>JAGSMP010000262.1:680000-975586 GCA_029286625.1 Parnassius orleans | reverse complement strand
TAACTTTTATAGTCTGCGTTATAGCATGGTGCGGGTGACAGTGTTAATTCGATTTAAAAAAGATTAACAATACACAGCAAAGCAAAAATTATCGATTAGCTATCGATATAAAAATTAAAACCGAAACGTATATTTCTTTATAAACTACAATGCATGTAAAATTAAGTTAAAGTTTAATACAAATTATGACATAATAGTTACAAGTAGCTGTGCCCGGACCTCACCCGCTTGGTATTTATTACGATTGGATTTCATGGATTTTAATTTTTTTGCGCGGTATCCTAATTCTTTTTCTAAAATAAACGTAGCCTGTGTTACTCCTTATAACATCAGCTATCTGCCAGTGCCAGCTATAAGTCGGAACAAACAGACAGACAGACAAACATTTTAAAATTGTTTTTGTCTTTCTGATGATTAAATACCGTATGTATTTTCATATGTATTTAGTAAAAAGGCTGTTATTTTGATATTACAAACCATAGACTTAGAATATACTGACGTATAGACCACCTGACAGACCGAAAACGCGTGACCCATTTTGATTTGTCATTGTGTGCGTTAGTGATGATGTATTTTACTTAAAAGGTCTATCGAAAAATGATTGTTAAGGAAGCTGCTCAATACAAGAAAGCTATTGCATGCCTTAAGCGCAAAGCGCATAGTTATGCAATATTTTTACTCGAAGTCTCCGAAGAAAAATGTTTTCAGGTGTTTCAAAGTGTAGATAACAATATTGCATGCCTTAAGCGTAAAGACGTAGGTATGTTCTACTAGCGCCTAAAAATCAAGATTCCAACGTTTTGTCGCATGAAATCGTATCTAACAATCATATGGAACCTATAAATGATATAAAAAGCACATTGTCAGAAAGATAAATGATTGTTGAACTTATTAATAATTTTTTAAATCGATTAATTGCTATTTTTACATTAAAAAAGTGGTTTTAGTGGCTTATGGTGTAGATTTATCAAGTCCGCATGGAAGGGTAAACACGATAACTTTTGAAAATAACAATTGTTCAACTCAATCTATTTTTAATCTCATCTATCATGTGGGAAGCCATGGGATGTAAATGGCAGTTTAATTTTGTTTTGTTTAGTTATAATTAATTTTTTTCGGCTGAGAAATCCCGAAATTTTCAGTGTTTTGAGCAGCCTTGTAATAATTTATTTTACTAAATACACTTCGCCTCACAGCTCACTCGCACTTCGGGCTCGACCGTCGCGCTGTCGTGAGTAGATTACTGTATCGTTTGCTTACAGCAGCGGTAATAGGCAGCAAAAATATCGATCGCTGTAGAAACACAAAATATTCCAATTAACCAAGGTTATTATTTTTATAATCACAGATTTTTATTTAAATATTAGTTTCGCTAAAAGTACCTAGGATTTATATATCAATATACTTATACTTCTTGGACTTTATGGAGTGACCTGAAGGTGTACTTGGGTATCTGCTACTGGAACTCCTCGACGAGTAGAACTAGGTGTGCCGAGATTGTGCTCGTTATGTTAGTTATGACGAGACCTTATCCCCGGACTTGACGGAGTGACTTCATTGAATGCTACTGGAACTCCTCTAAGAGTAGAACTAGGTTTGCCGAGTTTGGCCTCGTTTTGTTAGTTATGATAAAACCTTACCTCCGAACTTGATAGAGCGACCTGAAGTTGTACTTCGGTGAATGCTACTGGAACTCCTCAAATAGTAGAATGAGGTGTGCCGAGTTTGGCCTCGTTTTGTTAGTTATGATGAGACCTTACCTCCGGACTTGACTGAGTGACCTGAAGGTGTACTTTGATGACTGCTACTGGAACTCCTCTACGAGGAGAACTACGTGTGCCGAGTTTGGGATCGTTTTGTTAGTTATGAATAGACTTTACCTCCGGACTTGATAGAGTTACTTGAAGATGTACTTCGTTGACTGCTACTGGAACTCTTTGACGAATAGAACTACAATTTACAATTATTTTTAATTTTTTCCACGATCTTAAGAGCATTATGAGTCGTGCACTTTTGGATTTTCTAAACTTTTTTTAATCAAAGTTTGACTTAAAATTATCGGAAAATTGGAAGTATAGTAATAAGGTTATTAATGAAAACATGTGTGTATTGAAACTACTTTAAACAATTTACGTACATATAATCATGTTATTTGTAAAAAAAAATAATACGCTTTAAGCATGCACAATTGTATTTACCAATAGTTATTTTGATATTACAGACAGACAATTTAATTTTGTTTATTTTGTAGATATATGTATAGATTGTCGTTTACACAGCACTTTTTGATAGTCCAGAAAGCAACGCCATCGCTTTAACAGATCCCTACTGCGAGACACCCTCTGAAAATAAGTGGCAAGCAACTCACAAGTAGACTATTTCTCTCCCAATATTTACAATTTAACCTTATACAATATAAACCGTGTAAGAATATCCACTACTCCATATCGTTCCGTGGGTGACGTAAGACAGAGGGAAAATGAAACAGGAGGTGGGCAGCAGCATCTTCCTGATAATAACTCAAAATAATAAAAAACTGCGGTTGCCAACACGCTTGCCAAGCATGGCAACTATGGCAAAATCCCCCCATGAGCCAATCTGTGTCTATGTTCAGCAGTGTACTTTTAGAGGATGTAATGGATGGATGGAAAATATAAACCTCCGTAAGTAAAACATGTAAGAATTATGTCCACGCATTGTTATCTCTCAAACAATCATCTAATCATCTAACTTAAAATATTCTTTTCTGCTTTAGAACTCTCAGTTTTTTTGTTTTATATTATGATTTTAAGATATTTTTAATGGTAGGTAGAAGGGACAGACTGGTCCCACGTACACAACGTATGCGGTGCAATGCTCCTACGTTAGTGTACACACTTGACCTACGTATGCAACGTACGCAGTACACACTTGACGTACGTATTCAACTTCTAAAACTACCAGAAAACCACTAACAAAAAGCGACTTTACACTCGTAATCCCTAAATTTTCCATTAAATAAACTTTTGTTCATTACGAAAGAAAAAAATAGGTATGTTAGTATAATGTTTAATTTTATTATTACATACTATGTAACAAAATATTAAATTTCTATGTAAATAAACAATAAATACATATAGGTACAATTAATAAATCAACAAGTCTACAACTGTTTATTATTTAGTTAACTGCTATTTTAAATTAAATAATTTTCTTCAGATGCATCATTTTATCGACACCATTAACTTCGGTTTCAGATTGATATGATTTTTTGGTATTTATTTGTTTTATAACGCTTATCGGAATTTCCAATTCGTTGCAGCATTTTCCTGCCAACCTCATACCGCAGCGTACTCTTTAAATGGCTGTTAAAGGATTAAATTGGCTTGTTTTTTTTTTATTACAGAGAAATCACAAAAGTCGCTAATACCTCAAATTTTAATTCAACTGGGATGGGTCGTATGACGCACGTCATATCCGATGAATAATTTCTGCCTACACAGTAAAATTAAATTTTCCTGAAATGGCGTAGATACATACTTCGAAACGTATAAGTGGTCATCTTTCCACAAATTGATTCTACTGACCCACTAGAAAAAACCACCTGGAGAAGTATTGCATCACTAAAAGCAATATTTCTCCACTAAAAGGAGGGTCGAAACCACCAGGTTTAGTGGAAAATCCACTATGTTGGCAACACTAGTGGGATTGCGTACGAACATCTCCATCTTCCCACGCCGATCTAGACATTGCAGATCGACGTTGCGTCGGACGCGTGTGATTCCGTTGCATACGATAAGTGTGTTTCTAGTGCATAGTTTTTCATACAAAATCAAGAGTCCAAACGTAATAATGCGTTGCATACGTTGCGTACGTGGGATCAGTCTGTCTCTACCTTAATGCTTGTATTTGTTTAACAGTGTATCATATTTTCTGTCGGAGGAGCTGTCATATTTGTCAATTTCGGGAAGACGAATGCTCTGTTCATTAGGCGCCTCCACAACTTTCCACCTAATCTCCTATTCGAGGCCGATCATCGAGTGGAAGCCCACAGCAATGTACCTAGGATGTCAAACAGGTGGACAAGTCCGACAGGCAAGGGCCACGTGCAACATTTTGCGGTCTATATTGATGTCACGCTTACTGAAAAAGACGAAGCTGATGGTCTATAAAGACACACAATCGCTCAAAAATCATCTTCACAGCGCTAGCGTCGTATGCCAGCCAGACAAGCACAGCGGAGTCGATTTTAAGCTCAGCAAAACTTGACTCTCCGCACAATCGTGGGCACTGGTACTTGTATCCGTAACCGCGAGACGTGAAGATAGTGATCATCCAAGTATTCATGGCACGTCTTTTGCGCCGTATGCTCGATCGCGCCTACAACGGGCCACATTAACATCTTATGGGGTACACTCCGCATAAGATCATCGGACGGATGACAACTCCTACGAAAAAACCTAAGGGACTAACACAGGGCGTGACAATAGCATGTGAACACCAATATTAATGTAGAGACGATAAATATGGTGCTGTTTCCCCACAAAAAATGCAAAGAAAGTCGTGTAGCGGGGAGACTCCCCGAGAAGACTCATAGAGAATGTTGTTTGCATACGGCTCCGTGGAGCAGTAGTTTAGCAATGCATTACAGCGTTACGCTGGGGGTCGCGGTTACGAATTCCGCACGGAACAAGTATGTTTGTCCTTGTGCAATTTATGTTTGTAAACTGCCTCCACGATTCGGGAGAAAATCCTAGTATGAAAAAAAATATTTTGGTTTTATCTTTTAATTACGCCCATGACCCGCATGTATGCATTAATTGTAAGTGCACTACACTGAATGTGTAGTGCGGTATTCTGTTTTATTACTGATAATAATCATTAAACGTGTAAGCAAGAGAACAAGTTTAAAATCCAATCTCAAACTATTGTTAAAAATAACCTTTTAGTGGTTTTTGGACATGAGAAGTTAAGTAATATTAAATGAGTAAATAGGTGTTTCTCTGTGATACTCTTTTCTAACTTCGAAAAAAAATGTTTTATCAAGGCTCTCAAAATAGGCAAAATTGCCGACTTCACTTCTTCCTTATCTGTAATTTTTCCCCGAAGCCCTTTTTTCATTTATACCAAAACTGCACTATAGAGAGGGTTTGAGGTTTAAAGTTTCGAAGCCGCACTTGTGTAAGGAAGCGATCGCAACATGACTCTTGTGAATGGGTGCGTTGTCGTGCAAAAGGAGCACACCTCGAGACCACTATCCCTTCTTTTTTCTTTAACCGCATCTTTTAATTTTTCTAGTAGTGTAACGTAATACTATCCCGTGATATTGACACCTTCCATTCTTCTTCTTCAGAAATAAATTTCCAAAGTAATCGAAGTAACCTCAGAGTGCACTGCGTACTAGCAATTTAAATCAATTGTATACAAGGCTACAATTTTATCGGGAGAAGCCGATCAACCTACCATATGATTTTAAGCGATTACAATTTCCATTAAAAGTAGCATTTTCAATGACATCAGATCCCAGGTTCAAACCTTGAAAGTACCGGATTACATTTGGATACAGTATGTTTTCCCGAAGGCCAGCTCTACGGAGCTTGCTCACGTGTTTTTGTGCTCAAAGTCTGTACGTTTTCGCCGAGTGAATCCATTTTTAAGCAAAACATTAAATGTAGTCTAAAGAATTGAATTGAAGTAGAACGTTTTGCAATATTTGTTTAAACTTAATAGAAATAATTTCAGTAGTTAAAAAAAAGTAAAAGTTTGTTTAAAACAAAACTACGTAACGTAGATATTCCAAGAACCACAACGTGGTAGAGCCATGCTGCACCTATATTAGTAGTATAGTTGTAGTACGAATGGGTCGGCTCGACCGGGGAAGGACCACGCTCTCACAGAATACCAGCGTAAAATAGCAGCTTAACACTGCTGTGTTTCGTATGGTGAGTGTAGAGAACCGGAGACCCTTTTTACTGGAAAAGAGGCATTCCATCTTAGTCTTCACGGGTGACAACGCATCTGCATTTTGATTCTTTATTGAAGATAGATGTAGATGTCTATGGGCCACAGCAACCACTTACCATCAGGTGGACTGTGTGCTCGTTTGTCACCCTATCCTATAAAAAAAAAAAAAACCAAGAAATGCAATATGAAAAATAATAGGGTTTATTGCATTGCGAACTTCAATGATAAGGAGGGCACGATAATTTTTGCCGTGTAGTTGCAATGTACATTAATCCATCACCCCGTTACGTCCCAGGGGCGTAGTAAGAGGCGACTATGGAAATCGGTAGAAAAATCTAATGGCTTTCGATATATAGCAGTATAACAATATCGGTTACGTTATAGACGACTTAAAGTACCCAGACCGGCTACGGACAGCAACGTCAAAACGAGAAGCCAATGTCTTGCACTGATGATGATGAAGGAGAAGAAGAATAGATATTTTTTTAACATTTTTGAGTCATAAAGTAATATGATAAAACCATTCAGTCTCTGACTCTAAAATTTTAGATTGGCTCCTGTTAGTCGAGCTATTTACTCTCATAGCAAAGTTAGAAGTGTTTCGTGTTAAGCGAATGTGAGATAAAAACCCCTCTCACCAACATCATAACCAATATGTGTACTACGTTCTTTTAACAAACAACAATGAAGAGCCGAGTAATGCAAAGATTTGTTGGATATTTAAAAGAGAACAGTGAAACTTGTAAGTAATGTTAAAAGAGTATACTTATATATGTATATACATATTTATAAAAGTACGCAAACATAAAATACGTAAATCACTATTACGTTTTAATGTTGTGAAAGAGATCTTCTCCTGTTAAGATTTAATGTTCTTTTGAACCGACTTCAAAAAAGGAGGAGGTTCTCAATTCGTCGGAATCTTTTTTTATGTATATTCACCGATGACTGGAAGACGCCTGAACCGATTTGGAAAATACTTTTTTTTGTTTTAAAGGGTAAACTTCCCAAATGGTCCCATTTAAATTTTATCGAATTGGATCATGCGGTTTTCAAAAAATCAACAATAAATTATATACATTGTAGTCGGTTTTACAAAAAACTTATTAAGGTTTTGGTAACTAACGCTTAAGCTAAAAGTTGAATCATTTTTATTCGATTTACGTTATAGGTAACCCACAAGTACTTTTTCATTCGTATGTCAGTTAACAAAATATAAGAATATATAAATGTCGAAAACCTCCAAGTTATTGTGTAATTATTATTTTGCATTTGCTAGAATTGTGAACTACTCGAGTAATGGTTATAATTAGATAGTTCATGCAAAACATGATTTGATTGGAACTGGTGCTATTATAAATATTTGTGATATTTCCGATTTTGATACCTACATCATACCATGTTTTAATTCATTTATTCATTACAGCCTATAAAAAGTCCACTGCTTAATATAGGCTTCCCCCATAGACTGCTTCATAGGTGGCACACTATGATGTTACTTAAACTGTACTTAGAAGTGACAAACGAGCACACAGCCCATCTGTTGGTAAGTGAATGCGGAGGCTAATAGACATCTACATATATTCTCGATTAAAAACCAAAATGCAGTTGCGTTGTGACCCCTGAGAGCTTAGATGGAATGTATAGTTTCCAGTAAAAGGGGTCTACGGTTCACATCACTGACCAAACGAAACACAGCAGAATTAAGCTGCTATTTCACGCTGGTATTCTTGTGAGAGCGTGGTTCTTCCTCTGTCAATCCGACCCATGCGAGCTACAGCAATAATATAGTTGCAGCATGGCTCTACCACGTGTAAAATTTAAATTACACGTATCTACATATCTAAAATTATTTTACCTGTATCTTAATCTTTTAGATATTATTTTTTGAGATATTATTTGCCTTTTGAGATATTACTTTTTTGATATATTATTTGCCTTTTGAGATATTACTTGCCTAAAGTATTTATAAGTTAATGAGTAGTTTCAATAAATAAATATTATTATAATGTAAATAATGAAAGAGGCTCTAACCGTATAAATAACGTTGTAAATAATCTAATAATAAAGTAAAAATACACAAGCTTGTGTCCAGCATCCGATGAAAATATTGGTAACATGTATGATAAAATAAATGTTTTATCATTAGAATCCATTCGACCTGGAAACTTTTAATTCCAATATTTATTTGAAATAGGAACATATCAAAGTCACAAAGAACCAAATAGCTAATTATTATAATTAAATAAGGTAGGCTACGCCTTGAAATTAATAATATGTAGTAAAAACGAAAAACAAAAAAACAAATAGTAATAATATTAAATAAATTAACATCGTAACACAAATAACACCAATAAAATTACAATTAATATTGCAGTTACCGCGTGAATTATTGTTTACCTCAAAAATAGTTTAGGTATGTACATATTTTATATTTAATAAAAACAATTTATTAGCTCTAGTTAATCGCAACGCAAATATAAATAATATGAAAATTGGGTTAAAATTGAAGGAAATATATTTAAACTTATCTTAGGTAAGGCACTAAACGCAAAGCGGGAACAGTGTAACAGATAACATCAAAACCATAATAAAAGGTTACCAGTTAGTTCTCAAAACATCTGTTTACTTAAGGGAATAATACTATCATTTGTTTGTTTGTTTGTTATTTCATCATCACCATTACAGCCTTTAACAAGTCCCCTGCTAAACAGAGACACTAAGTAATGTCATCAAACACGGTCTTGAGACATCCGTATAATTTAAAAAAATAACTTTTAATTATGACAACAAATATTGGAAATATAAAACTTCTTACGGAAAACACCGATTACAATTAAATTATATTTAAAAAAAATAAAAACATTTAAATAATAATTATACTTACGGTTTATTGAAGAAACATTCAAACTGTCGTAAGTCTTTACAAGTTAGCTAGAAGCATTTCGAAGCACAAAAGTGTTCTCCGCGAAAGTTGAGACGATACTGAAAATGGGTCCTACAGGAAGGCTCCTTAGAAAAGCCAGGCTGTTATATAGCATCTATTCCTATTGCATTTTGTGAGATTAAATTTGTGTAGGCACGTCGCCCATTGCTCTATGTTTTAAGGTTGCAAGTTGACGATCAGGGAAAACGGGATATGACGTCACAATAAGTAAAGTAAAGTAAAATTTGTGCGATGAGACCGTATACATTTGTTATTAACACATTGAACCCGAGTGTTAATATTTTTAGATTCAACATTGATTTTTCTTCATATTTATACTTATTTAGTGACATTTTCCGTCATGTTTCGATAAAACTTGCTATTAAAGATTCATACCAGTATACATAGTACACAATGAATTTAATAAAATATAAATGTGATTGATGAATTTATTAATATTTTTTAAATTGAAATAATTATATTAAATAATTAAACTGTGTTGTAGTGGCGTTGTAAGAATATCCACTACCCCATATCGTACCATGGGTGTAAAAAGAGACAGTGGGAACACAAACCAGGAGATGGGCAGCAGCGCCTTTCTAATAACAACTAGAAAATAAGGTTGCCAACCTGCCTGCCAAGCGTGACAAATATGGAAAATATGGGGGATATTTGATTGTGAGATAATCTATAGGTAGCCCTATGTTCAGTAGTGGCCTTTCGTAAGCTGTAATACATGGATGGATGACATTAATTTATAATATTAGTTTGTAATTTTTGTCATTACTATTTTGGTTATAAATTTTCAAATTTTTAAAAAACGTTGGAATTAGCAGCATGTAAATAATGCGGTCACCGTAAGTGTCGATTTAATTACATAAATGCGAGTGTGCTTGTAGGATTGTCCTTTCTCGCAGCAAGGGGGCAACGGATCGACGTGTTTTTTTTTTGGATGAGGTAAACTTAGTTTTAGGACCGGAGAGTGACATAGGACACTTTTTCCAGAAAATTACACGACTCCTGCAGTAATGGCTGAACGGGTTATGATGAAATTTAGTATGGTGTCTTAGGTCTTGGAAACACAGGATACCTTTTAATCCGCAAAAATGCATTCCGTTAAGATAGCTATTAGCATAATTCTGTAATTAGCTCTTCTCATTAAAATGGCTGAACAGATTTAATGAAATTTGGTGATGAGATCTCCTAGGTCCTAAAATAGTAGTTTTAACCCGAGAAAATTCACACGTTTATTGCACACGTTTTCCTAAATTTAATAAATATTCATAATGAAGATTAACGTGAGGAGAGAGTGGTATCGCCAATAAAGGAATATGTCAATTAAAAAAATCGCCAATAAAAAATAGATGTTAGTGATTCAAATATTTACTCATCGATAGGTACTGTAGTGGCCAGTGACGTTAGTTCTTTCTACTCAGTTCAGTTTCTCAACTTATCTAGCGTATCTTCTCATAAGCTAGAGCCTGAAAAGTCAGTGTCTCTGCACCGAGATTGATAGGCTGTGCATCACATAGCTGGGATGATTAGGCCAGTATTTTGATTGGAGCAGCTTAAATTGAGTGTGCTTTGAGTTTTCTAATTTTTTAAATAATATGCTATGATTCCCGATAAAGTTAGCCTTTACAATGACAACCATTAATAAGTCACTTTGCAAGTGATGGGAATTCATTTGGGCATTCCATACTTTACACTTGGTTAGCTGTATGTTGGCTATTCGAGGATACCGATGCCCAAAATACAATAGTATATTATTCTGCATATATTGTTTGTACTAAAATGTATAGTAATATATGATTACCCTGTATAGTAATCGTGTGGGTGCGGCATAAAAGACGACTATTGGAAATGCAAAACCTTAAATCTTTCGATTGGGGCATTCCTTGGGGGAGACCTATGTTCAACAGTGGAGTTGTGAAGGGCTGTAATAATGACGATGACGATGATAGCTTTTGTTGCTAGTTTACGTAATAGTAAAATATGGAGACTCTCGAGGGTCAGCAGCAGCATTAAAGGTGACAGACGTCTGGTACTGCGGTTGTCTATGCACTTGCTAAGCGTGACGATTAAGGTAAATCCTGCCTACAACGGGAGAGACCCATTTCTAGCAATACGTTATAATTTTTTTAAATTGAATAAGGGTGATAAACGAGCACACAGTCATCAGGTGGTAAGTGAATGCTGTGGCCCATAGACATCTACATTTATCCTCAGTTAAGAATCAAAATTCAAATGTGTTATCACCCCTGAGGACTAAGAAGGAATGCCTCGGTTCCACAGGGTCTCCGGATCTCTACACTCACCATACGAAACACAGCAGTAATAAGCTACTATTTTACGCTGGTATTCTGTGTTCTATGAGAGAGCGTGCTTTTTCCCCGGTCGAGCCACCCATTAGTGCTACAACCATAATATATCTGCAGCGTGACACTAGCACATATAAAATTTTTGATTGTATGTAAAGGCACTTATACACCGCATCTTTAAATCAAACTTTACTGTCAAACTGAGCCAATAAAGTAACTGAATTTTTAACGTTATTGAAGTTTCTGGCTGCAGGTTGTACGTACTATTCAGTAACTTAATTGAATTGAAAATGATAAGAAACATGGAGAATACAGAATAGTCATATCGAAAAATATGAATAAAAAATTCCTCTACATTCATAAAACTTGTTTTTGAAACCCTAACATGATCATAAAAAATATCTTTGTTCATAAGTGTCTTTGTACATAAATATATCTATCCATTCATCCATCCATCCATTACAGCCTATAAAAGTCCACTGCTGAACACAGGCCTCTCCCACAGATTGCCTCATCGGGAGGATTTTGCCATAGTTGCCACGCATTATATATATATATATAATGTGTAATGTAGCTAAATCATTTTATAAAAACTGAATATACGGATAAGAGACGTGTGTGAACACAGAAATGCGATTCATTATTGTTGGAGAGGAGTTAGGCGGGCTCATTTTTGCAGTGAAGAAACACAGTTTTAGAGGCGTTGAATCTCACAAAATTGGCGTCACCCTAGAGACAGTGTGCAGTGAGAGATTCACTCGCTCAACCATAGCTTCTTTTCGGTCTGGATTTGATTCCGACTGGTCCGAGCTTTTAGTGGCATACGCTAAATGAAACTAATTTTTACGGATTATATCGCGTTTAATTTTAACTTTTTAACTTTTTAATTCCCGACGTTTCGGGTGCTTTACAGCATTAGATTTGATAGACCACAAATCCTCGCAAAAGAACACCGATTCCTACCAAGAATGATTCGCGAAGCTATTGAAATTAAAAAACATCCTAATTTCAATAGAGAAGATGGATGGGTGCTGCCATCTGCTTGGGATATTATAATTAATAAAATTAAATCCAAACCCAAGTATACCACTGCTAGACTTCAAGAAGCAAGCAGTAAGCTCATTCTGCGTAGATCGAACCAAAAATTAATATTAAAAAACTGAAGGTAGCCGGGCTAACTATGAGATCGGGACGTCAAACACCTCAGTCCCCCCCGTGACCATGGGTGCTGTAAAGCACCCGAAACGTCGGGAATTAAAAAGTTAAAATTAAACGCGATATAATCCGTAAACATTAGTTTCATTTAATGTGTAGTCTTGGCATACGCTAAGATCCTCAGTTGACTGATTTCGGTGAAAGCCTTACTGGTGGTCGCTGAGGAGGTCATTATGCTCTAGGTATGCCATGAAGTGGGCGTTCTATATACGGTTCATAATCTTACAGAGTATGGAAGGCAATTGAAATTGGCCGATAGTTGGCAGGGTCGGCAGGGCTGCCTTTTTAGTTTAATATTAACATTTTAATAAAGTTTTAGAGAGAACTTGTTAAATAATAACATTAATATACTTATTATAAAAGAGCTAACAGGTCAGCTGATGGTCAGTAGCTACTGGAGCCTATGGACACCACAACCAATTTCAAACAAAGATGCCACATATGTATGTATATCACACCTAACGGCTAAGATGAAATGCCTCTATGCCTGTAATTATACCATTTCTCTCACCATACAAATCTGAATGCAGCACTGGGTGCGCTTCTGTTTTTCGTAAAATATTTTTGAAGAGTTATATAAATAGAAGCATTGTAAAAATATAAATTTTAGTTAAATAACCAAAGATTATTTATTGAATAGAAAGAGTCGTTTATTAAAACTAATAAGGATAATAAATAAATCTGTATATAGTTAGACTTGATAGACGAATGAAAAAAAATAAATAATTAAAGAATTAAGACGATTTTTATAAATTTAATAACATTATAGTTTGATACCTGTTAGAAATATTGAAATGTAAAAGTCGATGTGTGGGTAAAGACCATGTCTGTCACCATGCTGCACCTACCCATAATATGTTTATAGCAGAAGTCGAAAGCATTCTATATTATGAGATATAAAATTACAACAAAAACTATT
Organism: Parnassius orleans; assembly: GCA_029286625.1. Taxonomy (NCBI): domain Eukaryota; kingdom Metazoa; phylum Arthropoda; class Insecta; order Lepidoptera; family Papilionidae; genus Parnassius; species Parnassius orleans. The sequence continues at coordinate 962,262 of JAGSMP010000262.1, read as the reverse complement.
GCGAACGCTGGCATACGTTTCCTGTTGAGACTCCTTGGGTAAACATAAAAAGACGGTATTTTTACTACGTCACATTTGTGTTTTTAAGAATATGTCAAGAATAATTCAAAAATATTACAAATGTATAACAATTATTCTTTAGTGATATAAAGTATTTTCCCTTCAACACATTATTCTACGTATCTTACTTTTATAATATTTACTTTTATAAACGCATTTGTACATTTGTTTGTATATCATGATAAATAAAATAAACTCACCTCTCTTGCATCATTATCATCATCAGCTATGGGATCTTCATTATTGTTAACCATAAGCATGAATCTATTTTTCATCAAATTAATTAGACGTTTCCCTATATGCTCATCAACAACTGTGTTAGTGCAAATGAAACTTGTAACAGCACGTGAGTGTTGGTCAACGTCTAGAAATCCTTTGGTCTGCATGTATATGAACTTTCCACTCTTAGTCATTAAACGGTAACAGGATTCTCCAGCCAGTCGGTGTTGATCGTACACTGTAGAAACAAAACAAAAGGAATTATAATTGATTTTGATTTGGATTGGGAATAAAAGCAAAGGCCGGATTGAACCGGTTACAGACTCTGAAGAAACCAGTTTGAAAGAAATATGTTTCACTTTGACGCTTACCAGGAAAAAGTTACATCAATTTTTCGATTTAGTTTATATATGGGTTCTTTACTTCTGTTTGTTAACCGAGCTTGATATTAGCTATTCAGATGTTGAATGGGAATATGATCTTTTTTTAATAATAAAACGCAGTAATTTGCTCAATCGACCTTTACTTGATCTCTAATTTTTACGACAAAGAAAAGTACAATATTTTTTAAACATACCGACACAGCTTACGAACTAATATTGCCATGAGAACTGCTAATATAATTTGACAGGCGCTTCAACATGCCCCCAGGCGATGAAAGTCTACCTTTCAACCAGATTCTTTAGGTTCAGGAAGCGGACACATTTTGTTTAATGATCGGCAAACTATACCATTAGATGTTTTAATATCCGCCACCCTTGATACGCTGTCCGAGCCTGGATGGACTGCGACGATGCGACCCATCTTCCACTTTAATGGCGGTGAATTCTCTTCGTTTAGGAGTACCAGTGAATCTAAGTTCAATGAGCCTTTACAGGAACGCCATTTCATCCGCAGTTGAAGCTCTGATATATATCCCTTGCTCCATCTAGCCCAAAAATGTGGACGTAATTGTTCTATTCGTTGAAATCGGGTTAAAGAGTTTACGGAATGATCTTGATAGTCTGGTGTCGGCAAAGAAGTCAAGGGGCGTCCAATCAAAAAATTACCGGGCGTTAGTGGTAGCAAGTCTTCAGGATTCGTTGACAAAGGTGTGAGTGGTCTGGAGTTAAGTATAGCCTCAATTTGTATTAATGTGATATTTAGTTTCTCGTAAGTCAAATTACAACTGCCCAGCACTCTAACTAAATGATATTTAATGCATTTGACACCAGCCTCCGCAAGCCCAGCAAAATGAGGAGAATAAGCCGGTATAAAGTGGAAATTAATTCCTTCATTTGCCATTACCTCATATAAAAAATTACAATTCGTCTTAATAAATTTTAAAATGTCATTGTATGCGCCTACAAAGGAGGTACCATTATCCAAATAAATATTAAGAGGTTTCCCTCTTCTTGAAATAAATCTGTGCAAAGCTAATATGAAGGTATTGCTAGTTAAATCACCCACTAATTCAAGATGAATTGACTTTGTAGCAAAGCAAATAAAAATAGCTATTTTTTACACACCTTTACAATTTTACAACCACGGCCTTGGCGAGAAACAGATTGAATTGGTCCCGCATAGTCTAGTCCAATATTTTGAAATGGAAAACCAGAAAAGATGCTTTGCTGTGGTAGGTTGCCCATTATTGGAGAGGCGGTTTTTCCTTTCGTTCTATTACATCTTACACATTGTCGATAACAAGATCTGGCCAAATTACGGCCTCTAATCGGCCAGTACATCTCTCTTATAGTGGCCAACATTAGCTGTGGTTCCGCGTGCATTAACCTTATGTTCTAATAATTGAAGAACTATTTGGTAAAGTAATGAGTGGACTGTATAAGTATGGGATGTTTTTTGTCATAAGAGAAATCGGAAATTTCATGACGACCTCCAACACGCATTATTTTAGTATCATCGAGGAATACATTACATTTATGCAACGGACTTTTAGTGGGTAAGCTTTTATTTTTAATTAATATGATGTACTCCTCAAATGATGTACTCTGAGATATTCTTATAATAAGATTGAGTGCGGTTTGCAACACTTGATTGCTGAGAGGGCCGTGAACGGATTGCTTTCTACAATTATTAATAAAACGCAGCATATAAGCAACGGCCCCATTTAATCTAGTATATTAGAAAAGCGTTTAAATTGAATGAATCTATTACCGCCTAAGTCTTCATTGTTGTTAGATTGAAGTATTCCGTGGAGGATAACATTTGACGATTTAATCTCAGGCAACTTGTCATTAATATTTAAGAATTTTGCAGGCCAGTGAGAGACCTCTTTCTTTAAAAATTCAAGTCCTGACCACCACGTACTCATAGATGAAATATCCTTACAACTCACACCGTGAGAAATATGATCGGCCGGATTACACTCTGTTGGAATATGCCTCCACTCGCAATTTCCGATCTTCTCTAAGATTTCAGCAACTCTATTTTTAACAAAGGGTTGTAGCTTACTAGGCAACACCTTTAACCATCCTAACACGATGAATGAATATGTCCAAAAGGAAAGTGCGCTTAGCTTGTTGCCTCAGCGATGCTACAACCTTTTGGTAAAGGCGAGCTCCAACAAGTGCACCACAAAGTTCCAGTCTTGGGATTGTTGTAGGTTTAAGCGGCGCGACACGACTCTTCGCCATCAATAATTGTACTAAAACCTCACCCTTATCGTTGTCACCTTATCGTACACTACGCACATATAAACAGGCGCCATATGCACGCTCAGACGCGTCCGAAAAAATATGAAATTCAAACAAACTAGTTGAGTCACAAATAACACGACGTGGAATACGTAGAGTATTTAATTTAGGCAAGTCGACTATTATCTCAGCCCACATCTTGCTGATTTCTGGTGTCAACTGCTCATCCCACGACAGCTTGAGCAGCCACAACTGTTGAAAAAGCATCTTCACCTTAATTACACAGGGAGATAGAAGTCCCAGTGGATGAAAAATCTGAGAAATCACAGATAACATATCATGCTTTGTTTTACCTGAGAATAGCCCTCCTATAGGGAAACAAAGTTGGTCAGTATGTGATTTTCAACCAAGACCCAAAGTTTTAGTCGGTTCAAAGTCACCAATATTTATATTAAGCGGAGAAATATCATTTTCACTAACCAGTTGAGATTCATTCGACTTCCAAGTAGAAGTCACTGTATGGCGCAAATCTGTAACCTCGTTAATATCATCCCCTCCCGTTAGCAAGTCATCAACGTAAAAATCGTGAATAATCACTTGAGCAACGTTGTCATCAGTACACTCTAAGCCTAATTGTTGGAGGCACCTAGTTGCTAAAAAGGGAGCACTAGAGGTGCCGTAAGTCACGGTGTTAAGTTGATAAGCTTGAAGCTGTTCTGAAGGGTTATCACGCCACACAATTTGTTGCAAATAGCGGTCATCGGGATGAATGATTATTTTCCGGTACATTTTCTCAACATCAGCAGTGAAAACGTATTTGTGTAGCCGAAAGCGTAAAAGAATGGAGAAAAGGTCGTCTTGTACCACGGGACCTACCATATATATATTATTCAATGAAACATCAGAAGAAGTCAGATTGCTAGCATTGAAAACGACTCTTAATTTAGTAGTAGTGTTACTTTCCCGCAGCACACCGTGATGTGGTATAAAATGCATCTTACGTGGTAAATTATTATTCTCACATTTCTCCATATGACCCAGACTTTCATACTCTGACATAAATTACTTATTCATTTCATAGACCTCAGACTGACCTGCTAACCTGCGCTCTAGCGATAGTAAGCACTTCTTAGCTCGTGACCGAGAATCACCTAATACGTCAGGATTAAGTTTTAAGGGTATCCTCACGCAAAATCGACCATTTGCCAGTCGCGTGGTGTTTTTTAAAAAGTGTTCTTCGCATAATTTTTCTGAAATGAGACGCAGGGCTTACCTCTTCGAGTTGCCATAAACGTACTAACTGATTTTGTATACCGTCATTTAAATTTTTACTAGCCTCATCTTGAATGATTCTTGTAAAATTACAATTAATAGAGTTAACCCCTTTCTTTACATATCTATAATCGATCGGACCTGATATTAACCACACTAAGCTAGTTTCACAAAGAATTGGCTGACCGTCCACGAATTTTAATCTCTGCGTTCTTAACAAGTCCCAAAAGACATCAGCACCTATAAGTATGTCAACGGGAGCAGGTGAGTAAAAATTAGCATCTGCCAGAGAAATATTAGATGGAATTTTTAAGTTTGACAAATTAACATATCTAGTAGGTACATTTTCAGTTATTGATGGTAGGACAAAACAATGAACATTACTAGAGAAGTTATCATTCAACGATTATATCGATACCTTACAAATCTTCTTGATGTGTTCCGAAGCGTTATTAATACCGACTACCGACCGATTTACATTTTGAGCAAACAAGCCTAGCCTTTGATATAACTTTTCAGTCATTAAACAAGCATTACTGCCACTATAAAGCATAGCACGAGCAATATATGGACAACCATTCTTACCTGTAACTTTAATCAATGCCGTCGATAACAATACGTCGCCTCGTTCACTACACGATGCAGTGCCTACCTTTGAAGATAATGACAGATGTGCGTTAGAATTTGATGACAACTGTGAGTCCGTCGAAGTGTTTGTTTGTACGCAATGACCTTGCATAACAGGCTTATTACCACTACTCGTGTTAGATCTATTAATATCTGTCATTGGTTTTGACTGGTAATCTGCGACGTGCACGAGAGTGTTATGTTTTCGGTGGCATATTTTGCATCCTGGCTTTTTGCAGTGATTTGCATAATGCCCTGAATTAAGACAATTGAAACAACTGCTTAATTTATGGTCAGTCTTACATTTAGGACATAGTTTGGCTGAAGAAGCCGAACCGTTTTTATTATCGGTATCCCGAACCGAAACCATTGCCTTAACTTTTGGAGCATATTTTATCGAAGAATTTAAACGATTAGTAGCAGCAGAATGAGACATTTCTAGTGTTTCAATTAAATCGGCTTTCGATATTTTTTTGACGTTTTAAATTTATATATTTTTTTTTAAATTTATTTAAAAAGTCAAAAACGTCAAAAAAATATCGAACGTAATAGGTGCGGTGCATCTTTCTCTAAACGACCTTCAGACTCTTCCCATTCACGATATGTCTTAGCATCTTATTTTTGAGTAATAATATAAATGAGAAGTGTGTCCCATTGTTTAGTTGGCTCACCGAGAGATTCTAGTGCCCTTAAATTTTTATTTATTTGACAATGAGACGTTTTAAGTTAACAGATAATTCTTTATTAATTGCTGCTATATTAAATAAGACTTTTACGTGATTTTGAATCAGTAGTGTTTTATTATCATATCTATCATATAATAGAGTCCATGCGACGGAATAATTAGCTGCCGAGAACTCCATTGACTGTATTACCACAGCAGCGGACCCTTCCAGCGACGCTCTGAGATAGTGAAATTTATTTATGTCATCGATCTCGTCATTTGAATGTATAAGGCTCGTGAAGGTGTCATGAAACTTTAACCAATTATCATAAGAACCACTAAATGTAGGTAGTTGAATAGTGGTCAGTTTAATAAATTTATGATTGCCGAAATGAGAGCCACCGTCACTGCTTACGTCATCTGACTTAATGCAATCTGCTAAGATCCTTTTTGTAAAAGAAAGTGATTTAAAATAAAGGGAATCAAACTCAGTTCGTTCTGATATCTGGGCGTCTATATTATCAGTATTACACTCGATGGATAACTATACCTAATTATATCGTTCATACATTGACTCAATCCTACTAATACGCAATTACAACTCATTTACCTCAGTAGCAGCCAATGAAGATACCTTCAGCGAATTTAAATAATTTGAAAAGGCAGTTATTTGTCCCTTGTAGCTAGCTCGTTTCCTAATTTGTTCCTTATCTTCTGGCATGTTGACTGGGATTGGGAGACTAGTGCAAATTCCTAAAATTTATACAAAGAAGAAGTTTATATTCTATAAAATAAAATTACTAAGCAGTTTTATACAATTTTGTTTACAGTTATAAAGAAGTACCTAAATGAAAACTATTCCCTTATTTATTTTTCAAAACTCTTAAATAATTAACTATTATGGTATATGTACTACTTTGATATATAACTTTATAATTAACAATAATTAAGGGTAACAAATACAATTCATACAATCAAACAGCTCCACAGGTATGCCTTATTATGTTATAAACTATATTATGCACTATTATACACTGTCTTGACCTGTTTTTATAGTTTCAAACCAGTAAAGAAAAATAATAATATAGTAAATATAATTTAACTAAGCTTTATAATTTAATTTAATTATGCTTTGTACGATTATTAGAAAATATATAAAACAATATTAAAAGAATTTTAGCTGATAAATACTTTAAGTTATACGTAATTACTTTGTAGGTAATTTGGTACTAACCTGATAAATTAGCGGTCGATTTACACAAATACTACACGATAATGAGTCCTGGGTTAAATAAATTAAATAATAGTCCAATATCTATCGGTCTAAGACTCCAGACTTCTTGGTTAAAGATCTTCACTCCCTCGGTGGTATTTCCACAATAAATATTTAAGACTTCCCAAGCGTATTCCACTAAATAATATCTTATCCAATTACGTTTTATTTTTAAATCTGGCTCGAAGGACCATGAATAGGAATATGATCTCTTTTTAATAATAAAATGCAGTAATTTGCTCAATTGACCTTTACTTGATCTCTAATTTTTACGACAAAGAAAAGTACAATATTTTTTAAACATACCGACACAGCTTACGAACTAATATTGGCATGAGAACTGCTAATATAATTTGACAGGCGCTTCAACAGATGTAGATTTTGGTTGTTTTTGGGTTGGTAGACCATTTTTTGATTTTGGCTTTATAAATTTTGGACTTATATCAAGCTTTCAAAAGAAGGCGAACAGACCTATTCATCACAAAGCTCTTTTACATGTAATCTACTTCAAATCTAAACTGGATTATATTTACATGTAGAGACTGAGATCAAGGACGGACTGATAGACAAGCAGAAAGCAAACTACTGCCATGATGTCATAGCACGCGTTTTTAAAAGGAGGGTGCAAATACTGGTGACTTTTTTCACCAAAAGACATGTTTTGCTGATACATGTGGCTTTTGTATACAAAACGCGGTTTGCTCCACGTAGATTGGTTATTACGGTTGACAGAAGTTGCGCACAAGTCAAAGCAACGAGGTCTGTGGAGCTGTCCGATCCAAACCGAAGAGAAATAGTTGTATGAGACCGTCACCAAGAACATGACCCACAGACCTTGCGGAGCGCTAAAATAAATGGCTATCCTATGTAATAAACAATATTACGTATACATAAAACATTTTAAGACCACATGCTCGTTTCAGTTTCCCCCTGTCACCTCTTACGACACCAACGAGACGATATGGAGAAGTCGATATTCTAACACCGCCACTACACGGATATAGGCAGCAGCATCTTCCTGATTACAACACAAAATTATTAAAAAAATGTGATTACCAACCTGTCTACCAAGCATGGCAACTATGGCAAAATCCCCCAATGAGGCAATCTATTCGAGTGGCTATGTTAAGCATTGGACTTTTATAGGCTGTAAGAGCTGGATGGATGCATGTTTGTCCCCATTTTTATTAAAGAAATACTGAGTTCGGTTGCTGCTGAACGTCCGAATGAATGTTCAGAACCCAGTACGTTTTCAGGCACTCAAAACAATTGACGAGCAGGAGAAAACCACGTCTAAGAAGTATGTGAGACGACGGCACTAGGAGGTAACAATGTAAGATGAAGAGTTGTGCCGCTCAGTGGCCAAGTTATCTGGACTAGTTAGTAGGAAGTTATATGGTCTCTCGGACCCTTTGCAAACTTTGGGATAGAAACAAAACCGCTCAGAAGATATTGCACCAGTATCTAGAGAAAGCACAGGCCAACGACAATATATATTTTAACGAAGCGGTGAACCTTATTGAGTACAAAGTTTTCTCAATAGTGGCAGTGGTAACAGCTAACAGGGAAATTTGTCCACTGATTTACCCAAAATTAATCTTTTGATGAAATATTAAATCTAAATTAACAAAAGCCGCAATGTAAAAATGGCTTACCGAATATAAAATAGTTTGTTTAGTTAGTTGGTTAAGTTAGTTTGTTTTCTATAAAATTATAAAACGAATTTACAGTTCAACTGAAAGCTACTGCCATGGATCTGCAACCAACTTCAAACAAAAAGGGCTACAGTCACCTCGAAAGAAAGAAGATGGAATGCTTTACGGCCTGTAATTATACTGACTCTTTATAACGTTCAGACCGGAACACATGGATGCAGGCACTGCTGCATGGCGGCAGATATAGGTATGAAGATGGTATAAAACAACTTTTAAAAAGATTTTTGTTCTTAAGTCAAAATGAAATAAATATATTTTTAAGCAAATTGGAAACACAGATGTACCTTAAGTAAATTTAATATTTCATTAAGAGCGGCAACCTAGTTTTCTTTAGGCACATCTTATTGAACCGGTCGTCCATAATCCGTCGACCTTCGCCTAGTTATTTGTCTACATTAAGTTTAAAATTACTAAAGCAAAATAATGAAATATTCCTGTTGTAGCTAAATTAGTAAATGTGTATGTTTGATTTTCGCATACGTTATAAAATTATGTAAGGAGTTCGCTGTATCATTTATTGTATGGAACCAGATGCTACCTTGTATATTTGAAGTTATATAACTTCTCTCTAAAAGCTGCAAGCAACGCCTGTGCTGTGTACAAAACAGGCGTTGCAATTCCCAGGAATAGATAATGTTTTGCATCACTTCAATATCCGACAGGATATTGAAGTAAATCAAATGAGAAACGGACGTTCACAGTTATTGACAAGTAACTATGAACGTCCGTTTCTTATTTTACTGAACAGCTTATTATCGTTTACTTTTAACAAATATGAAGGTATGTTTTTGTAGGCTTTAGGGTTTAGAGGCTAAGAGTTTTGGCAACAAATATTACAAATATGTTGTGGCCGAAATCGAGCTAATGTTTTAATTAATAAAAAGAAACTGTAAAATTAAGTGAATGCAACCATAATATATTATGGTACACGGTATATTACGGTGTGTATTATATTGTGGTTGTAGCTGATTCTGGATGACAACGCATCTGCATTTTGATTCTTAATCAAGGATAGATGTGGATATCTATGGGCCACAACATCCACTTACTATCAGGTGGAATGTGTGCTCATTTTTCACCCTTATAGCTACTATAAAAAAAAGACTGGCTTTATTTGAACTCAAGCAATTGCAAACTTTTTTAATTTTTGCTTCGTATCGGAATTCAAAAGCGATCTTTCAGTGAGTTTTGCAGTCGGCAAGGAATCTCTAGGGATAAAGTTTCACAAAGTGAGAAAAATCGCAAGAGCACATTATTTAATTTAAAAATTGACGTCACGTTCCTTGTAATCAATAAACATCATTATGTAATATGTGTGTACTTTTAAAATATAAAAAAAATAACTTGAAACGATAAACCATTTATTCAGATTATAATAGATGAAGTAATTGATTAATGGTGGCATCAACTATATTATTAGAAATAAGAAGAACCAAAACATTTATTCCTGATTGTCTGAACCTAAAACCTAACTGTCTCATGAGGATATTTGATATGGTTGTCACGTTTGGCAGGCGGATTGGCCACCGCAGGTTTTTATTTTCTAGATGTAATTAGGAGGGCGTTGCTACTCATCACATGGTTTGTTTCTCTCCGTCGTCTCTTACAACATCCACCTGATGATATGGGGTAGTGGATATTCTCATACCGCCACTGCCCAGTTCACTGCACGATGCCACCTAAAGTTCATGCGTGCATGTGTGAGTTTCGTAGTGACAACCGATAGTTTCTCTCATCTGCATTTTGGAACTTAATTGAGGATAAATGTAGGTGTCTATGGACCACAGCATCCACTTATTATGAGGTGGACTGTGTGCTCATTTGCCATCTTTATTCTAGATTTCCTATAAAAAAAGAATTAGTACATTACATTTTTCGCGAGAAAAGTTGTTATCCAAGGCAATAACAATTAAGACAACTCGGCGATAGACAGACCGATCAGTGGTAAACAAGTGCATTGGAATCACCAGTTAGGTACGATTATGATTATTTATGGATTTTCAAACATACATAAATCAAGGTTACATGAGTCAATTGGTGATTAATATTTATCTATTGCACTGCATATTTAATTTAGATTGCAAAGAATATCAATTTCATTATAAACTTTAATACATTATTGAGAAAACTTTCTTTTATGCAGAAGGAACAAAAATTTAAAAGAAATCACATGATTAGAAAAATATAAGATAGATAATAGGTCGGGGAAAAAGTTTATTCGTATTTTGTTTGTATCAAATTGAAGAAAAATCTCTGTCTGTTTGTATCTGGCTGATTTTAATATAAATACATATAGGACATAAAGAAAAAGAAAAAGTAAAAACACTTAATCCATTTTTCAATTGTTTTTCTGTCCGCCAAAATGACTGAATCTAACGAAGAAATTAGATATATTCTGAAGTTTTATTACAAAAAAGGGAAAAATGCAACTCAAGCCGCGAAAAAAATTGTGACGCTTATGAACTTAATGCAGTGTCAGTAAGTGTAGTACAAAGTTGGTTCAAGCGTTTTCAGTCCGGGAATTTTGATGTTAAAAATGCAGCTCGCTCTGGTCGCCCTCATACGGATAAAGTCGACGCCATTTTTGAAAAAGTGGAGCAAGGTCGGCATATTAGTAGTTACGATATAGCCGAGAAATTGAAGATTGACCACAAAGTTTTGTTTATTACCAATTATTATGATTGACCAATTAGTTTTGACCCATTTGAAAAAGTTTGACTATACAAAAAAGCTCGATATTTAGGTACCACACGAGCTCAAAAACCTAATGAATCGTGTACTCATTTGCGATTCTCTATTGAAACTTAATGAAACCGAACCATTTTTGAAAAGATTGATCACTGGTGATGAAAAGTGGATCACCTTTGACAAGAACGCGCGAAAGCTCATGATCAAAGGGTGGTCAAGCTCAACAGACTGTAGCGTAACCCGGATTAACAAGCAATAAGGTGATGCTGTGTGTATGGTGGGATTGGAAGGGAATCGTTTATTATGAGCATTTACCGCCAGGCAAAACTATCGGTTTGGATCTCTACTGCCAAAAAATAATGAGACTCAAGCAAGAAATTGTGAAAAAACGGCCAGAATTGATTAACAGAAAAGGAGTGGTCTTTCATCATGATAACGCCAGACCACGCACATCTTTGGCCACTCAGTAAAAATTTAAAGAGCTTAGTTGGGAAGTGTTAATACATCCATCATGTAGTACTGACCTTGCATCCTCAGATTTTCACCTGTTTCGGTCTCTGTAGAATTCTTTGGGTAGTGTTAGGTTAACATAAAGAGAGGCTGTCAAAACTACTTATCGCATTTTTTTATCAATAATCCTAAGATTTCTACAGCAACGCGATTATATCATTACCTACAAGATGGCAACAATAAGTTATCGAACCAAATGGCTTATATATATTATAATTAAACGTGATTAAACTTTGAAAAAAAAATGTCTTGAATTTGTATATAAAATGTGAAGAAACTTTTTCCCCGACCTAATATATATAAAATGTTTTTTAATATTTGTGTTAAAATATTAATAAATTAAACTTATATACTTGTTCTTCTTCATTATCAGCAGCTTCGAAAAGTCCTCACGGGCCTCTCCCGTGGTAGGATTTACTTTAATCGTATCGTATATTAGGCGAACGACGAATGGCGAATTGCGAATGACTATCGCAATGCCAAACGTCTCGCATCTTTGACGTTGCTGTACATCGATGGTTTTTGACAGCGGTGTTATGCACAAGAACTGTTACCCGAATAATTTTACAAGCAGGAACTACTTCGACTAGTGCAAATTATAATGAAATATAGACCTTATTGATGTGTAACATCTTTCCTCACGCTTTCCTGCAATCTGTGGGAGTGATTTCTTGAAAAGGGACGGACGTGTGTCTCAGGAAGCCGGTGAAGCGTGCCGTCAGATGGTGCCAAAGTAGTAGTAGGATCGCTACTCGCGCGTTTTTAATGTGAATGTATCGGCTCAGAAAGTTTTATAAGTTATTAATTAGGACGGAAAAAGATTTAATGGATATTCATATATTTATTTTACTCTAATTAGACTATTTTTAACTTAAATTTACTATTGCATTTCTTATTGTATTCCAATTGGAGTGACTAAAGTAAGTTTGAAGGGATTTTTAAATGTTTTTAGAATTTTTGTATAATTACGTAAATTGAAAATAAAAATTTTTGTTTGTAGAGATATTTCAACAATTTTAGTCTCAAAAGTTTGGTTTAGGTCCAGAACTAATATTCCAATTAGAGTTATGAAAATCGGATAACCCGTTTAGAAGATATGAGCAAAATTGTAAAAGAGAAATGTGAAAACCTGTATTATTTAAAGTTTGTTCTAGAAACTTTTTAGTTATTGTAGTTATATAAAATATTGTTGTTTTATATAAGAAAAGGGTACATAAGGGAATACCTGTGCTAAAAATAATATGGTTTAGTGATATAATTGTATTTATCATAAGTCTATTGTCTACGCTCTCCCGCAAATTGAAGAAAAATAACTGTTTTCAAAAAAAATGCAATATTCCTCGTGTTAATTAAATAAAATACAATTTTCATTAAAAATAATTATTCTCGGTTACGAAAAATAATTTCAAATAATACTTGAATCATATATTTTTCAGGATATAATGTTAATGTTGCTTATTACCAAGGTGAGATGTCCGATGTTACACATCATATGTAAGACTCGCTCGTTTTTTGCTTGATATTAAAAAATATAGCTCAAGTTAGTTCAACGCTATTCCTGTCGTAAAGTTATTACATTTTTATTAGAAAGGGGTTAAAGTATAGGATTATCTCTTTACTTACTTTCTCGCAGCGCTATTATAACCCATCGAACATCATCTCGATGCATAAAATTCATTGCGTTGACCCCATTTACTTCGTGCGTCATATAGCCAGTCACGAGAGAAATACGTGAGTCACAATTGATGATTTTGCCATCAATGGTGTGCCTGGTGCGGTACTCCATTCGGAAAGATTCAAGTGTGTTTTCGCTGATAAATGTCTCGCTCGTAGGGCGTACTAATCCTACAAAAACCTGCAATTATAAATATTCGTTAGACTCGTATGTGTATTTTTTACATTTTAATGCTTAAAACAACACGGGGCAGCGGCGAGGGCAGGCGGCCTGTGTTGGTAAACAAATCCCAAACAATAAGACCATTATTATTGTAATTTTAAGTTTAAACAGAAGAAAAAGCAATAATGTGATTAAAGTTGTAAATTTGACGTGACAGATCTCTTTTTGCAGCAAAAACCTGAACAATTCGGCTTTTTTGGAGGACCTCGATTCAGCCGCGCAACTAGATTTAGTCTAGTAAGGAGTGCGACCGCAACTAGTTTTATTGTACGCACAGGACCGCGTGGATACTTTGACAGAGGGGAACGCCTGGTATGGCTACTCCTCTCCAATCCGCTGGTGACCCTTGTTGTTCTATGTTATAATGTGAGCTTTATTGAATACGCTACAAGTATTATTACACAATTGTATATTATATATGTTATGACTGCTACACAGTATTTCGAATACTACCTTAGATTACGTGTTCTATTTGTGGAAATTGTTATTTTATGTATAACTGGCGATCCGCGATTTAGTGTATATTTACTATCACCAGTGTATAATACATTAGCCATGGAATCACACTTCTCATTAAAAATAAATTTTTGCCATAATATCCAATAACTTGCGTAGCTTAGATTCCAAAATATCGACCTAATTAGCAACAGGTGCATTGTAACTAACAAGGATCCGATCATCATCTCAATTGCTTGAGTAATTCAGGACAAACATTTGCGTAATAAACATCCGTTTTTCTACACAAGCGATAAGTGTTTTGAAATAAAATGATATATATTTATTATTTCAACGTAAGAACAAAAGCATAATAATAGTATTAGTTCCTCCATGTTTATACCTATTGACGTACAAAATGCTTGTTTAATGTAATCTAAGACGAAACAGAGATTTTATAGTTAACTAGCGACCCGCCCCCGCAATGCACGGGTGATTTCTGGATCTCGACAACAGTGCCGCTATCGGGTCCAAATGGGTAAAAATAAAAATTTCATCAAAATTGGTCGTGCCGTTTTTGAGTTTTTGAGACAGCAGTTGACTTTTATATGATAGAGAAGCGGTGAGTAGGCGTACGTCCGTCTTCAATTTTCTTGGTCGATTACCTTAAGTGGCGAGATGCGACAGACTCGATATAAATATTCGGTTGTAGTGTCATGAACATTAAAATACATTCAAATTTAATATGCTAAAGACTGAACTCGAAATGAATAATAATTAGTGTTTGTGATAAAATGTCTTCAATTTGTATATAAAAAACGAAGTCACTTTTTCCCCGACCTATTATGTATTAGGTCCTTACATATGAAAATAGCATTTTGTCGTACTGCCCACTTTGATCTGAAATATCTCCTCTTTTGTTAAGAATTCAAACTTCAAATTTATAAATTCATTTAGCTGGTACATTCGAGTTTTGAAAACAGTCATTCATTTGTTTTTTCCTCATTATTTTTTTCTTTGGCGTCGCTTAATACCGCACAATGGAAAACATGATATATCGGTATACCAGTACCGTGGCACCAGTGCTGCAGAAACAGCTCAAAGGATTAATGATGTGTACGGCGCTGGTGTCGCAAAAGAAAGTACGGTACGTTTTTGGTTTCAACGTTTTCGTTCTGGAAATTTCGACCTTCAGAACCAACCCCGTGAACGGCCGGAGACCAAAGTGGGAAATGAAGAATTAAAGGCTATTGTGGAAGCGGATCCATCACAAAGCACTTCAGAGATAGCTGCAGGCTTCGGGGTAAGTTATAAAACTATATTAATCCACTTGAAGCAAATCGGTAAAGTAAAAAAACTTGAACGATGGGTACCTCACGAATTGAGTGAATCGAACTTCCAAACACGCGTCGACTACTGTGTTACTTTGCTCAACCCACAAAATAATGAAGGGATTTTAAATCGAATCATTACTTGTGATGAAAAGTGGATACTGTACAATAATCGGAAGTGCTGAAGGAGGAACTAGCTGCTAAACAACCGAGATTGGTCAATCGCTCTAGGCCACTGCTGCTTCACGACAACGCAAGACCACACACTGCACAACAAACAACCACTAGTTAGATGAGCTACAATGGGAATGTCTGTGACGTCCACCGTACTTCCCGGACCTTGCTTCAACAGATTACCATTTTTTCCGGAATTTGGACAACTTCTTACAAGGAAAAAAACTCAACTCCGATGCGGCAGTCCAAACCACCTTCAAAGAGTTTATTGATTCTCGCCCCCATGTTTTTTTTTTTAGTAAAGGGATCAATGAACTACCTATGAGATGGCAAAAGTGCACAGATAACAACGGTGCATACTTTGATTAATTAAATATATTTTACAAAAAAAATTGACTTTATATTCCTCCCGTACAAAACGCCAATTTCATATGTAAGGACCTAATATTAAACACAATGAAATGAATTGGAATATTAAAATTCACTCTAACAGATATCACAAATCTATATAATATAATCTAATTGTACTTATTTTTAATGATTTAACATACCTTGCAACTGAGAACGAAAAAAATTCGAATCCGTTCCCGACAAAATTCGAGGTGGCAGCGTATTTTCTCGCCTGTTTGCCGGTGCCTAAATGGTGAACGTTTGAACACCACAGAATGACTGAGACACTATAGTATCTCATTTTAGGAACCTATCTCCTATTAGGCATCTTTACCCTACTCTTTCTAGAAGATCTCTCACAGAGGGAGATAAAGACGTTATGAACACCTAGTTTGGCTATAACTTCTGTTACATTGCTGTTAGAATGCATATATTTTATATGAATACTACTTATTTGTTTATTTTGAGGGAGGCCTAAGAAAAAAATGGATGGATTGTGTCAGGGATGATTTTATACGTAGTAGAGTCATGATGCAGCTATATTAGTACTATAGTTGTAGCACAAATGGGTCGGCTCGACCGGGGAGGACCACGCTCTCACAGAATATCAGCGTAAAATAGCAGCTTAACACTGCTGTGTTTTGTATGGTGAGTGTAGAGAACCGGAGACCCTTTTTACTGGAAAAGAGGCGTTCTATCTTAGTCCTCACGGCTGACGACGCATCTGCATTTAAATTCGCAAACGAAGATAGATGTAGATGTCTATGGGCCACAGCAACCAATTACCTCCAATTTGCCGACGATATAGTCACTATGGAAGAATCGCCGGAGAACCTCAGCGTAATGGTCAATGACCTATTTTTTTAAAAATATAATAAGGGTGACAAACGAGCACACAGTCCACGTGATGGTAAGTAATTGCTATGGCCAATAGACTTACACCTATCCTCGACTACGAATTAAAATGCTGACGCGTTGACACCCGTGAGGACTAAGATGGAATGACTCGTTTCCAGTAAAAATGGTTTCCTTTCTCTACACTCACCATACAAAACACAGCAACAATGAGCTGATATTTTACGCCGGTATTCTGTTAGAGCGTGGTCCTACCCCGGTCGAGCCGACCCATTCGTGCTACTACCATAATATAGCTGCAGCGTGGCTCTACCATATATAAAAATTAAAATCTGTAGTGTCTCCCAACGGATAGTTTTTAAAATGAACATGAAGAAAAAAGGTCATGTGTAACGTTCATGTTACACCTGTAGCTATTGTTGTTGTTGTACCGGTAGTTGTTGAGAGCACTACACTCGAGGTTGTTGACAAGTATGTTTACCTAAGGCAAATTGTCCGACTATGTTAGTCAGTCTACGACCGAGGGATCAATCGACGGATTTAACTCTGCTGAGCGGCGTTTGAGAAATTACGTCACATTTTCTCGTCACGTATATCTCAAAACTTGAAAACAGAGTCTACATCAAGTGCGTGTTTTTAATGATAATAAATGGATTAGAAACGTGGTCCTTTAGGCGGCTCAGGACCGTGCTTTGTGCCATTAATTGGGACTAGACTTGTGATGGGCTTTTAACATTATAATGATGATTATGGTGAAATTCTAACGCCCCTTAGTTACTTTACGTCTAAAGCTCTTTGCGTCCAACTCGACCCTCGATGACTGGGGGAACAAATCGACGACAATCCCGCGGTGTGAGTGCTTTATGCAGGATGTGCTGTTTACACAGCGCTCGGTGCGCAAAGCACTCTTCTCCCTGGACATCAACAAGTCGAGTGGGCCTAAGGCGACCGCTCAGACCCGTCTAACTACAGCCCTATCGCCATTACCTCCTTGTTCTCCAATATAATAGAATTCTCTATAAAATGCCAGCTCATGAGGTACCTTAAGGATCACCAGCTGATAAGTGACCGCCAATACGGTTTTCGTCGGGGTCAATCAGCTGGTGATCTCCTGGTCTACTTGACTCATAGATGGGGGAGGCAGTAGAGTCTAAGGGGCCAGCCATGGCCGTTAGTTTGAAAGGCCTTCGATCGGGTTTGGCACAAAGCGCTTCTTTCGAAACTTCCTTCCTATGGGCTTTCCGAGAAATTATGCAATTTGATCACCAGTTTTCTTGCATATCGGAGCATATAGGACGTAGTAGACGGTGTATGCTCCGATAACAAGCATATTAACGCTGGTGTTCCACAAGGCTGCATGCTATCACCAACGCTGTTTCTTCTGGGTATCAGTGATATATTGCAAACCGGTAACGTTCATTGCTATGCGGACAGCGGACGGCGATGGTACTGGTGATGCTTTATACACAGGCCGTGACAATTTTTCTCGGAAAAACGTCGCCGAGACCAGAACAATCTTGCCTCTGAAGTCGAATCTTTGTTGAACAAAGTTTTGAATTGGGGGCGACTAAATCTAGCGCAGTTCAATCCCCAGAAGACACAAATTTGCGCGTTTACCGCTAAAAAGAACCCTTTGTCTTATCTTCTCAGTCAGTTCCCATTTCTGAACCTTGGCCCCCCAGTTCCAGCTCCTTCCACTTGATTGCATCCAGCGCAGAGCGGCTCGAATCGTCAACAACCGAGTTTTCTCCGATCGGCTCGATTCACTAGCGCTGCGAATAGATATTGTATCCTTTTGCATCTTTTATCGCATTTACCACGGCAAGTGCTCTGAATAATTGTTCGCATTAATTCCAGCCGCCAAATTTCACCAACGAACATCGCGACAAATTTTTCGTTATCATCCACATCATCTGGATGCTTGGCGGTTCACTACTGTGCGATTTACAAGGAGTTTTCCTTCTTCGCACGACTACTTTGTGGAATCGTTTACAATCGTTTCAATGGGGAAATATTGTGTCAGGACTGAGTCCAAAGCGGAGTAGTTACCTAAGGGTAGGACAGCAAGGGAGGTGTGATGGGAAGGTAGATAACATCGCGAGTCATAATAAAATTATATTGTAATAGCTGTTGACATCATGTACAAATATAACAAGCCCTTACGTGTTTGCTTCGAAGTACATAATTACGAGCGTTATTAAAGAAGCTTAAATACTCGAATAATACAGAAAACGCGGCAAACGTTTTGAAAAGTAACAATATTATTTTATATTCTTAATTCTACGCTAAATCTCAAAAACATCAATAGAAATTTTTCTACGAATAAAAATTTGAATATGGATTTAATTTCAGTGAAAAAATTGTTTATTCGCAGCATTAATATAGAGATTGACAGGTTCATAGAAACTGACATTGTGGTCGGAGCTAAGTTTATTGAGTGCTGTCGCAGAAAAACCCACTTCACACACTTTATGTCATGGCTAGTAGCCGAAAAATTAAACTGTGTTCTTCAACAAATATGTCAGCGTACTGGCAATTGTACTGACAGATCTCCAAATGCATGCGACAAGATTTACGTAATTTCAACACAGCTCCTATTGAGAAGGCGGTTGAGTGGAACAGAGGCCCGAAGCTCTATTCCAGTGATTTTTCCGCTGGGAAGAGCCAACTGAGTTATAGACCGAAGATTTTGAGTCAAATTGAGAGGTTCTAAGGTCAGCTTTACAAATCGTCGATAGAGCCACATGCAAGTGTGAGTGAAAGAAAAAACAAGTCCATTTTGATACTATTACGGTGAAATTTCGGTCGTTAGTCTGAGCAAGATTAGAATATCTCTTTAGCACCTTAAAAACAGCAAGGCCTTGATTAATGATGGGATTACAGCGGAGCCTCCGAAAGCGGATGGAAAACCGTTACGTAAAGTTCTTATCTTGCGCATGAGGACAAGAGAAGACAATAGGTGAATCAAAAAAAGATGAAGTGGCAATTAGATGGCCATATAGCTCGAAGAACCGACAACCATAGTGAAAGAAAGATTGTCGAGTGGCAGCCACGTGCCAGAAAGTGAAGTGTAGGGTGGAAAAGATACAGGAAGTCGATGAATGTACTAACGACCGTGCTCTTTGGCGTTCCTTGGAGGAGGCCTATGTCCAGCAGTGAATTTATGGAGAACTGTAATGATCATAATCGTGATGAATAGGCGAATTTCGTATGACAGAGATTCAGCACATACTGCAGATTAGATCGGTAAGAGTTCACGAGATTTTACACGAAAACCTTCGCGTGAGGTGGATAATTGCTCGTAGGGAATTGCACAACCTCACCGATGCTCAGAAGAGACGCGTTGATCTGTTTAGGACTATAGTGGGACTACTCTTAATATAAACCTGATACTAATATATATAGTCGCGGGGTCTAGACTACACTACACCTCCCACAGACAACCAAAATTAATAAAAAATTATAAAAAATATTTTTTGATACATAATACAAATTCAAATTTCCCCTATCTAATTAACAAATTACTAGTATATCAAGTTAGGTTAGGACAAGCCTCATTCAGTTTATAAAAGTCGACGTATGTGCACACTTATTTGTCAAATAATTTACTTCACTCTTAGTCTATCATTATTTATTTTTCATTTTAACCCATCGATATTTGTTATTCATTAAATAATTGCGCCATTTCTTTCATGTACACGGCTTGCATACAACACGTAAACAGTATAATGATTGGCACTTTAAGCTGACTTCTACTTGTAAGTGCTTAAGACCCAATTTCACCAAACTATTCTTAATTAGCCATTAACAAATGTTCTGTTAAAATTGACGTCGACGTCAAAGAGGTTCTATAGAGGGATCTTAACAAGGCGTTGCTAAATAAAACATCAAGTAGATATTATCTGCGATCGAGTAAACAAAAACGACCGGTCTGACTTGTCGTTCTCTTACACTTCACTCTCGTTATGCATAGTAACGAGAGTGAAGTGTAAGAGCCAAAGTGCCAAATCAAAATGCCATGGCGCCTATACAAAACGTTCTGCAGACAGTGTAATTCTATATTAGTCGTTTTGAATGTCAAATGTTTTCGGTTTCGCGCTTGTATAATTTGTTTTGTGGTGATTTTTAATTCTTATAATTTGTAATTTTTACTTAATTTGTGTTTTACAATGTCGAAAAAATCTTGGACCTAATTTTTGCGCTAGTGAAAAATAAATTTTAATAGGAGTTACTGCAAAACATAAAAATATCATAGAAAACAAAAAAACAGATCCAGTGACGATTGCGCATTAAAATGAGAGTTGGAAGATGCTCACGGAAGAGTTCAACTCCCTGAGCAGTTCCAATGTCCGAAATACCGACCAACTTAGAACGTGTTTGGATAAGCTTAAAATAACAACAAGGAAATACAAAGCTGCGACAAAGAAGGAGATTTTCTTAACAGGTATGACCTATTTGTAACTTAGTAACACGTTATATTTTCACACATTTTCACATTCTAACACAGTAATAATTTGTGACCTATATTTCGAATACTTAACTATTCTGACAGTCAACTCCCACCAAAATTTATTCAGTGGTTTCCTATTTTGCGAACAGAAATAAGTGATTGTATGATGCCTAGCGACTACTTACGCTCCTTTTTAGTGTTAACACTGTTTCATAATCTATACTTTGCTATTTCAAGGTGGAGGTAGGCCCAATCATCCACCACCAGGGCCTTTTCAAAGTTAAGTAGAAATATTACTTTGATAATAGTGGTCAATTTCAAGAAAACTCAGTTACAGCGTCTAATAAAGTAAAGGAAGATGCAGAAAAATATTACCAACCATTGTATTATTAGAAGCAGTACCTGGCTATTCAACTGTGGTAATTATAAACATATTAGCCAGTTCTCTATGTCTTTAATTTATGTATAATAGTGTATATTTCAACAAAAAATATGTAGGTACATAAAATCCCCTTAGACACCACTAAGTAGTCATAATCTTAAATTAACTTATTTAAGCACATTTACATGGATGAGTTTAACAACCTACTTAATTATAACAACTTAAACAAATTTAAAGCTGATTTTCAGATTAGCCCAAACAGACTTTGTTTTATGATATATATAAACTATTTATTCAGCAATTTAGGATGACTTAAAAATAGGTATACATTTATTTACATAACATAATATACAATATTTTATTATATAACGTGTTACAAAATACCCCGTAAAAATATAATTAATTATCAAAGCCGAAAATTTTGTCAACCTTAGTAAGCTGTCATGTCAGGGAACCAGATTATTTAACAGAAAGGCCTACGTACCTATTTTACCTAATAATTGTCTACTTTAATAGTTTTTCTATTTTTCATTCATAAATGTTTGCTACCTCAATACAGGGATGTCATTATACTCAAGTACTGGCTTCAAAAAATGTCAAGTTGGAAAAAAAAATATGTTGTCAATTTCAAATCTTCTAATCGATATCCTACAACTGTTTCGAGTTTTTTTCCAACATTTTTTGCAAAATAACTATGCTTTCTAATTCGGATTATTACGATATGATGTTATGCGTAGGCCATGAAGATAGCAATTTAAATCGTGCTCGCGAACTGTATCGGCAACGATTTATCGATGGTAGACCCCCCACTGAACAGCGACAGTTGCCTTCGTACCAGTGTTTTCTGAACATGTCAAGACGACTACATTCCACCGGCTCTTTTCATTGGTCTACTGGAAGTGGACGTCCAATCACAGTCGACGCCAGGCAGGCTGAATTAGTGTTAGAGCATTTTGAAGAAGAGCCGAACACAAGTACGAGGCGAGCCGGAACAAAATTCGGTATAAACCATGTTGCAGTTTGGCGAATTCTTCGTGACAACAATCGTCACCCTTATCACTATCGCTGTACACAGGAGCTGATACCCTCCGATTTTGCACCCAGGAGGAACTTCTGCGAACATTCACGAGGTCAGGACTTTCAAATATGCATAACGATCACGTTTGGGCTCGCGTGAATCCATATGCTTCACGGTAGGGCAGATCCCAACACCAGTGGCGGCTGAGTGTGTGGGCTGGCCTTTATGACGGGCATGTCATCGGTCCCGTCATTATGCCATCACGTCTGAACGGTAGCAACTATCTAACGTTTTTACAAACGGAATTCGAAGAGGCGATTGACGACTTTCCTGTGGCTGACTGGGACCTTTGGAGCAGTAATTAAGCTTAACGCCTTCTTAAGAGAATTAACCATTCGTTAGTACGTGGGGAAACACTCGCTACGCCTAACAGGTTGGTATCTATTTAATTGGACGTTAAAACTAACTAACAGAATATGGTGAAACTAGTTCAAATTCTCGTAAGTAACAATTTTTTTATATTTTTAATTGTTTTGTTGGATTTTAATTTAGATAGCCATAAATAAAATGACGCATTAACTTTAAAAAGAAATGTTTAATTAATTTAAAAATCATATTTAACTTTTTTTTAACGAATGTTACAATCATTGGCACTTTAGCATAGTGAATGGCACTGTAAATTCAGTATAATCATTAGCTCTATTGGAAGTCTTAAAAAATTATACCCAGTTCTTTCTAAGGTCCATCTTATTGTTATAAGACTTATTTTGAACAAATCTTCTTCAAATATTTTCCTTGGATCTTCATCTGAAAGTGGTTTCGTTGGTCTACCATGTTTCTTTCTTTCTTCGGATACATTTTTTGATATTTCTTTTTTAGTAAAACCTTTCGTGTTTTCTCGATATTTTGTAAAAATAGACCGGTTATTTCTGTTTTTCCTGTTCCATTATGTATTGGTAATTTATTTTCTTTATAAATTCTTCGGTTTTCGTAAAATGTTTTCTGGATATTTTGTAGATAAAGGCTGCAGTCTCTGTTCATCCTGTATTATAGTTGGATGGTTACCTATAGTCACTTAAAATTTTTCTGCTTCAGCAATTCTTTTAATTTTTTCTGAATGTGAATTTATGGTATTATAATGTCAGAGTGTTTGGCTTTGTTCGTTTTGTGTTGTTTGTCAGTTTGTTTCTATATCCCCGCTGCTTCTGCACGACAACGCGCGACCTCATACTGCACAATAGACGGTGTCCAAGTTACAAGAGCTAAGGTTGG
This sequence comes from Parnassius orleans, assembly GCA_029286625.1. Lineage (NCBI taxonomy): Eukaryota > Metazoa > Arthropoda > Insecta > Lepidoptera > Papilionidae > Parnassius > Parnassius orleans. Next base: position 938,397 of record JAGSMP010000262.1, on the reverse strand, counting down.
AAGGTCTCCGTCATCCGCCGTACCCACCAGACCTTGCGCCTACAGACTTCTACTTTTTCCAGAATTTGGATAACTTTTTGGCGGGAAAAATTCAATACCCGAGAGGCAGTACAAAATGCTTTTGAAGAATTTGTTGCCTCCTGTTCAGCTGATTTCTTCAATAAGGGCATCAATAAACTGCTACTGCGTTAGCAAAGAAGTATCAATTGCATGGGTGATTACTTTGATTAATAGAAATAAAAAATATAGCAAAAAAATTACGTTAACTTATTTCATAAAAAACGGCAATTTCATAGTTAAAGACCTAATATTTTTTATTCACACAGAAGTTACATAGATAAGATTAAGTTATATTAATTATACACACACAACTCATTGGCTTTTTAATAATTTAAGATTGCTAGAAATATGATGTTTATATCGTATAGTTACAGAAAATAATTGAAAAAACACTACAACAGCTATCAACTTAATGTACCAAAATATTAATTTATAAACACTGAATGGAGCAATTTTAATTTTAAACTTAAATATATTTACATTTTTAATTTTTATTATATAACTTTCATACCTTTAGAAAAGAAAAAAAAACTAAAACTTATAATAACAGCGAATTGTTTATTAAACCTTTTCAAAATTGTACACATTTAAATAAAATTTACTATAGAAAAAAGCAACGAAATGTATAATCAGTGTTATTTTAACTACAAAATATGAAAAAGTAATTGAGGATAAGCCGTGGTGTACGTAAAAATGTAATCTATCATATTTTTCATTAATTATTTGCAGGACACAGTAAAAAAATAATATAAAACAATAACTAAATAAAAGTGAATTTAAAATTGTCTTGTGTCCAAGTACCTAAAGGAAACCTAAGTACATAAAACGTAACTTAATTTATAATATTGCATTATGATTTTATTTTTTGATACAATAATGAAAATAAGAAATAAATATTAAGAAATAGATAATTAATTTCAACTTAATAATATATTAAATACGAAATTTTTAAAACAAGTTTAAAAAAAATAATAGCAAAATCAACATTAAAAAAATCTCAAACTAATAAAGTTAAAAATCACACTAGTGAGATGTTACCTCTTAATTTCTTCTTTCGATACATTCTAAAGTATTATTACAAAAGGCAAAGATGCGACTCAAGCCGCGAAAAAATATGTGACGTTTATGGACCTAATGCAGTGTCAGTAAGAGTAGCACAAAGTTGATTCAAGCGTTTTCAGTCCGGGAATTTTGATCTCAAAGATCAGCTCGCTCTGGTCGCCCTCATACGGATAAAGTCGATGCCATTTGTGAAAACGTGGAGCAAGGTCGGCATATTAGAAGTTACGACATAGCTGAGGAATTGAGGATTGACCACAAAACAGTTTGGATCAATTTGAAAAAGTCTGGCTATACAAAAAAGCTCGATATTTGCGTACCATACGAGCTCACTGAAAGAAACCTAATGAATTGTGTACTCATTTGCGATTCTCTATTGAAACGTAATGAAACCGAACCATTTTTGAAAAGATTGATCACTGGTGATGAAATGTGGATCACCTATGACAAGAACGTGCGAAAAAGCTCATGGTCAAAGGGTAGTCAAGCTCTACATACTGTAACGTAACCCGGATTAACACGCAATAAGGTGATGCTGTGTGTGTGGTGGGATTGGAATGGCATCGTTTATTATGAGCTTTTACCGCCGGGTAAAATCATCGGCTCGGATCTCTACTGACAACAACTAATGAGTCTCAAGCAAGAAATTGAGAAATAACGGCCGGAATTGATCAACCGAAAAGGAGTGGTCTTTCATCATGATAACGCTAGACCACACACATTTTTGGCCATTCAGCAAAAATTGAGAGAACTTGTTTTGGAAGTGTTAATGCATCCACCATATAGACCATACCTTGCTCAGATTTTCACCTGTTTCAGTCTCTTTTTTTTCAGAATTATTTGGGTAGTGTTAGGTTAACATCAAGAGAGGACCGTCAAACCCACTTGTCGCATTTTTTTGTTCAAAAATCCCAAGATTTCTACAGCAACGGGCAACCTACAAGATGGCAACAAGTTATCAAACAAAATGGCACATATAATATATCATAATTACGAGTATATGTAATTAAACTTTGAAAAGAAATGTCTTGAATTTGTATATAAAATACGAAGAAACTTTTCCCCGACCTATTATTATTATTGTCTTGTCTTGTCCGTATAATATTGTGTCAGTTCATAGTTATTTAATTTTAATTTATTTGACATCATTCTTTCTAATTTCAGGCCGCGGTCGTGCGCGTACATTGTCGCATCGCACCGCCTGGCAGGGTCGCCATGTAATGTTTGAAGGGTGTTAAATGAAGAAGAGACGTGTTGATCTGCCTAGGACTTTTATTTATTTACTTATTATATTATTGAATATGCTTTCAATTTTATTTACTAAATTGAAAGCATATTCGTCTCGGCATATTTACGACATTGAAACGGATGATTAATCATGGATTTATCGAAACAAACAGGAATTACAGAAAAAAATGCAAGTAAAATGTAACAAATGAGCAAGAAAATGTTATAAAAAGCCAAATAATACAAGTCTCGATTTCGAAATGGCAATTTTCTTCTAATCCTCAAAATGTAATAGCACTAACATGTATGTCGCTTACAACGGAGAAATTAAGCTAAGGTAATTTATAAACCGCCTAAGCCAAAAGTATGTCGTAGAGTCATTAGAAGCGATTTGAAACATATTAGATAAAATACTATTTCTTTTCAGTCAAAGTTTTCTTTTGACATGAAACGTCTGAAACATACGGGTACTAGATATGAAAATTGAACCGCAACGAAAAGGTCTATATCGTCTTGCCTTAATAATTACAAAAATATTAGTCTTAGAGACCTAAGTGAAGTGTCAATATTTAATTTATATAGTCAGCTCGCTATTACGACCTTGAGTTTGCACCAGGGACGGGCGGGTTGACAGGTAAGGGGTAACGCGCAGATTGACCAAAACAGGCGCTTTCTCTCCTTTCTAACACTAAAAGACTCGCTAATATAGACATTTCACGTTAAACCAACGGCCGTGTGTCCTGACACAGCTCCACCCGATTTTTTTTATAAAAAAATGTCAATTGTTAGTCCTGGGCTACTAGGCATCGATATAAAGTATTTAATTAATAAAAAAATAAGGAGGTATAGTTATTCTATTTCGGGAGCGCTCCCGAGGCCTACACACACTAACACAATGTGTATGTGCACGGCTAACAACAAACAAAGTCAAACCTACATCGTGAAATAGAATAACTATAATAGAACGAAAAAGAAAATTTCTTTGATCGTGACGCAGATTTCGGACACTTTATAGTATATAGTACTGTGAATGTGTATCCCATACAGGTTGTATTTTTATTTATTTAAAATATTTTTATCTCTACATAATATAAAGCAAAGTCGCTTCCCACTGTCTGTACGCTTAGATAAAAACTTAAACTACGCAACTGATTTTGTTGCGGTTTTCATCAATAGACAGAATAATTTAATAGAAAGGTTTATATGTATAATACATGCATATTATATGTCATATAATTCTTCTGTCCGTGTGTATGTGACTGTCCTAAACGGCTGGACCGATTTTGATGAAATTTTGTGTATGTGATTAAGTTGATTAGAGAATAGTTTAGATTCACAATTGGACCCGGTAGGTGGCGTTGTTGTCGAGATCCAGAAATCAACCGTGCTAAGCGTGCTAATTTAATAGGAAACCTTTTTCTCTAACTTGTTCTAATTAATATATTTTTACTGGCTAGCATGCCTAAACTTTGAAGTGATCAATATTTTTTCAACATTACACCCGCAACGGCTTCTAGTAACAATCAACTTCCTTGTCAACGCAAGCAATAAACGCTTTGACGATACACATTATGTCCGCGTTACACTAGCGCCAATTATTCTGTTTTCCCGCTCCTCCGAATAACAAGGCAGTCTTCAATAACTAACCTGTGGACAGAAGAAAATAGTGGACGTATTTGGCGGGAAGATACATCACACTGGGCCCAGTCAACGTCGAAGAAGCAATCCAGGTGTGTGTTTGCCATACTTTATGTGTACATTGTACAACGTAATAGTTTACATGATGTGTAATTTTTCTACAAATTTAACCTTACCTGCTTTATATCCTACTGATTGGCGAACGAGGCATTGGCGACCGTCGGAATCCCTTAAGATAAAAAAATTTTTTTAGGGTTCTGTATGCCAAAAGGTTAAAACGAAATACTTCGAGGATTATTTTATTGTCTTTCTGTCCATCTTTTAAGGCCCTTTTTCTCAGGAACGCATAGTAAAATTATAAATTGTAGCTGTAGCTAATGATATATCATTATTGATATGATATATCATATAACATTTTTTTGCCCATTTTGCAGTTATAATATCGACCGTGATGTAGAAATATTTATGGAAGAACATTTTTTCTACTGCAAAGTTATGTTTCTCGTTTAATTTGACTTGACTTTTGGTTAGAGCAATATTCAGTGCTCCACTGGCCTGTTATTCTCGGGATGGATGAACTGCCTACATACATATCTAAGTTTATACGGAATCCTCAGGTTTCGAGTCCTACTCGCACTTATCTTGTTCGATTTTGTTACTAAACGAATTAGATACCTTATTAATAATTAAACCGGGTCATTATCATCACATCATCAGCCAATAAACGAAAATAATAGAATAGACTCCAACAACATATTGTCGAAAGACCAATCCTAATCTTGTCACAAATTCCAATTACCACATCGTTTCCACTGGAGCAAGGATTGTCGCTTCTCGCCCTAACGCGTCGCACCAACTGACAGCATCGGTTGTGGCAGGCCTTGTCCGATTTTCTCATCGTACCCTCGACATGACACGTCACATATTGTCTTGGCTCTGAACGTTGTCCAAGTCTTATAAACCTGATAAATTTTAATTTTGTGTAAAGAACATGAATACGTCAGAAAAACCACTATACAATATCATCCTATAGGTAAGAGGCGACGGAGAGAAATAAAAGAAGGAAATGGTTAGCAGCATATTCCTCCATCCACAAAATAATAAAAACTACGATGACCAACCCATTCACCAAGCGTGGCAACTATGGCGAATATCTTATTTTCGGCAGTGGACTTATAGAAATTAGTATAGTTTAATATAATATATTAATATAGAAAAAATTTAAATTATTATATAATGTTCGAACATTTGAATATAATACTTTTTTTATGTTGGCTTGAGCAGGTAGCAAATTAATATAAATTGATAGTACGTACAGCAAAATTCAGCTATAGTTAAAACAAACGCACAGCGCAGCACTAGCATTTTTTAAATACGCTTCACACTAAATAATACAAAGTTAGTTGTAAAATTGAAGATATGTAATAAATCCAAATGTCTAAATAAACACAATATCATTAGTCGCAAATGCACAAACAGTACACAAACTTCGCTGGCAGCAATCGCTTTGCACACTTGCTAATTTAATTAACATTTCATTAATATTTGCATTTAGCGACCAAGTAGAATTCAGACTTCTTTCTGTACCTAATAAATCCTACACGCAATGCAACTTCTGCTAAATAATGTCTAAAATAGTTTTATACATCATCATCATTATATATTTTCCATGCTGGCAAACAAACGTTCGCTAGCATGAAAAATGTATGATAATGAATATAACTTAATTATAAAGAATATAATTTAAAAAATTATACACCTTTAGAATTCAAAATATATTAAATCTAAGAAAATTGGAGAACAAAAATTTAAAGTAACGTTCATACCTAATAATAAATGTTCTCTTTTCTTTAGCAAGTGTATCAGCAACTTTTTGTTTTGCGTCAGGCGAATCAGAAATAAGAAGTTCGCCATTAGGTCCCAAAAGGTAGCTCTTCGGCATGAGTTGTTCCCGCAGCATTTGATGATCCTCTTCATGAGTAAAGTTGAATATACTCTGACCGATTAAGTCGAGCTGTAACAAATGGTGTATTAAGAATATGTTTCGTTTATTTTAAGATATATATTAATTATATTATATTTATTTAACTAAAATTTATTAATATTTTTATTTTTATTTATATAATTTAATTTAAGTAGCTCAGCGAGATATGGCTATAGGTAAGTTTGTAGTTTCAATGCGTGATAGATTTCATAATGAGGATATCCTCAGTAGAACCAGAGTACACACACATAGCCCAACGGATGAGTACCCTAATGTGGCAATATAATCATAATAATAAACTAATCCTGATGTAGACATGGTTGCATCCAGTACATTGGTTACGATTTGGCGACATTTTTGCAGAAACTGAAGATTGTGTCTGTGCAATATAAGAGGAAGTAATTAAAACGAACAACTATCGGAAGTAAATTTTGATCGACAGCACGGTGTCGCGTATGTCATCGCCCTGGAGAATTACTCAGACATGTAATTTCCTGTTGCCATTAAATTTAGTTTTACTCAACAGGACGTTCCATATTATAAGTTTCAACCAAAGCCAGTCCTTGAAAATAGAAGTGTCACGCTGTACTGGGATCGGTCAATTATCACAGACAGGTTTATAGTAGCAAATAAACCTGACATAGGGTGGTAGACCGAACTACACGTAAGGAAATTATAGTGGATATCACTGTACCTCATGACGAGAATCTCGTGAAAGCAGTGAATGACAAAAAATTAAAATATATCGTCTTCGCACATGAAATTGTCGCTATGTGGGACGTTGATTCTACTATTATTGTACCAATAGTTGTATCAGTCAATGGTCTTATCGGCAAAAATATGGATGATTATCTGACCAAGTAGGCTTCGGGAAATAGCTGAAGGGATTAATTCAAAAAGCGGCCTTATTAAATACAGCTCAAATGATAAGAAGCTTCCTATTTTTGAATGTCTAACTTCACCGATGGTTTAGGATTTCTCGCCGCGGTGAATAATACAATATTTCGAGAATATTCGAAGTCCGCCAACATGCACTGGAGTAGCGCAGCACTAATTGCTCCATAGCCATCTGAGAAATAAGCCTGCGCTAAGCCTGTGCTGGGCAGTGAAAGGTTCATAATATGTAGGTATATATTTAGGCACTTTTACGATTTTAATCAAAATTTTAATTAAAACATATTTGTCGCTCTCTGAGTCGTCGCAAAAATAATAATTGAATAGAAAATAAATATAAACGGTTGTTTTACTTTATACGCTTTAAAGACCAAATATTATAATTTTGTTACTCTGTGTGTGATAATAAATATATAATAATAATCTCTTTATTCCGACCAACAAAGATCATATTACATAATTAGTATAATTAGGTAATAACATAACATAACAGTAATTAATTATACGCAGGGCGCTGTACTGTTGTTGAGATTAATTAACCCAGAGGTGCTCGTGTAGAGGAATGTGTAATAAGCTTTAAACAGCGTAACCTTAACTTCAGTTGTGCAACGGGCAAACCTGCGGGCTACCATATTAACTCTTTCAGACAACGTCCTGCGCTCTCTATCAATATCGAAATTGTCCCTCAGGTCAGAGGTTACCAAATGTCCGAGATACTAAAACTGTTCTACTCTCTTCAGAGGGATTCCATTATATTTAATAGGTGGAACGCTAAGTGGACTAAATATCATAAATTCACGTTTGCTTACATTGTATTTTAGTCCATGACTAGCAGCATATTTCTCACAGATGCCTAGCAACTTACTTAGGCCATGGACAGGGGCACTCAGCAGTACCATATCGTCCGCGTAGCTAATACTATTAATACTATGACTGCTGCGTGACGCTGTGGCTTAGCAATGAGTTGCAGCGCTAAGGGCCGCGGGTTCGAATCCCGCACGGAACAAGTATTTGTATGGCCTACAAATAATTTTCTGGGTCTGGATGTTTGTCCTTGTGGAATCTATGTATGTAAACTGCCCCCACGATACAGGAGAAAAACCTAGTATGGAGGTAACGTTTTTTTTAAACGAAACGATAAGAAAAAAGAAACTATTATACAGCCGAAACGACTACTCTGAGCTCCTTTAACAATGCATTAACAATTAACATACAAGTTAAATAATTTAGTTGACTAACCCGTATAGCTCAGAAAAAGCACTCGACCATCGCACAACATTAACCTGGTTTGAATACCAATATTTAAAGATATTATTTAATTCAGCAGGCCACTTGATACCATCCAATTTCTGCCACAAAATGTCGTAGCTAAAAGTCAGATGCTTTCGACAAATTGAGGAAACAGGCATAGATGGGTGTTTGTTGGTCTGTATAGTACTTAACAGTCTACTTTAAGCACAAGATGGCTGCTTCTGTGGAAAGACCTGGTCTGAAACCAAACTGGGTATTGTGTAGCTTCAGATATTTCTCTAATAAAGAATCAAGCACTTTGGCAACAATCGCGGCCAGCGAGATAGGTCTATAGTTACTTTTGTCACTTAAATCGTAATTTTTCACAATTGACGTCACCACAGTTTTGGTCGTTTCAGTGGGCAAGTACGAATATATGTATACATAACATAGGCTGTAAAACATGCTCTCGGCAGGTGAGGCCCGGCGTATCGTAGTTACTCGATGTTGAGACCATCGTGGTGTGGCAATGAGCCAGCCATACACCTTGATAAACTGATAACCGACGGGAAGAAAAGGTTCTCGAGTGGCAGCCTAGTACCGGTAAGAGAAATGTAGGCAGCCCCCCCCCTACCCCTAGATGGCGTGACGCCCTAGTAAGAGATGCAGGAAGTCGATGGATGCAGGTGGCTCAAGACCTTGTTTTGTGGCGTTCCTTGGCCTTTGTTCAGTAGTGGACTTGTGACTGTCTGTAATGTTGATGATGATGACGATGATTTTATCATTGGTTGGACAACGATTAATTCAGACAGTGAATCGGTCCAAAAACAAGTTTTCAACTTGGCGGCCATTTTTTTTAGTTTTCACATCGAATTCATATTCACTTGGACGCTCAGATTTTTTTATAGAATTATAGTGACACAAGAACACACAGTCCACCCGATGTTGTGGATTTAGTGACACATAGACATTTACACTTTTCCTTGATTAAGAATCTAAATGCAAATGCGTTGTCACCGCTGAGGATTAAGATGGGATTCATCATTTCCATTAAAAAAGGTCTCTGGTTCTCTACACTTAGTATACGAAACACGGCAGCATTAAGCTGCAATTTTACGCTGATAGTCTGTGAAAGCTAAGTCCTTCCCCGGACGAGCCGACCGATTCGTGCCACAACCATAGCAGCAGAGCGAACTGCAGCGTGGCTTTCTCTACGTCTCGACATCAAGAAATCTAAAAACAAGAGTTTGCAAAATAGCGGCCACTTTTTCCGTTTTCATGGCGGATTTATGTTCATAGACCTCATGGACTCTCTAAATAGATTATAAAAGTAATCGGTGCAGAAACGGGAATTTTGAGAATGACGACAACTTCAATTGAATTTTAACAATAATTTAACAAAATCTGATCAAGATATTGCAACACATTCAGATTCTGCTACAGAAGGGAATAATGCAATAAATACAAAGCTACTAATATTAAAAAAACCGCAGATCAATGGCGGATTTCCATATAAGTTATTGCGTCTATACTATTATAGACGCGATTGTATCTATATACAATCGCACCCAAACACACTATTATTTTTGATACTAGTATGTAATCTGGTCTGGTAGATTTACTGATTTAATGAAACAAAGTAAAGTAATACCTTTACTTATTATATCTAATAGTGCATTAAACCCACTAATTAATTCCATAGCCCTATTTCTGTAATGCCAACACTTAGTTTTTTTTTTTAAATTGTAGCGTATACAATTTTAAAAAAAAAACTAAGTACAACCATTATACTCATTCAGATAAAATGCGCGAATGTTTCAGTTTTTTTGCTGCAAAAAGCAATCTGCCACGCCAAATTTACAAAAAGATGGCGTTACCTATCATATATAAGTAATTTTAATCACATTATTGCTATTTACTTCATTTTAAACTTAAAAATTACAATAATAACAGTCGTGTTAATTCGGATTTGTTTACTAACACAGGCATAAGTCAATATGCAGATCGGCCATGCGACTGGTCCGAGTCTGTATCCGAGGTGTCGCTGTCACCGAGAGATACTGTTATAAACTATAATGTACTATGTGTATGTGAAATTGTTAGTTTATTGTTATAATTGTTATGTGTGAGTTTCGTAGTGGCAGACGATTGTTTTGAGTACGCAGTTTTCCCCTCCGCAAAAAATGACAGACAGTTCTGTGTCGGGGGAAAACGCTACGGCTACTCCCCTCCGGTCCGCCTGTGACCCGTGTTGCTCTGTGTGTATAAATATAAAGATTGAAGTAGGTTAAAATCTTTAGAAGATCCCTTTACCCGCATGTGTATGGCCGCAGGCTTACTAACTTACTACGGCGACAATTAATAGCTTCTTCTAGTTTTTAGTATTGCAATAATTATTGGCTTCGTTTTCGTTAAATGCAAAACGAAAGGTAGTTTTTTTTTTAATATTGGTGAAACGTTTGAATTTTTTTTTATTTGCCTTCAAGTAGGTATTAAATAATGTAAAATTTTTTGTGCGACAGCAATTTCAACCACAAGTCCAACTTATCCAGCAGTGACCTACTTTTTTTGTGTGTATGTTGTTCAATCAGAATACTTTTCCGTCGAGTTCTTTCTACTTGTTTTATAAATCGAACGATACCTATGTAGTTGTAGCAACTACAGACTTAGGATGTTTCTATGAATGCATTAATATTTAAATGTCACAATATTATTAAAAACACGACATAAAATAAATACATTTTGGCATTTTTTTTTCTATTACAATAGCTTAAAAATGGAAACAAAAACTCAACCAAACAATCAAGCAAGTACCTACACGTCTGCACTTTGGACTTTTAAAACAAGTCATAAATACCGTAAGAATGCTAAACCAAATCGCTATAGCCAATCAGTAACATAAAGAAGAGATCTTATAAATGCTTAGCCATTTATATTTAAGCAAAATTATTGCAGTTTGCGAGGGTGAGTGATGTTTTACAAGTTTCAAATTCAAAGTTCTAATTAAAATAGAATTCTATTAGATAATTATTTACAAGCAAATTCATCTTTAAGCTTTTAAAATTTTCTTGATTTTCAACATTTACATTTATAAAATAACACCATCTTGTAAAATAACTGACCCCAGAGGTAAGTTAGCTGTTAACTCAAAGGTAGCTGATAACTCAAACTAAATTTAAACATATAATTTCAATTTCATTTTTGGTGGCTTTTATTTCAAATGAAAAAACTTTAATGTCATATGCGTTATTGTAGGTAGGCTAAAAAGAATGTAGTTGAATGCTAGCGCGCGTCCCACTAACGAATAACATTTTATACGTGGTAGAATAGGTCGGCTAGACCGGAGAAGGATCACGTTCTCAAAGCATACCAACATAAAATAGCAGCTTAATGCTGCTGTGTTTCCTAAGGTGAGTGTAGAGAACTGAAGACTCTCGGCATTTTACAGTATTCTTCAGGGGTGACAGCGTATCTGTATTTTGAGTCTTAATCGGGAATAGACGTAGATGTCTAAGGGTCACAGTAACCACTTACCCTTAGGTGAACTGTGTGCTTGTTTGTCACTCTCATTATATTAAAAAATAGGTTATCTATAAAATTATTAATAATATAATAATCATTGTCTGTTATAAACCTTATTTTACGCTATACAGATAAACCTAACATGTATTAAGAATTATTCTCAGATATTTACAAGTCGATCTGGTATACAATATGTATCTACATTTTAATACTCAGCATGTTATAAATCTTTACCTAAAATTTGCGTTTTAAGAATTCTAATCAGAGCAATCTCGTCATGTAAGATAATGATTTTCCGACTAAGCATCCGCGTCTTTGAAACTATCTCAGGTACTCGTATGGCGTAAAAATAAACCGTAACACTGTGTGTATTAGATAAGCATATTACTTACCTCAGAATATCCGAGATACTGTTGAACGTTTTGTGAGACAACTACCACCAAGCCTTTGTATGTAGTGGTAAGGATGAACCCCTTCAGAAGTCCCAGGAGTGCTCGAGCAGAGTTTGCTTTGAACTGTGGCTCTGAATTGATTGTGTCACCAAACACTGTAAAAGATACATCAAGATTAGGAGGAGTGCATAGGGCGGAATGTAATGTACTACCTTCTTGTTCCGGGGGTTTTGTAACATGTACAAACTTGTTAACACTATATATAAAATACCCAGACCGGCGACGGACAGCAGCGTCAAAGGTGCAAGACGTCTGATGCTACGATCGTCAACCACTGATGAGGGCGCCCGGCCCAGCCATCAGTGGCTGACGATCCCCACACCCGGGAGTGGGGGCCCAATTCCATCAGTGGAACAGAACAGAATAGAAAATAATATTTTTTATTCAATATAGATTACAAGAATACTTATTGAAAGTCATTTAAGTTTTACCACTTGTTCGGAAATAACATCTGTCCTTGGAAGAACCAGTAAGAAACCCAGCGGGACATTTTTTTAAACATTAATATTAATATTTTATATAATTAGGTATGAAAACATTTAGAAACAGTATGGTAGAGATCACCTCATTCACAGGGTTTATTATCAATCATGTAGGCTTTATAAAAATTTAAACTTTTTGATAGATAGGTACTGCATATTTTCTGGGACTTCTTTGTAAAAACGTATAGTTCATTGCCTCATAAAGGAATTAGTGACTCTTTGGAGTCGAGAAACTGGTATAACTATGCTCGACTTCGTACCTGTTCCTAGTATTTACAGAATGCTCATCACTATTTTTAATAAAACTATTTTTGCTTTTGTGTACATACATAAAATTTTCGTAAATATACCGAGAGGCCAAACTTAATATATTTATTTCAAAAAATTTCTCTAAGAGATTCCTTCAGACCTAAGTTCTAAATTGCTCTTATGGCTATCTTCTACAAAACAAAGATAGTTTCAATGTCAGTCGCATTACCCCATAGCAAGATTCCATATGACATTATGCTATGGAAATAACTAAAACAAATTAATCTTGCCATTTCAACACATGTAAACTGTGTTTGTCACTGCTGCATAGCTAAGTTTGCTAGTTAGTTTAGATATATGAAGGCCCCATTGAAGCTTCGCGTCAACTGTAATTCCGAGAAAAACAGTGGATTCAACAGGACAAGCCGAAAATCAACGAAGTATGAAAGCTGGCCATATGAGCAAGCTCAAGGTCGCTCAGCAAGCTATAGACTGCGCTATGCTCGGGATTTCTCTGCGTGATAAACGTAGAAATGAGGATATCCGCAGTAGAATCAGAGTAATCTACATAGCCCAACGAATTAGTAAGCGACAATGAGCCGACCATATAGCTCGAAGAATCGACAAACCAATGGAGAAGAAAGGTTCTCGAGTGGCAGTCTCGTACCGGTAGGCGAAGTGTGGGGCGTCCCTCACTAGATAGAGTGACGATCTACTAAGACATGCAGGAAGTTAATGGATGCAGGTGGCTCAGGACCATGCTTTGTGGCATTCCTTGGGGGAGGCCTATGTTCAGCAGTGGACTTGTGAAGGGCTGTAATGGTGATGATATCATCAGCAAATAAAACTATATCATGGTTATTCTCTACCAAGTTAATAAAAAAGTTAATAATATAAGCTAAAAACAGTAAGGGACTAAGAATTGAGCCCTGAGGAACACCCATAGATGGACCTTGAGTTGATGAAGAAGGTTATAACATCGTTTGATATGTAACAAGACCGTAACATTTCATTACTTTATAGTTCCTTCTGAATTCATTTGTAGTACGTGAAGAACAGTTGGTCTGAATAATAAATTATGTCTAGAAATGGAATGTAACCAGAATGTGATTTAAGATATTAAGTTGTTTATCTTGGATCAATCCAGCCATGATTACATGATTGCCATGAGTAATGGCTTATGTCAAGCAATAACTGCTACAAAGTTATACGTATTTTTTTACGTTAAGTCAAAAAAACTAGTTTACAGAGTAGACACAACTCCACTAGATGATCATTCACTGCGCTTCACGTAGCCCTTTTTTAACTTTTGTCTAAAGGAGAAGATGTGACACTTTCCAACTTACCTAAAGTTACAATTCAATAACTGTTCAAATACGCCATATTTGATCATTTCAACTCGTATTGTTAGTTATAAAAATACATCCTAGGATATTTGTTAAAATAAATAAAAGAAAAGCAAAACAAAATAAAAAACAGACAAGTGAAATAAAACCAAGCCAGTAACAACTGCATCTGAAGAGCTTATGGTTATTTTATTTTACATTTATAGTACAGTACCAGTACAGTACAGTTCAGATAGTAGTATGTACAGTCCACCTTATGGTAAAAAGAAGGTATAGCCTAGAGACACCTAAATCTATCCTCAAGTAAGGCAAAAAATAGGCAAATTAGAAACACTATTATTGTTTAAGAATGATGTTTTCTCCTATTATTTGGTAGTACATAGTAATTTGTAGATGTTAGGCCTGTGTTAGATGTAAGTTAATATGTACAACTGTTGGAGATCTATACAATAAAATAAATAAATAAGTAAAAAAGAATATGTGTGCAGATGTGTTGCTACTACTGAAAAATAAGATGGAGTATCTCGTTATTAGTAAAAAGGGTCTCCAGTTTTCAATCATACGAAACACAATAAAATTATGCAGATATTACACTCTGTAATTCTGTGGGCGAAACGATCCACACGCGTTGCAGGCTTAATACGCTACAGTTTGACTCTACCACCTCAAAACGTTGATAAATGATAAACAATTCGTCAGATAAAGTATGCACGTCAGATAAAGTATGCACTACAGATGCACTATGCAAGATTAACAGACATACAATAAACAAAATGAATATGGTAGAGGAAGACGGTGGTTGCCACGTGCGTCATAGTCGTGAACTTGTGCTGCTTGTGGAGGCTGATTTGATCGGGTTCGCTGAATATAAATGTTATTGCAACTGTGTGGTTCAATGAATATGCAAAATTGGCAGGTCCCGAGTTCGATTCAGAGCCGTTAGTAGAAGTACTATTAGTACAGGAGGTATCGGCGCATGAGTACCGAAAACTATTCCACCTCAATTTTTTATGCGATTCTCTTCAAATTGTCCTACTGATGACATAAATGCATGTTGCCATTGGACAACTCGGTGCCATATTGTTTCAACCTTCAAAATAACAATTCCTTGCAATTGATTTTTTTCAATTGCAAGGAATTGTTATTTTCAAACGGGATAACTTTTTTTATATTTTTTGATAAAATAAGAATAAAAAAGTCAATATTTTCGGAGTTATGGATTTTTAAAGGTTTGAAAAATTCCAAATTCAGATACTTTTGACCCATTAAAAATACAGAAAGAAAGAGAATAAATTATAAATGATGTTTTATTATTTTTCTTTGATTAAATACGAATAAAATAAAGGTCCTATGACTTTTTAAGATAAAGTTAATATTTTCGAAGTTATGAATTTTTAAAGATAAAAAAATCCTGAATTCTGATACTTTTGACTCATTAAAAATATATAAATAAAAAGAATAAAATATAATACATATTTTTTTTTATATTCCTTAGACAAAATTTAGCAATATCCTTAGGTGATAATTAAAAAAATCAGTTTTTAAACATTTCTTCAATTGCAAACAAATTGCAAACAGTTAGACACTGTAATATTGAAATAACTGGTCAGGAGATTATTTGCATGATATTAAAACACAAACAAACAATTTTTTATTTTTTGTCTGTCTGTCCGGGCTAAATTTTGAAATGGCTGAACCGATTGTGATGAAACTTTACGAACAGATAGAGAGCAATATCGGGAGTTATCTAGGCTATATTTTATCTAAAAAAACTTGGACGTGTTAAAAAAAACTAAAAATTGATTAAATAATTGGTCTTTAACTATTTTAAATATAAATAATACTATATTAATTGATCCTATAAAAGCGCAGCTTTGCTTGTATTAAATAAAAACTGGCTTCAAATAACTAAAAAGTCTTTAATTCTTCGACATATGCCTAAGCCTTTGGACCAAATAGTTTCCATCTCACTCATCTCATAAATTTTTCCTTTGGCTCCAGTACCCTCCCTACCAAGTGGAAAGAAGGGTTCCTAATTCCTGTCCCCAAAATAGCTCTCCTACTAATTCAACCATTATAGGCCAATCTTTTCCTTCTTCTCCAAAATTCTTGAAAAGGTTCTTCATGGCCTAAACACAAAATTTCTAAACAAAAACAATCTCTTTAATCCTTTTCAGTCTGGTTTCCGATCCAAGTACAGTACTTCCACGGCCTTAATTAAAATAACTGATGATATCCGCTTTGCGATGGATAATTGTCAACTTACTCTTCTTGTCTTCTAGACTTCAGTAACGCGTTTAATTGTGTTGACAATGAAATTTTGTTAGCAATTCTGAAATCCCTGAATTTAACATCATCAGTTGTACAATGGTTCCTATCTTCGGTGACGCCGGCAACGCATACGTGTAGATGATAAGTTCTCCGATTGGTGTAACGTTGTTGCTGGTGTTCCTCAAGGCGGTGTTTTATATCCGTTGCTTTATTCTGTGTTTATCAATGCACTTGTCTGCGTAATTAATTTCAGCAAGTATCACCTATACGCAGATAATGTCCAACTGTATCAGCATTTTAGTGTAAATGACCTAAATGCATCTGTGGACATATTGAATTTAGATCTTGCTGCAGTTCATCAGTGAGCAAGCTGTCATGGACTAATATTAAATCATGCCAAAACACAGGTTATAATCATAGGGAGCAGAAAAATTACATGTCTACCTAAGGTCATTATAAACGGTGTAGATTTAGAATATGCTAGGCAGGTTAAAAACCTCGACTTAATTTTGGCTGACGATCTAAGTTGGGTGTCACAAGTTAATGAGGTCCGGAAACGTATTTTTAACACAATGCATTCAATAAACAAAATGAATATGGTAGAGGAAGACGGTGGTTGCCACGTGCGTCATAGTCGTGAACTTGTGCTGCTTGTGGAGGCTGATTTGATCGGGTTCGCTGAATATAAATGTTATTGCAACTGTGTGGTTCAATGAATATGCAAAATTGGCAGGTCCCGAGTTCGATTCAGAGCCGTTAGTAGAAGTACTATTAGTACAGGAGGTATCGGCGCATGAGTACCGAAAACTATTCCACCTCAATTTTTTATGCGATTCTCTTCAAATTGTCCTACTGATGACATAAATGCATGTTGCCATTGGACAACTCGGTGCCATATTGTTTCAACCTTCAAAATAACAATTCCTTGCAATTGATTTTTTTCAATTGCAAGGAATTGTTATTTTCAAACGGGATAACTTTTTTTATATTTTTTGATAAAATAAGAATAAAAAAGTCAATATTTTCTCTCTCGTAAACGACGTAGTAAGGTGCAGTAGTAATCAGAGTTTATAGTCTGACCCTTTCAAGATAATCAATCATAATCACACCTTTCGAGTCCCAGAATACTGAAGCCATCACCTTATTTGCCGACAAAATCGACTTAGCCTTTTTAGGGGGTGGTGAACCAGGTCTTCTCCACTGTTTTGATTATTGTTTTGTTTCCGGTGTACAGTAATGAACCCATGTTTCGTCCATAGTAACAAAACGATTCAAAAAATCATCTGCATCGGCTTCAAATAACTCCAAACAGTCGCGTGAAATAGTCAATCGCGTCCTTTTTTGTTCAACTGAAAGCAGTCGCGGAACCCACCTCGCAGACACCTTGTGGAAACCCAACTCGTTGACAATGATGTTTTGAGTTCGTTCATAAGAGATGCCTATAATCTCGGCTATCTCTCTAATTTTTAATCTGCGGTCTCCATTATTAAATCAAGTACTTTTTAATATTTTCGTCAGTAGTTGACGTCGAAGGCCTTCCAGAGCGGGGTTCATCTTTCACACTCTCTCTACCACGCTTAAATTCTGCTATCCATTTTTTGACGGATGAATATGACAGAGCACAATCGCCTAATGTACTGACCATGTCATCATGGATGGCTTTTGATGATAGCCCCTTCTTATGGAGGTACTTAATGACGGCACACTGCTCGATTTGCTCCATTCGCGGAAATTATGTCCGATTACTTTGTTAATAAATTTATAAAATCACAACTAATTATCGCACACGTTTCGAACTTCACACAATGAACTAGTCTGAACTGAACTAAATAATGTGGGTAGATTTGATTTTTAGAATTGAATGGATCTGTGTTAGGCCGAGTACTTTTCAATCCACCCTCGTATCTAAGTCTCGACTTCAGAAGCTATTACTTATATGAAAATTGTTGTATTCTTTTTAGCTCTTAAAGCCATTTTTAGATTCTTATTATTTATAGATTCTTAAACACATTTTCTTCTAATTATTAAAACTTTGCTTGGTAGCGCTAAGGCTATGTCTTCATGGCAAAATTTAATAGGTTTTTGGTACGCTAAGAGAGCACGATTCATTATTTAAGACTTCATTATCTGTTACCACTACCACTAGGTGCGGTTGCAGTAAAGCACTGGTTTGTAATAACATTTAAAAATCAGCTTGTGATTCATTTGAGAATTGTTCGTGGTAATATCTATAGATACATATAATACTAGCAATACGCCCTGGCTTCGCACGGGTGTTTTTTGGATCTTCACAAAAGCGCCACCTACCGGGTCTGATTGTAAATCTAAACCATCCAGGGACCCCACTCAAAAACACAATAAAATATACCTATAAGAGCTATAGTTTGAAATTGTTTTTTTTTAATTAACGCCCCCGCAACCCTCCCTTGCGGGTAGAATTTCGTAAAATCCGTTCTTAACTGACCTCTACTTGGCAAAAGAAATATTCCTACCAAAATTCAAGTCTCTAGGCCTTATGATTCCAGAGATATCGTGATGAATCAGTACATTACATATAATGCATATTAACAATTTCCCTGTCCGCGATACAACACAATAGTTAAACAATTGAAATGTTCACATATATATATATACAGATTCATGGGACAGGGAAAGGGTTAATAAGTAAATTATACGTAGTAGAGCCACGCTGCAGCTACATAACGGTTGTAGCACGAGTGGGTTAGCTCGTTCGAGGCAGATCCACGCTCTAAAAGAATAGCATCATAGCGCACCCCCGGAGCATCGTTTCGTATGATGAGTGTAGATAACCGTAGACCGCATTTATTTGGTAACGAAGCATTCTTAGTCCTCAGGGGTGTATTTCGATTCTTATTAGGTGATAGGTGTAGATATCTATGGGCAGCATCATCCACTTATCATTATTCCTCTTCTTCTATTAAAAAGAGGGTTCAGGGTTCTAATACCCTCAATGATCGCCCTCTTTTCAAAAAATATTGTTTTATGATAAAGCGAACCCCATAAATTGCAAACATCAAAATTGAGTTTTATTAAAAACTTCGTTTTGATATCATATATTATTTTACAACGGCTGGATAAAGACTTCAATCAGACCTAAAAATTTTGAAGTATTTTGAACAATTATGAATATGTATCAACTTAATATGTAATTTAACGAGACGACAATATAAGTTGTATGCCATCAGCCTCGACTACCATCAGCGATTTTTCCGGACCGATACGACTTAGGGACCTGCAAGGAAAGAGCCTACTCCTTTTTAAAAGGCCGGCAAGCGGCAACGCACCTGCGCAACTTCGTGTTGCAGTTGTTTATGGGCGGCTGTCGATACTTACAATCAGGTGAGCCGCATGCTCGTTTGTCCCCCTTCTATAAAAAAAAAGTGACTTCCCATACTAAAGTGCCTAGTGATAACAGGAATATTTTGACACTGAACAATATAACACTTTTTAAATCAGACGCTATGAATTTTACACGTAAATGATTCCAGTTGCGATGAGAATTATGAGAATGGTGCTACATAGGTACATATGAGCATATTATTTAAATACATTAATAGACATAAGTATTTCTGTCTTATACGTGAACTAGTGATGAGTAGGTACGCCGCGCATTCGATTCTGGTTTGTAAACCCATTTAATGCATACATTTTTGTAGCACATTGTTGACTTTATTTATTATTATAGGAACACCTATTTTCTGACTCAAACCTGACTTTATCGTAAAAGGGTATCCTTCCCGTTTTTCTTCATCAGGTCGCAAAAATCCACTGTTAGACTTGTGTTGTTGCCGTTGTAAAGGGGAATTGCCGTAAAATTACGTGAAAATTTTATAACTCTTTACAGACATATTTACCGTTTAGTTGCGGTGTAAAAATATCCACTACCCCATATTATCCCGTGGGTGTCGTAAGAGGTGACAGAAGGAAACCCCTATGAGGCAATTTATAAAGGAGGCCTATGTTCAGCAATGGACTTTAATAGGCTGTAACGGTCACAGACAAATTAACGATCAGACGTCTGGCATTTTTGACACTGCTCACATTCGCCGGTCTGGATATCAAGTACATACGTCTGGCGTAAACATGATGTTTGTAGCGCCAAGAAAATTCAGTATTATTTTTGTCGTATTTTAACTAATTTGTTTGTTTTGTAAAATCAACTTATTTAAAGCGTTTAATTATACCTAATATTGTGTAAAAAAAAAGTAGTACACTAAAGATAATAAATAAAAGCGGAATAATGTATCCTTAAAAACAAACCGCCTTCTTTTTAGAAAATAATTAATTATAGCTATGTAAACACGTAAACAGGCCCGAGTGTGGGATATTGTGTTTCCAAATTGATGTGCATCCGTGCGAGAGTATGTGTTCGTCTGTGTGATTTATGATGCAATTTTGACAAAGCTTTTCTTTTTTATTTATTAATCATTTAAATTCCATCTAATGTACATTTTACATAATCTCTACTTAGTATAAAACAAAGTCACTTCCCGCTGTCAGTTTGCTTAGATCTTTTAAACTACGCATCTGATTATGATGCGGTTTTATATAGACAGAGTGATTCAAGCGGCAGGCTTATATATATAATAGATGCATATTATATATTTCTTCTGTCCGTGTGTATGTGACTGAGCTCCTCCTAAAAAGCTGGACCAATTTTGATAAAAGTTTGTGTGTGTGATTAAATTGATTAGAGAATGGTTAAGATTAGAATGGTTAAGAAGAAATCAACCGTGCGAAGCCGGGGCGGATCGCTAGCTTAAAAATAATTATCTGTTACAAAATCCGTTTTGTAAAATAATAAGGGTGACAAACGAGCATACAGTCCACATGATGATAATTTTATCCATTGACAACTACATCTATACTCGATTAGCAATCAAAATGCAGTTGCGTTGTCACTCCTAAAGACTAAGATCGAATGCCTTATAACAAGTATGTGGGAAGAGATTTTGAAGTACTACCGGCAGTTTCGCTCCATATCATTAAATCAAATAAATTTAATACGGCCATGTACAGCCTAAGGGTTATAACTTATGCATTATAACTTAGGCACTCTATTTAAAATATTTAATAACGGGTTGGATCCCCACCAGCTCCAATAAAATCGAAAAATTTCTATTTAAATACTCGGCGATAAATGAAAACGTCGTGAGTAAAACCTGCATATTTGAGAAATAAAATATTTCGAGGACATGTGCAGTTCACCAACACGCACTGAGGCAGTGCGGCAGACTAAATGTTCCATAATTATATCAGAAATGGTAATAACTCATAAATTTAATACGCTCATAACTTATAACAACAATTTGGTCCTCCAGACCGAATTTCGATCACGGCAGCCAGTCTCAACGGAGACTAGCCATCTGCGCAAGACAGGATTATAGTGCCCAAGTGTATGCGCAAGCACAGGTGCACTCTCTATTCCCTCACTCTCACAGTCCGATGTGACGGTAGTTCGACACGACCGGAAAGAGATCAGGCACAGGACCAACGGCTTTACGTGCTTTCCGAGTTACGGGGGTGAAACACCGCCAACTTTCTAACTCCGGGCTTTTACTGAGAATTTCTTGACGGATAACCCAATAACTGATTTTTGCCCGAGTCGGGATTCGAAACCGGGACCTCATGATCAGCAATCGCGTTTACGACCGCTAGACCAACTAGGTAGTTTCATAACTTATAATAATCGATAACGATAATGCCTGTGCCCGGCATTGGAAATAGTAAGGCTGCAACTGTACTTTTACTTTGTAGTTTACGTGGTAAATAAACACTACAAAATAATAGAAGTATATAAATAAGCTTACAAGCAGTAGATACACGTGTCTGTTCAAACCTTCTAAAATATGGTAGTTCATGTGAATTAAAATGACTTGTGTAAGCTAGCTGAATTGATGAATTGGTTTTCAACTCTATATATTTCCGATATTGCACGTACGGATATCATTCAGTTTGCAGCGGCCATGTTTTGAGTATTAATTTGAAAATGCTAGTTCACATAATGGCCACAGTGAATGGATTAAAGTTCTAAAAGGAAATGTTGAATATAATGAATATACAAGTGAAATATAAACACAAAAATAACTGAAAAGTGTCCAGACGTAATAATTTTCACTTTAGAATATATTTACTTAGCACCACGACCACTTGACTAAAGCTTTTTTTTATATTTAAGTTATTCTAAGTTGCTAAATGAATAGTTTGTAATATAAACTGTTTTGACATGCACGCGTATATAATAAAACGGATCGTTACCGAGAACGAAACGTTTCTTGAACATAGTATAGCATATGAACATACTAATATGGCATTAGTAGTCAGAGTACCACTGATATTTTTACCTTTAGCACACAGTCCACCTGATGGTAAGCGGATGCTGTGACCCAAAGACATCTACATTTATCCTCAATTAATAATCAAAATGCAGATGCGTCGTCACTCCTGAGGACTGAGATGGAATGCCTCATTTCCAGTAAAAACGAATTTATAAAAGAAGAAAGCTTATTATGTGAGAGCGTAGTCCTTCCCCGGTCGACCCTAGCAATCATAATATGGCTACGGCATGGATGAATTACGTAGAAAAATTAGGATGAAAAGGATTTGTACCGATATTCAGATAAATATCATAAATAAACAATTTAAATGATGCTCTTTTTTATAGATCTTAGTGTTGAACAGACTTTAGTGTTGAAAATAAACCTCTATGTATCGTCAAATTTAACAAGCGGATTGGCTATAACAGTAACATATGTACTTCTTGTATCACCGTATTTCACCAATCGTGTCATGTATTGAGCCGTACTTTCGGATACCAAACTTATTCTTGTATTGTACAGTCAAACTTAATTTACATAAAGTTGTTTTCTTATACAACGCAACTCGGCAATTATAAACACATAGAGCATTAGGATTCTTATAAACAACTTCAGTCTCCGTTTTAATAGTCATAGAATTTAAAAAATGATCTAAGAAGAGTCCTTCTACATGAAGAAGATCCTTACCCGCGGCGCCACAGTCTTCACGAAATTTAACATTTACCTTCAAATTCCATACTTTATGATTATTTAGTTCGTATTTGTCCGCGGAACTACTTATGTCAAACAGGTTCTAGTTTAAACCTGAGAATAATTATAAACTACTTTTTGTAGTGGTAGCTCAGGGGCTTAGCGTTCGCTGTAAATTTCACAGTACGCGAACAACCCGGGTTCGATCCCCGCCGGCACCAATGAAATTGTTAATTGCAATTTTAAATGCTGATTTACCACGTGCTCGGCTGTGAAAGAAAACATCGTAAGGAAACCTGCATGTCTGAGAAATAAAACAAATATTTCGAAGATATGTGAAGTCTGCGAACACGCATTGAGTCAGCGCAGCGGACCCTTCCTTGCCCTAAAAACCCTCTCATAAGTGAGAGGAGGCCTGTGCCCAGCAGTGGGACGTATATAGGCTGTAACTTTAACTTTAACTTAACTTTTTGTGGCTATCACGCTTAAATTTGAAATAAATAGGTCAAATTTTACCTTTTTCAAGAGTAGATCGTGTTAATCTGATTATTATACTGGCGCGCCGGCCGCAAAGCAAAAATAAATGGGAGTGTAAAAACTCGCTGCAAATAAAAACCTTGCTAATGTAAGCCTGAATGGAGATACTTAAATGTTTAAAAAATAAAGGGGTCATGATTATTATACATTGTAACTGTGATTGAAGCTGGCCAGAAAAGTCTTTATCTTTATACATATTATATATAATTCTTCTGTACGTGTTGTGACTGAACTTCTCCTTAACGGCAGAACCGATTTTTTCACCAGCATCTTCCTTATAAAAGTTTTGTTGCCTCCCTTGACAAGCGGGGCAACAAAACTTAAACTAACATCCTTCCTGTGAGGCAATCAATTTTTACGTGGTGGTTAATTGGTCAGCACGACCAGGGTAGGACCACGCTCTCAAAGAATACCAGCGTAAAACGGCAGTATAAAGCTGTGTTTTGTATGCTGAGTGTAGAGAACCGGAGACCCTTTTTACTGTAAAGGAGGTATTTTATCTTAGTCTTCAGGGGTGACAATGCATTTGCATCTTTATTCTTTAAAATTTCATTAATGAAATTTTGTGAGTGTGATTAGGCTGATTTGAGAATGGTTTAGATTCACAATTGGACCTGGTAAGTGGCGCTGTTGTCAAGACCTAGAAATCACCAATGCGAAGCCGGGCGGATCGCTAGTTTAATAAATAATTAAGCCGGTTTTAAAAATAACAAAATAAATTTATATATATATATATTATAATATATTATTGAATTTTCAGATTAATCGGTATCGAAATACTGTTATTTCCAAATCTAACAAGTTTGACTGTTCATAAACCGTTGTCATTATATAATGTAGATTCTGTAAACTGAATTTTGTTATGTACAGAGAGCAATGACTGTCAAGGTCCAATTACGTGATATTGGAAAATACTCCCGTAATATTCAATCCTGCTATATGCTGCGCCGCTGCTATAAATATTACTGCGATATAAAGAGATATACAAATTATCAAGCAAACAATGCGTGGATTTGATAACTTAAAGGTAATAACCGTTAAACTAACAATACAATTATACAATTCAATTCATTTTATTTACAATATTAAATTATGAATGTTATTGAGATTCATTTGTTATCTAATATTCTTTTTGATATCAATATGTTTTCTTGTTCCAAATATTTATACAATAAACAATAAAATAAACTAAAAACTAACAAATAAATAATAAAATAATTGTTAGGTATTTGTTTGTAATATTTTAAAAGCATGTACTTTTTTGGTTATTATCTCTATCTCTATAATATATAAAAATCATTTGCTGTCCGTTAGTCTCGCTAAAACTTAAAAACGGCTCGACCGATTTTGATGAAATTTTTTGTGTGTCCCTAGATAGTTTATATTCACTTTTGGAACCAGTAGGTGGCGATTCAGAAATCACCCGTGCGAAGCCGGGGCCGATCGCTAGTGCAATAATAAAAATAAAAAAAAGTTTGTAATCAATATGCGTCTGGACGGAAATGAAATAATTTAGTGAATTAGGAAAAGTGTTGAAAAGTTAAGCTTTAAAAAATAAAATCCGACTTCAGAGAACTAAAAAGAATAAAATAATTTCAACAAAACAGCTTCAGAACTTTAGAAGCTGTTATTTTATTTTTATTAAAATTTTTAATACTTTACCCTTTTGTGTGGACTCAGGAATACCACAAGCTCTAAGAAACAACTAGAATTCCCACCGTTGAAAACTAAAGAAAAAAAGACCTTTAACTAAATTATTTACCTACTTAATAGGTCGTTACGTAATAGAAAGGCCTCATTAGCATCTACTCAGCAACTAATTAGTCAAAAGAAAAAAGTAACGAACAAAAAAAAATAAAAAATATTCCTCGATACTTAGTTTAGTTTGGTTTAGTTTACGACGGGCTATTTTCCGCAACTCCACGTCCAAGCGCGTATTTTGCGTGTGGGCAGGAATAATGTAATTATTCGAGCCATGAGATATCCCCGAAGAAGTTCAACAGTCCTTTGACGTTGCGTGCAACTTCGGGGAGTGATCCCGGCGTGCCGAGATGTTTAGCCCTGTATGTAGCGACCTCCGGACATTTCAGCAACACGTGGGCCGCCGTTTCTTCCTCCCCCATACATGCCCTGCACAGGGGACTATCTGTAACACCTATGGTAAATAAATGTTTGTTAAAGGTGCCGTGTCCTGTGATAGTACCTGTTGCTATCCTGATCTGCGGCTTGTTCAGTCTCATTAGAACTTTGGTTAAGCGACTGTTTATTTCGTCGATGCTTATTTAAGTCAAAATCTAAAACTATTTTCACAACAATGTAATCATATTAAATAAAGAAGTGCTGGACGCAGGACTTCTCTGATTTTTCAGAAGGTTATGGGGCAATTAGAGACGCTCGCCTGGTCTTCATTCCTTTATTGTCAACATACCGTGCACTCGAACCAAACGGTTTGCTCCGTCGTTCAAAATGCGTACAGCAAAAGAGTGGAATAATTTACCAGCATCTGTCTTTCCATCTGATTATAATGTGAGTGTCTTCAAGGCAAGAGTGAATAGGCTTTTGTTAAACTAAGTCAATGCGCTTTAGACATTACCAGATAGTATCAGATAGTAGTCAAGAACTGACTTATAATAGTTAAAAAAATGGTCCGACGCGCTGCTAGAATCCGTCTTGGTGGAATTTACTCAGTCATGAAAATTTCCTCGCGATGTTACCCTTCACCGTCGTAAACGTGGTAAAAATTGAATAAGCATGGTATAATTCCTGTATCTCTATTGCCTTCCTACAGAACATAGAAATAAAGGAAACCTCTCACAGTTTTCTGAACGATGTTATCCGAGGAGCTCTTAACTCTATAGATGTTCTCTAGGTTTTAGAACGTTGTGGAATATTTAGTTACAACGGCGGGATACCCAACGGTATGAATTTTTCTTTGGGGAGATAAAACCTCAGTGTGGGATGCTACGTGCGTAGATACTTTGGCAGCCTCTCGTCTCAGGGGTATCTCGTTTAAAGCTAAGGCGGCATCAGAGGCGGCTGAACTAAGTAAGTGGCGCAAATATGAGTATCTGAAAAATGACTACATATTTGTGCCATTTACTGTAGAAACTATAGGTTCATGAGGTCCATTTGCAGCAAACTTCCTAAAGGAACTGTATCCGTAACTTGTCGTCGCCACTGGTAATAAGAGGGCTGGTTATTTTCTCGCTCAAAGGCTAAGTATAGCGATTTTATAGCTAATTTAGCGACGAAACATAGTCAGCGTTATGCACCCACCTAAAACCATGTTTTTGGTTGCAAATTATTTAAGATAAGTACATATGTGTACATGAGTTCTTACAATAAATTAAGTATGTTTATGACATGCTTTCGGCGTCACTTGAAAGTCTATAGTCGTCTGAGTTAATAAATTCCTTAGTTTTATATGAATTGAATTTTGCAATGTTGATCATGTCCTAGTTTTTAAGCTGCTGGTACTCGAAGAAAACCATCGAATTCAGAAAAGCTCAAGTCTTGTAGGAGAAAAGGTAAAATCTTATACTAAACAGAAATGCATACGAATAACAATGAAATGCATGCATAACAATTATAATACTTTCGTAAATATTCAAATAAGTCTAAAAATTGTTTTATAAGTTGTATTTTTGTTAAATTATTAAAAAATATACAAACGTAACAAAGCCTAAGTAGTTCCCGAATAATATAAATACACGTCGGCAATGAGATATTTTGTCTGTTAATACGTACCCGTACGTAATAAAAATTGAAAATTTCTTAATAGGGCAGATTAGAATATATAAACTAAACATTTTTATCTTCAGTATAAATTAAAAACAATACTTATTAATGTTTAATTTACCACTGATTCGGAGAATACAGAGGTCTGGGAAAATCCAGCAAGAAACATAGCAGGACATTTAAAAAAAAGAACTGTACTAATCTTATTAGAAATATCTTGATAGCGATTATTTAAGAGTGAAAGTTTAAGTTTTTAAGGAAAGCAATTAATGAAGCACTTTTGGCGTCTTATTTTTTGTTTATGATACGTACTTTGGTAACTATTACAGTTTTCTAATGTAAAAATAATGTATGAAAATGTTCGTTTCTTAAACCTGTATGGCACTTAAGAAATTATTATTATTGTTATTATTAAATAACAACACTTTTCATATTTCGTTTCGTTCTTCAAATGTATTTATAAAACATGAAAAGCTTCAAAAGAACAAACATAAGCTTGTAATACCAATTACTAGGCTCTATAGAATTAGTAATTCATTTATTGGGCAGTTAACAATTTTATAACAAAATCCCAGAAAATGTTCAGTTTGTCAATAAATAAGTTTAAAAGTGACGGCTCAGTGGCGTAGTGGCTTAGCAATGAGTTGCAGCGCTAAGGGCCGCGGGTTCGAATCCCGCACGGATCAAGTATTTGTATGAGCTACAAATAATTGTTCTGGATCTGGATGTTTGTCCTTGTGAAATCTATGTATGTAAACTGCCCCCGCGATACAGGAGAAAATCCTAATGTGGAGGTATCGTATTAAAAAGAAAATTAAAATTATTAAATTAAATTAAAGTTTTTCTATTGTTTTACCATCATCCATAAAATGCAATAAGGGCTTTCTATACTTCCTCATATTTGCCTCCTACGACGAAACAGACTTATAGATTCTCTTAAGACGCCACCACACGGCAATTACTAAATAATTCCGTCATTTTAAAACACTATACTTTTATGCTAGTGACATAGTGATTCTAAAGCGTTTCCAAACTAATTTTAACTGGAAGATATTCCATTCGCAAATATGAATAGAATTGTAAGCTTGTAGCTTATAGCTTTGTATGTATATACACAGAGATTACTCAAATATTAGTTTGATGCTGGTAGGTGTTTATTCGAATTCACGGAAGCTGCCTTTCGGCATTGGCTTATTGATTTATTTTGTGTTTCATACCTTTGTACGGGTAATAACATATTCCTTTGATCTATTTCATACCTCATGTGTCAAATCCGCAGTATTTTACGAAACCATCGCCTTTGGCAAACGGTTTGGTTAGTACCATTATACATATGTATAAAGGTAGCCCTTTCTAGAGTGGCATACAAACAGTCCACCTATTGCATAATATTAAGTGATCACTGCGCCTAATAGAAACCCGCAACCAACCTCGAACCAATAGAACAAAGAAGACTATAGGTACATTGTCATCCCTGATTACAAAGACATTATTAGGTGATATGGCTAGAGATATATAGTGATAGAGAGATATGGTCACGGAGTGGGATGAGATGTTACGGTTTGCTTGCGTCCTAAATCTCCTTAAAAGTCGAAACGATAATTATTAAACTTGTAATATTTTTATAGAGTAAGGTGACAAACGGTCGCATGGTCCACCTGATGGTAAGTGGATGCTGTGACCCATAGACATCTACATCTATCCTCAATTGAGAATCTAAATGCAAATACGTTGTACCCCTAAGGACTAAGATGAAATTCCTCGTTTCCAGTAAAAAGGTTCTCCGGTTTTCTACACTCACCATACGAAACACAGCAGCATTAGGCTGTTATTTTACGCGGGTATTCTGTGAGAGCGTGGTCCTGCCACGGTCGAACCAACCGCTTTGTGCTAGAAATATAAAAAGCTCCTTTTTTACGATTGTATTCTATGAGGATGTGGTCTCTCTCCGGTCGAACCGACTCATTCATGCTGCAAGTATAAAATGGCTGTACGATAGGTCTACCCCGATTAATGTATCTATTAAATTACTAAAAAAACAGCAGTTTTACGCTCATTTAACAATATAATACAGTCGAACTCGATGCTTGCTTCCTCTATTATTCAGATAAATAAATAAAATTAACATATTGTTTATCTTGTAACATACCTCAGTACCTACTAAATGAATGTACGCTTATTACGGATGCGTACTAATAACTGAAACGAGGCAACGGTGCTATTGATGCAGTTTATTGAAATTTTGGTAGATTAATACCTTTCATAGAGAACAGATAATATGCTCTGTGATAATGAGACCGCATTGAGCTTTAGAAATAATTTCCACACACTAATATGGGACATATTTTGAAATACATTTTGCAAAATTATGCTACTTAACAAAGCCGTGGTAGCTCAGATGGTTAGCGCTGGCTGTAAATTTCACAGTACGTGAGCAACCCGGGTTCGATCCCCGCCGGCAACAATGAAATTGTTAATTGCAATTTTAAGTGCTGATTTACCACGTGCTCGGCAGTGAAGGAAAACATCGTGAGGAAACCTGCATGTCTGAGAAATAAAACAAATATTTCGAAGATATGTGAAGTCTGCCAACACGCATTGAGTCAGCGCAGCGGACCCTTCCTTGCCCTAAAAACCCTCTCAGAAGTGAGAGGGAGGCCTGTGCCCAGCAGTGGGACGTATATAGGCTGTAACTTTTAACAAATTTTCCTTCACAATACTAATATTACTACTTACTATGACTTAGATATATATATATATATATATTTGTACCAACCCTAACGCCCGTCTGGTTTGGTACCAACCTATCATAACTATCTTATCTATTTTTGCCGTTGCGTTAGTTGGAGCTTGTTTATTGTTCTGTTTGTTATTTGAAAAGTTTAGAAAATATAATAGAATTGGGTATCTTACTTTAGTGCATAAGATATGTAGTCATTACTTTATTTTTGTTTTAATTTGGCTGAACTTTCTAAATTTGCTATTCTAATTGTTGTCGTTTAAGTAAATTATGTATATGTGAACAGTACAGTTTTTTTTTGTTATGATTGGTATCACTGTCTGAACTGCAACAGATTTCTTAATATAAAAAAGAAATATATATATATAAATATTGTAAGATGCGGATGTATTATCATCCGCGATAACTAAGATAGAATGCCTCGTTACCAGTGAAAAGCGTCGTCACTCATCATACGAAACACTTTTATGGTGGTATTCTGTGATAGCGTGGTCCTTCCACGGCCGGCTGATACATTCCTGCCAAAACCATAATATAACTGTAGCGAGGCTCTAGCACGTATTTGAGTAAATTCAAAATTGACAATTCTCTTAATACATGTAGAAGGGACACAAACAATAACACAAACGAATAGAGAGCGGCGACAAAATTCAACCACCGGCCATTATATACTTCAACGTGTTGGAAGGTTAATGTTAAGGCTACTGTCACTTTATCGCTGTCATATCAGTATTGAATGAATTATATACTTAAATAAGATATTCTTAAATAATAGCGATTATTTTGTGGCGTTATTTAGATCAAAGACCTTTCGTATTATCAATTTTCATTTTTTTAAATCAAAAAAAGCATGCAAGGGTGTCGTGAAACACTCGGTTGGTACGAAGTTCCTTTCGTAGTATATTATTATTGATAACATATTATACTGTTGATTAACAAATACAAATAAATGAATTACCAGCGTCTATTAAAATGAAGCGCTATTTAAAATAAAATAATATTTCTTTCATGGCAAGATAAGAAAAAGTGCGAGCTTCCTTATAGCCGCCAAGACTGTCTACACAACGTCAGAAGGGGTCGTGACGGAAAAAGGGGTTTTTCTCGCCTAGCCCCCATCTGCCAAATCCGTACCACCCGATAAGGAACTGCGTACCAAAAAACTTTGTTTTTCAGAAAAAAAAACGTGTGCAATTCACACGCGGTAAAAGTGAAACCTTCAAGAAAACGAAACTTCGAGAGAGTGAGACGAACGCAGTTTATTAATTATTAATGACATAATAATATATAAATAATGACGAACCAAGTTTAAAAATTATTAATGACATCATCGTAAGTACTTAAATATTTTCTAATTAACAAATTTTGTCGTTACTGCTCACAGATCACATGCATAACCTCCATGCATAAAATAAACACTGTAATACTGTATTCTCTCATTCTCTCGCGGGCTAAAACTATGGATATACATATTTGTCACTTTTTAGTACCGCTTCTTCGTTTCATATAGAGTTTCAAATCACAAATATTCTAATGAAGTTTTCACTTCAAAAATGATGTACTTATGAACTGTTTGCATTTTTATCGATGTTGTTTTAATTGCCGATTCAGAGAACGGCGATAAATTACCACTTTTGTAAGCCAACGACTACCCAGTAGCGTTGTCTGATACTTTGCTTTGTAACGATATATCTTTTCGCAAATCACAATGAATCGTTACTGATTGTATCGAAATTCGATAGTATTTATCGTTACTGATTGTATTGAAATGTGAAAATGTCTTTGTATCGATATTTTTAATACCGGTATGATAATATCGTTGAACGGCACTGTTTATTAAAAAGGCTGGGCTATTAATTAAAAGGCTAATTAAGCTGGTTGCCTACGATGGAGACACAACAACGACCACAAACATAAGCAGAAAAAATCGATTACTACTTAGGTATGAATGAATGAATCTATTTATTGTCTCTTCATGTTAGTTACTCACTACTTAAGAATTGGACGTCGCTACACAAATATACTTTTGTTTCGTGTGTGACGTTTCAAAGTTTCAAGCTTGGATCGTTATACAGTGGTAATGTATTACTTCCATTTGATTTTAACTGTTTACTTCTTATCGGCTGAGGCTTTGCTAGATTGTTTTTAGTGTATAAAGTTATAACCTATATACTGTATGAGAGGGTTTTAGAGCAAGCATGTGTCCACAGCGCTGTGTTTTTACTGTATGAAAGTATACAATATCAACCTAAGCGCTATTTAGAAATATATGTAATAAATTTTGCTCAAAGTGTACGTTGCATCTATTTTGTGTAACAAGTAACAACGTCCAATTTAGTATAGTCCAGCTGAGTCTTAATTTCAAGACTCTAGCATATTAACTAGATTTTACGTGGTAGAGCGAGCAGCAATATTATTTGTAGCACGAATGCGCCGGCTCGACCGCGAAAGGTGTGCGCTCTCACAGAATATCAGTGTAAAATAGCGGCTTAATGCATTGTAATCGGTTACATTTTCATTTAAATCCGTTATTTTCTGATAATAAGCAAAAACGTTTTAAATTAAATAACAATTTGTCCACCGAATGTCGCACGGTTACTTAGTTCTGGACAAATATGCATGCAGTGGAGAAGAGAGCTCTAATAAAGCTGAAATTCTTTATGACCTCTCCGACGGCTTCTGTCAACTTCGCGTATTTTTCGTGCCATTTCGATTTTGCATTCCTCATGTCCGCGAATAATACGTGCGGATCTGGATCTAAGTAATTCTCCAGTTGTTTCCTGGCTGTTTTGGTGAGTAGATCCATTTTTGATAAAACATTAACGTGAGATTATTATATATCGTTTTATTCTATCTATATATGTTTGTTCATTTGTACACTAGTTTTTAAATTTTATATTTAAACATTGTATTTAAGCAAACCAAGCGAAAACTATACATTATTTGTTAATGCTAAATGGGTACCCATGATACAGTATTACTGTGTACTAGTGTGGGTACTAACGGATACTTCAATGAGTTGTAGTTGTTTGCTGTCAAATAAACTTTTTTAATTTTATTTTTTCATTTTTTACGCATTATGTACGCACAGAGGAGTATGAGATTTGTCATAGTTAAAGTTGATATGGATAAGCAGTATAATATGAGTTTTTTTTTACAGAAAAATTGTGGCAAACGAGCACACAGTTCACCTGATGATACAGATGGTATATGCGTATATGCAGTGGCTAATAGACATCTACATCTATCCTCCATTAAGAATCAAAATGCAGATGCGTTAATGAACAAAAAAACGTTGATACTGATAAAAAAGTCAAACACAACGAGTAGAATAACACATAATAGTCTGTAGTCAAACAGTCGCACAGAATCGAGATTATTGCCAAAAAAATTTAAAATATTGATAACAAATAATTACTAACGGATCAGTAAGCTGAAGTTGCAATGGGCCGGCCATATAGTTGGAAGAACCGACAACTGATGGGAAAGAAAGGTTCTCGAGTGGCAGCTTCGTACCGGTAGACAAAGTGTAGGGTGATCGATCCCCCACTTGATGGAGTTTTTTTTTAATTCTGTACGAGCAGCTATGCAGGTCTAGAGAGACAAGTATCACTGCGACCTAAAAGATCTATTGTGATCGCTGCTATGTCTACAGTTCACTGCTAAGCCCTACGTCCTTAATGAATAGAAGGAGTTGCTTAGCTGTGAGTAATTTCACTTCTTCTGGACGAAGTACATAGTTTCCCAGATGAGTGCTGCGTTTGCGCATTAAGGACCCGCAATTTGTCAGGATGTGTAAAGGCGTTTCCTCCTCTAGGGAGCAAAACCGGCACATCTTTGAGTTGCTTAGTCCCAGGATGGACATTTGCTTTTTAAGACAACAATGTCCAGTCAGGGCTCTTACTAGAATGCGCAATTTGTTTTTACCTAATCCCAGGGCTTACGAAGCAAATTTACTTTCGAAAGCCCGGATTAAGGTTTTAGAATGTTTTAAGCCTGGTGTATCAGTCCAGATCTTAAGTGATTTATTGTGGTAAAGAGTTACCAGGGTCAATCGGGCGAAGCTTTTTGAGATTCCACAAAATGAGCCCTCCCGTGCAAGCTTGTCGGCAGTTTCATTGCCTACACTACCCGCGTGACCCGGAACCGATCTTAAAATGATCTTGTTGTTACCTCCCAGGGCGTTTAGACGGTTCACGCAGTCTCCAACTAGCTTTGAGTTCACCAAGTTTGATCTCAGCGCTAGCACTTGCACTTGGTGGAGTTACGTCTTAGCAAAACTTACTAGAAGTCGATGGATGCAAGTGGCTCGCTGTAATGATGATGATGATGATAAATTACTAACAGAATTACTGGATAAGCTGTGAATTTGGTTTAATTTCAATTATTCTTTTTTTAATAATCTGTGGAGTGTATTTCAAGGCAATAAAGCTTTTGTTTTATATTTTTGATATTAAATAACTATGTTTTACATATTGATGTGCAGTTGAAAGTGAAATACAGCTTTATTAATACAAGCTTAAAAATCTTAATTAATTACGGCCGAATTCCGACCACTGGGAGATCACTGATTAAACATTGATTGCGATAGCCAATACTAGTGTAAATCCGTTTTATCCATCCGATAAATATGTTCACACGAGACTAATATTTTAATTGGTGTATTTATGTAACATAAACTGAACATGCAAATAATTGAAACGTATTTATAATGTTAACTTTATCAAAAATACGAAAACACGTATTAATTTATATCAGTGAAAGAAGCTCCCTCCCACTATATAACTCCCACATAGATAAATTTAAGGCCTCCAAGTTCATTCATTCTCTTTTTAGAACAACTGTATTACCTTCAACAACGAGACAATTTATTTAACTATAATG
Source organism: Parnassius orleans (assembly GCA_029286625.1). Classification (NCBI taxonomy): domain Eukaryota; kingdom Metazoa; phylum Arthropoda; class Insecta; order Lepidoptera; family Papilionidae; genus Parnassius; species Parnassius orleans. Next base: position 903,059 of record JAGSMP010000262.1, on the reverse strand, counting down.
TTTACATACAACAATTTTTATGATAAACATTAAAAAAATATTACATTTTGTACAATATATTTTCTTAAACTTTTCAATTTTAAAAATTATCGTTCCACCGAATGTCGCACGGTTACTTAGTACTGAACAAATATGCATGCAGTGGAGAAGAGAGCTCTAGAAACCTTTTAAGGTTAAAAATCCCCGCCTTAAGGAGGAGGTTCTTTATTTGAATCAGCACTTACGTGGTAGAGCTCTTTACGTGTTAGAGCCACGGTGCAGCTATATTATGGTTGTAGCACTGCTGCGTTCCGTATGGTGAGTTTAGAGATTCGGAGGCCCTTTTTACTGGAATCAAGGCATTTCATCTTAGGTGGACTATGTGCTCGTTATTTCACCCTTATTGTATAAAAAAACTTAAATTTTAATTAACCATTTCATTGGTGCTGCTGAGGATCGATCCCTGGTTGCTCGCGTACCATGTTATCTAAGGCGAGCGCTTGACCCCTGAGCTACTAAGGCTCCTGTCAAGCGTAGCCCTGCCATTAATTACCACAAATCCTCATTCCTACACTGTATTGTGTAAAATGTATTATATATGTTATAACTAAAAATGCTGACATATATTATATAGATATATATATATATATATATATATATATATATATATATATATATATATATATATATATTTACACATACATTTTATATCTCTAAATTTGAAAAAAAAATTACTCTGATTATTTATTTTAAGACCTTAATAGTTTAAAGATAAAAAATAGCAAATGGATTTAGATGGGACTTTCAATTTAGTGTTACGTTGAGGTATAACCGTTAGAATAAATATATACCATGCTATCTATAGAATCTGGGCAGTTAGATCAATATCTAAAATCTGGATACATACAATGTACGAACAAACCTCTAGATAAATTAAGGTAGAGCTTTCAAGGTAACTCTGGTCTGGCTAAGCGCGTGCGCCTTTGCGTAGGTGCGTCCATGAGTACGTGCGTGCCTTCGTGCGAATATGCAGGTCTGCGTGCATGCGTGCATGGCTTCGTACGTGGGTGCCTGCGTGCGTTCGTGGATGTATGCATGCATAAGTGCGTACGTGCGTGTGCGTTCTTATATCTTAAGTACCGATAAAAATAAACTAATAACAGCGCATTTTTATTTTACGGCGTAATATATTAGCATATCAAAGTAGATTTGTGTGTGTGTCGTGTTAAAAGTAAGACGTATTTCTGTATTGTAGCATGATATAAAGGCCAATTTACTTCACAAACGTGAATACGTAAGCGTCTATATGTAACACATCTCTAATGTACTTGTCTGACTCACATTTTGAATATTAATTTAATATGTAGGTGTACGCTACTAAAACATTATGTTAATTGCGTTATTGTTTATTGGTTATCTAATAAACAACATTTTATGAGTATTATTTTTATGAGTAAGATGTTGAAGCGTAACATTTCTATCCAGAAAGTTCCTTATTTCCGGCGGAATAAATGCGTAAACTTTATTGAGGGTGCAAAGGTACGTATCGTCATTAAAATCTATATTAATTATCTTTTTTTATTGTAATATTAATCAACCAATGACTAAAATAGCACTTAGCTACGTCAAATGTACTGTTTTGGGTGCAATTGTCACCTAATTGTTACCCAAAAATTTTGTTTTAAAATACCCTATTTATTGATTGAGATTAACACACCAGTTAAAATATAAGCGGTGATTGTTTGTGTCAGTTCCTTGCGGGAATCGAAGCCGCGGCCCGCAGTGGCACAGCTAATCGCTTTGTTACTTTACCGAGCAAACAATTACATTGATAGCTGTATTTTTGTACAATCGTGGCAACGAAAAAGGTATTACGCAGTTCTAACTTCACCAAGTAATATCTTCCGTCGTTGTCGAAATTATTACGAAGAACTTTAGAATGATTCATGATGACTTTATTGATAATACTAAAGTTACAGCCTTTATACGACCCACTGCTGGGCACAGGCCTCCTCTCATTTCTGAGAGGGTTGTCCGCCGCGCTGCCCCAATGCATATTGGCGAACTTCACATGTCTTCGAAATATTTTTTTCTTTTTTCTTTCTTTTTTTATGTTGTTGATTTTAGGTTTCCTCACGATGTTTTCCTTCGCCACCGAGCACGTGGTAAATCAGAACTTAAAATTGCAATTAACAATTTCATTGGTGCCGGTGGGGATCGAACCCGGGTTGTTCGCTCGTATTGATAACATTAAATTTAATAAATACAAAATGAGCATTAATAGATAAATTAATTTTATGCTTAAAATTTAATTGACGATCGACAACTCAACTACATATATTAATATCGTGAAATTATTGACAGTGTAATTAAATTCTTATTGTTATACAATACAATACCCTTTATTGTATACTAAAAAAAATAACATAAATTTGCAAAATTTATATGAATACAATATTAACACAATGCAAATATTCAATGTTCATGAAGAGAAATTCTCTAACTTCATTTTTAAACTGAAAAGGATCATTTCAGTTTAAAAATGAAAAAGCTGCGAACTCTGTTCCCAAAATTACATTAAAAACTTATAAAATAGATGTATATTATGTCGTAGCCCGATCGTTGAATTGACCATGAATTGAAGCTGCCGAACATTTCATAAAACGCAACAATTTCATGTAATATTACACTGTCTATTACCTGCATCATGATGTGCTGTGGTTTGATCACTAAATAAAGATCGTCATATGATAATATAGTTAACCAACTGTACGGTTACTTTATGGATGTGGTCTAGCATAAATGATCATATTATCGTAAAATTGTTACATTATTGACAGTAGGACACAAAGTAATATGACGGGCAAATATTCGGCCATATCGAGAAATTCGACATTACGATATATACAGGGTTATTTTGCAATAACCGGCCAAAATTGCAGAGAAGATTCAGTATAAGTAATATAGACAAATGATGAAGAAAAATTAATTTAAAAAAAATCTCATAAATTCTGTCCTTTTTATCTTTTAAATTCAAAATGCGTGGATAATGCATTATTTTACTACGCACACACACATTCATAAGGGTCGGTCGGTCGGCAAAAACGTTGTAAATTGAATCGCACACAGAGGAGCGCGCGTACGTGTATTTGTTGCCCATAAATCACATTCAATTTGGGATAATTTCAAATAAAAGTAGAAGCCTTATTTCTCGTATTTTTAAAAACTGCAATAACGGTATATTATTATTTATATATTTGAACTTAAGTTTAAAATTTGGCTACTCTTTGAAAAATAACCCTGTATATAAATGTACGCAGCTTAGAGATGGTCTATGTGCTACACCAGCCGCATCTTAACCTACTGTACCCTACATTTTGTTATAGAATAAGGGTGACAAACGAGCACACAGCCCATGATGGTAAGTGGTTTTTTCTGTGGAGTTTTCTGTGGCCCATAGACATCTACATCTATCCTTAGTTAAAAATCAAAATGCAGATGCATTGTCACCTCTCAAGACTAAGATGGAACGTCTTCTTTCCAGTAAAAAGGGTCTCCGGTTCTCTACACTCACCATACGAAACACAGCAACATTAAGCTGCTATTTTACGTTGCTATCCTGTGAGAGCGTGGTCCTTCACCAGTCGAACGACCCATTCGTTCTACAACCGTAATATAGCTACAGCGTGGCTCTACCACGTATAAATAAAATGATCAAAAGTAAATGGACAAATTTATTTATTTAAGCTTTCATGCACAAAGTTGTATATATGGCGAATTTAATGCCATAGGGCATAGGGCATTCTCTCCCAGTCAACCATTAGGCTAAACAGAGATAGACAAACAAGAGGCGGTGCAGCAATAATCAAAATAGAAAGGGCTAAAAAAAATTGTATATACATATAAATATACATATACACACACATACATACACATATATACTTAAGTACACACAATATATACATATATAAATATATTCATACACATATACATGCATACAATACATATTATATACACAATATATATAAATATTATCTATGTCAGAACAAATATCAAATAAACATAAGTAAATAAAAATAAGAGTTGTGTTAGTTCAAACTTGCAACGATTTTTTCACATGCTTTCGGACTTGATTTTTAAAAACAAACTTGTTGGGAGCTTTTTAATGTCAAGAGGTATGTCGTTCCAGAAACTGATGGCCGTGAGGGCAAAAGAGTGAGATAAATAACCAGTACGGTGTAAAGGAGTGAGCAACTTAAGATTAGCCGAAGAACGGAGAGAACGATTATGAGAATCTCCCGGGTATTGAAATTTGGATTTCAGATACTCGGAAGCACATGGATCGTTCATAATTGTGAAAAGAGTGCAGAGTATTCTAACATATCTGCGCTGACGGATAGGCAGCCAATTTAGCTGAGCACGAAAAGAAGATACATGGTCGTATTTACGAAGACCATAAATCTATCTGATGCAGTTGTTAAGTAGCCGATGCAATGTATTAAGGTGATGTTGAGACAGGTCTGAGCAACATACATCGACATAATCAACAATCGGTAGAATAAGTGACTGGACTCTCTTGAACACTCTTGACATTAACTTCGACAAAAATGTATTCCATTGAACCGGAATATAGAGAAGAAGACGTGTTTAATATTTTATAGGGTATATCACTACGCAGATATATAGCGACACTTCCGCCCCTTTTACCAGTGCGGTCGTTACGGAGTAAAATATAACCTGGAAGACTATAAGACGTGGACAAGAGTTCAGGCTTAAGCCAGCTTTCCGATATGAGTATAGCATGAACTGCACTAGAAGAGAAAGTATCCAGGAGCTCCGTATGATATTGAGGAATACTTTGTGCATTTAAATGGCAAATGTGAAAACAGTTTAACAATTTTTGAGATTCTTCATATATTAATGTACGTAGCGTAGCAGACTCATCCGAAGCATCAACAAATGAAAGGGAAGAGGAACTGTTGCAAGTAGAATAAAAAGATTCATCATCTGACATTACACAAAAATATTTAAAATAATAATGATACTAATAATAAACTAAATGACTAGTAATTAAATATCTATATATATATATATATACCATGTGTCCGGTTACCGGTGTCGGAGCTTTTAATGCTATAAAATATAATCAATTTCATCGACAAATCATGTCTCAAATCTCATTTAGACCTAGCTGTATTTAAATGGCAGCCATTTTAATTTTTCAGTATCACCACCTCGACCCCGCGCATTAAAATTACAATATTCACCGATGTAGAAGTCCTATATTCTTAAAGGATGTCTCATTGGATAGATAAAGATATGCGTAATAAAATAAAAGCAAACTTTTAACTGCAAAATTGTATTTAGATCCTAAAAACACTAAGAAAAGAAAAAAAATGTAAAAAAAAATCGGTTATTTTTTCACATTTTCGACTTTAATGAAAAAAGTAAGTCATTTACCTAATGATTTTTTACATTAATCAGATAAATCAGAACATTTCCTAACCAAAAACATAAAAATCTTAATTGTAACCAAAAAAAAATCGGTATTATGACTGTTTGAATATGACCTTTGAAAAATTTGACGCCCTGGTTGCAGACAGACAAAGTGAATTGATGAGAAGAATGAAACACAACATTTCAAAATGCACGTAACTAAAAAGTTATTTATAAAAACTGTTCGAAATGACCTCCGCGATGTTGGAGACATGTTGTAGCCCTTATTGCCACATGTTGAGTTGCACGTCTGATCATCTCCCGATCTTGTCGCAATTCATTTCCAACTTCGATTATTTTATTAATCAACTCTTCTCGTGAGTTTGGCACGTTCGCATAAACTCTTTGCTTCATAGTGCCCCATAGAAAAAGTCTAGGAGTTAAATCCGGTGAACGCGGAGGCCAAGCGATCCCTCCACCGCGACCAATCCACGGCGAATAGCGCTCATTTAAATAATTACGCACATTTACTGCAAAATGTGCAGGTGCACCATCAAGTTGGAGAATCATCCTTGTTCTGTGAGTTAATGGAAGCTCCATTAATTCTTCCAAAAACTGTGTTTGCAAAAACTCTAAAAATCTTGGGCCATTCATAGTTTCTGGTAAAATTATCGGCCCAATTAAAATATCGTCTTTTATTCCAGCCCAAACGTTCACTCGAATTTCATGTTGGAAAGTACTTTCTATAGTATAGTTTCTATAGTAGTATCTTGTCTTGTTCTTCTATTGATCCACGAACAAAAAACTGCTCTTATAGCATAATCAGGTTCGCGAATGTCTTGTACCCGCCGAAAATGGTAAGGATGCAAACCTTCCCTCTTTAAAACTCTCCACACTGACCATTTTGTTAAATTAAGCATATTGCTTATTCGTCTTACACTGAGTCTGGGATCTTGTGTAATTAAAAGTAATATCTCTTCTTCCTCCTCAGGTGCCACAAGCCGAAATCTTTCTTTAGCGGGTGTTCTGATCCCAAGTTTAGCTATCCGCAAATGTATCCTTACAAAAGTGCGAGCATTTGGTGTAGGCCTGTTGGGAAACTTCTGGCGTACTCTGTGACAGCTCTGTTTGCGTTGCCGTTGCACAATCCATACACAAAGTGGATATCAGCGACATGCTGGTTTGAGTATTCACCATCTGCCATTTTTGAAAATATCAAAATAACTAGAAACTTCACCACAAACTTAAAAAGTTCCACAAAACGGTTTTTTTTTTTTAACAATAACAACAACAAGCGATCTTAGAGGGGCAAAAGTAGTGTAATCACAACGCGTGGCGAGGGACGACTGTTTTTGTTGTCCCAAGTAAACTTGTTTAGAACATCAAACAATGGGCTTTGGGTTTTCTACCTGCTCTTGAACTATCATAAATGATCCTGCACGTGCAGCTTGCGCTTTAAGAGGTCGTGTTTGATAAAGTACAATTCTTAAACTATTTAATTTACAATTAAGATTTTAACGTTTATGTTAAGGAAAAATCTTGCTCTATCTAATAAATGTACAAAATTGATAGGTAAATGACCTACTTTTTCATTAAAGTCGAAAATGTGAAAAATAACCGATTTTTTTTTACATTTTTTTTCTTTTCTTAGTGTTTTTAGGATCTAAATACAATTTTGCAGTTAAAAGTTTGCTTTTATTTTATTACGCGTGTCTTTATCTACCCAATGAGATATCTTTTAAGAATGTAGGACTTCTACATCGGTGAATATTGTAATTTTAATGCGCGGGGTCGAGGTGGTGACACTGAAAAATTTAAATGGCTGCCATTTAAATACAGCTAGGTCTAAATGATATTTGAGACATGATTTGTCGATGAAATTGATTATATTTTATAGCATTAAAAGCTCCTACACCAGTAACCGGACAAATATATATATATATATATATATATATATATATATATATATATATATATATATATAAATGGTTATATCACATATAGCTTTACATGTGCTATCAATAACAATGTAGTGAAGTATGGCAAAAGACCATGTAACCAAAGCCAAAAACATAGCAAGCTGTGAATGTCATCTGACATCTGTGAATATCATGTTTTAGTTCTGCAAAATATTACATTAGTATTAGTATGTAGGTAATTAAATTTAATATGTTACCATTCCAGTATCATTGCAATTATACCTACTTGTTATCAATAATAATAGGACAAATAACAAAAACAAATAACAGCTTACAAGTTAAATCAAGCATGAGAATAAAGCAAAGTCAATGCAAGTTACTTGTTGCGAATTATGCGCTTGGGCCTCGTCGTCAACTTTGGTGCGCTATCACTATTAACATTCGATGGGACTTTCTTGGTTGTGGAATCAGATGGTCGATCAGATGCAGCAGACTGTTTATACTGCGCAATGAGCTCATCGAGGTCCTTGGTGTCCGTCAGTCGATGGAGCTTACCACTAGGCAACTTGACGTAGATATTACCATCAAGTGACCAAACTTGTCTGAAACCAAAGTGCTTTCGTGCAGCAATGAATAAAATTTGACGCTGACGAGTAAGGAACTCGGAAAGCACATATGAAGTACCTTTCAACTGTGTCTTCTTGGCCCAAATGGTTGACTTAATGGACTGATCACTAAACCGTATCAGGACTGGTCTTGCGCGAGCTTCCGAAACTGCACCCAGACGATGGCAAGCCACAATGGAGCTTGAAGATAATTCCTGTGGTTGAAGCTTATCCTGCAGGACAGTTACCACTTTATCTAAGATGTTTTCATCAGGTGATTCCGGAACTCCATTTAGCAACAAATATTTTCTCCGATGCCGCATCCCAATATTGTCAACAGTTTGACTAACCTCATTGATCTTCTGATGTAGTAGTGACATGATTTGCCAAACATTATCCTTAAACGCTTGAAAGTCACTTGAGAGAGATTTCAAGTCAAGAACCGGGGTGGCAGATTTTTTATGAGTTCTTCAAATTCTGCCATACGTTGATTGAGAGAAGCTAAAGCAGCTTTTTGGATATTTGCTAACTCAGCAATAGAGGACATTGTCTTGAAAACTTATCTTCTGGTGTGTTGTGAAGAACAAAATGAGCGGTGGTAGGGTGATGTAACTTTATCACAGTTTAACCATTAAGGTGAGTTAAACCCACAATGTATGTAATTAAATACACAAAAATAATAAAAACTGTAAACTAGTAAACTATAAATTACTTTAAAATATCAATAAATCGATAATAGTTGACATTCAAACGATATGGTCAGTAATAATTGGCTATATATAGTGGTATTTCAGGAGTTGATCAATTCAACAATCAGGCCACAACATATATACGAACGCGACCGGAAGAAATCTATTCACAGATCATTGCACCTATCAAGCAAAAATGGCTACCGGAAAAACTCTCGCGAGAAATCGGATTCCACAGATATAGTGTAGAAACAACAAGTTCAGTTAAATAATAAACTGGAGCACAAGATATTATTTTTAAATAAGAAGTATATTTGTAGAGAATTCCCACGCGTCTAAGACTTCATTCGATGGAAAATAGTAAACAGCTGGTTGTCATTACTGATTTAAATTATGCTCAGTTATTCTGAAGAAATATCAGATTCAGATTCCAGCAAAATTTTAAAGGTTTATTAGTTAATTACTGCTTTTAATAAAATAAATAAAACTAATTACAAAGTTGGGCTTCATTCTGTCTTAGACAAAGAGCAACACAGGAGAGCACAGCTGAGGGGAGAAGCCATAGCGTTATTTTCCGAAACCAAACTGTCTGTCATGTTTAGCGGGGAAAATCTGCGCCACGCACACTTTCTCAGACTCTCACACAAAAATAATCGTCTGTCACTACGAAACTCACACATAAAAATTAAAATAATACATTAACAATTTCACACACCCATAGATATATTCTGTGTGATAACAGTGTAATGAAGTGATGGCTGTATGCAACTTGTCAATGGAGTTGCGATACGCATTGCCAATGAAAAGGTGGATATTATAATAAACATAGGACTTTATTTATTACTACTGTAATTACCTATCATTTAACTATTGAACTTAATGTTTATATAATATTAAAAACCAGTGATAGTTTTATCTATCACTGGTTTTTAAAATGGATTAGTTTTGTATAAACGTGGTAGAGCCATGCTGCAGCTATATTAGTAGTATAGTTGTAGCACGAATGGGTCTGCTCGACTGGGGAAGGACCACGCTCTCACAGAATACCAGCGTAAAATAGCAGCTTAACACTGCTGTGTTTCGTATGGTAAGTGTAGAGAACCGGAGACCCTTTTTACTGGAAAATAGGTTAGGTATTCCATCTTAGTCCTCACGGGTGACAACTCGTTCTCTATTCTCACCACTCCATGGGTTGACTGATAGAGAATGCCTCAAGGCATTAAGTCCACCCTTTGTATTCTTTTGTTTTTAGGAACGCAATAAAGAATAAATAAATAAATATAATATAATATATTAATACTCGGAACTATTGTATTATATTTAATTTGATGCAATTTTAATATTAAGCTAGATTATAATAAAGCTCACAATATATATTAAATAAATCAGAAAACATAATCTCAATAATAATTATATGCACAAGAGACATGGCTGTATAGACTATATTTGCCATTTGCAATTTTTACCGATAACTATTTACAAACCAATATATCAAAACTATGTCTCGGTGGCAGCAACAACTCGGATACAGACTCAGATCAGTCGCTCGACCAAACCGCATATTGTATGAGGGGGAGTGGCCTGTGGTGATAAACAAATCCGAAACAACACGACCGTTACTATGGCAACTATGGACTTATTATTGCAATTTTTAAGATTAAAAAGAAATAAGTAGTACTAATTTTATAAAGAATTATTTACATATGAAAGGTAAGCCATCTTTTTGTAAATTTGACGTGGCAGATCACTTTTTGCAGCAAAAAACTGAACAATTTGGCATTTTTGTAGGACGTAGATTCAGTCGCGCAACTAAATTTAGTCTAGCGAGCAGTGCGGTTGCAACTAGTTTTATTGTAAACATAGGGCCGCTGCGTCATACATGGACTTATACTTTGGCACAGGGGAACGCGTATGGCTACTCCCGTCCGGTACGTCGGTGGCCCGTGTTGCTTTATGGTCTTAGATTTCTAGTTATGTACCACCCTCTTACTCGTTCCTCGACCGAACAGCAATCACTGTTTCGTTCTGATCCAAGAGTTTTTATATTTGCTCTTCGTAAATGGAAAATCTAAAGCTGTGGGAAATTTTACCTTAACCCTCAGTGAGAACAATGCAACTGTAGCCCTCTTTTTTTTACTATTCTAAGCCAGCGCTTAACTACAATCCCACCTGATGGTAAGTTGTAATGGAGCCTAAGATGGTGAAGCGCACTGACTTAACAAAACCTATTTACTCTTGCCTTGAAGATACCCACATTGTAATCGGATGGAAAGGCAGATGCTGGCAACTTATTGCACTTCTTTGTTGTACGCATGATGAATGATGTAGCAAACCGTTTGGTTCGATTGCGTGGTAAGTCACAACGAAAGGGTGGAGACTGGACGAAAGTCTGTTTGTGCGATGGTGGAAGTCCTCTTTGTTTAAATACTGCTAGCTTCTTTGTATTTTTATCATTGTAAAAAATTTGATCAGTTACAAAGTCAAGTAACAGTAAAGAAATAAAATTTAAAGTTTTCCATGGACTGTTTTCTTTTTAAATTTTTATCAATATCCATATCACCTGTGTAGTCGATGCGATGTAAAAATATCCAATACTTCATATCGTCCCCAGTACGACAGAGCAAACGGAACTGGAAAATAAAAGTGCAAATGTCAAGTGTTGCAAATATGGCAAATATACCCAAATGAAGCAATCTATGGGTGAAGCCTCTGTTTAGCAGCAGACTTGTGATAGGCTGTAATGAATGAATGAAATCAGATCACATATCAGAAATCTACGAACATGTAAAATTAAATGATAAAAAATATTTTTATTTTAATTATATGTAGAATCAAGAAATGGGATTCGGCAAACATAAAAATTGTGCACGTGTATAAACAGTGTACACGCTTTAAAGTAAGGTTTTTATTGATTAGAAAAATACATTTGTTTTCTTATCACATTTTAAAATCACATTTAACTTTTAACCTATAACTGCAATAATTATTATCGTATGATAAACATTGAGCTCAATCACGTTTTATTCTCTTCGATGGCTGCGCTCGTAACTTCCGTTGCGAGGTAGTATTTTTATCCTTGATATCCATAAACGTTCAAAAATCTAATTATTGCTAAATAATTAACTATACATAATATTTGACCTGTTATTATACAACAGATTTAAATTAAATTAATAGGAAGATGCTGTTGCCCATCTCCTGATTTGTTTCCCTCTGTCGTCTCTTACGACACCCTCGGGACGATAAGGCGTAGTGGGTATTCTTACACCGCAACGACACTGTTTGTATTCTATGTCTATAAAATATCTTAGTTTGAGTGGAGGTATTATTTAATAAACATAATAACCGTATTGTGTAACTGTTTCTTATGCCATGAATCATATATGAACATTTCTTTTTTTTACTATTGTGTCCATTTCGTCAACAGGGAAAGTGTTAAATAAATGAGTAAGTACATATTCCTTTCTTATGGTTTATATATTTTATATAAGATGTAAAAGCCTATGTAGTAGTTTACAACAACTCGTTGCCAATTTTATTAAAACATTGAAAAGTTTTGTACTAACTTAAAAACTTTATAGTTTTTAATTTCTTACTTTAACTTTTCCTACTTCCGCCGACGAAATATAAGAAACCAAACTTCCAAAATATTGAGCAACTTTCTGCCTTGCTTATTCTTTAAAATAATTCAATTTCTTTTCATTAATTTCTCTTTTTGTGCAAAATAAATTTTTGATTAATATTTACAAACTTGGAAACTTATTTAACAGCCCACAGAAAACGAACACGCTGCAAATTTATAGAATACTGCCCAGAACTGTCGCATTTATCCGAACAGAGATTAGCCGATCAAAGAAGATCCATAATAAAAATAAACTGAGTTCTGACGAGCGACTACAAGAAATAAGAAGAGATATTAGAAACAAATTTTTGCAAGGTACCTATGAAATAAATAACTGTAACAATCAGTCAGTAGAACAAACATCTGTTTTTAATTTACAACTGCTATCTGATAAATCACAACTCAGAATTCTGGAACCAACAACCAGTCAACCGCAATGTAGCGATGTACCGTGATGTAGTACGAGTAGAAGCGATTATTTTGAGTTGAGGCGAGACAATTTAGTAATGACTAATGACAACGCATTAGAACTCGATACGGAAAATACACATCAAGGAAGTATCATTACACCAGTCAGTGTTAAGGTAGATAAACAAGAGTTATTTGATTTAGATAACGACGGAAAACAAAAGATACAACAAATTTATTCAGAAGCTTATCAAATATATACAGCGTATGATCCTGTTAACAGATCGTATATCCCAAAACAAAAATGTGCTAAAAAAACTAACAGTCATTGTAAATTTCATTAATCTAAAAATTTTGTCAGAATATGTACATTGTAAAAGTGATTTTGAAACTATCCATACAGCTATTTATTGCGTCACCTATACAGCAAGCCAGGTAAACGGGACAAATCTTTTAAATAATAATTCTAATAGGAGTGAAATAAAAAGTTTACCTAATGATTTCTTATATTTACGCGATTATATGTACTATATATACTACACATTTTAATAAATCAAATATAAAATAAGTTAATTAATATACGCGATAAAATCCGTAAAAACTAGTTTTATTCACTCCACTCCATCGTAGCCTTGCACTGGCATTCCAGGTTTTCGAGGGATAAATATTTTACTTGATGTATCTCATGCGCTATTTTTGTTGATTATGACGAATAAATTTCAAGCTTTCCGTCTCAAGTTTTGCATACATGTCAACAATAAATTGCTGGAATAATTCCCGACAATTTAGAATATGATTATATTCACCATTTCTAACCATAATTCGATAAGCGTAGAAACGCATTGAATATACTTTTTTGGTAGTTTCAATAACTGTAGTTGGATTTACTTGTTGGATGTTAAAGTGGTAACCGTCTTCACCTTGCCAAAATATTAACGAATACTACAGCGCATCGTAACTGCGATGTGTTTCAGTAAAACGTTGCAGTTGGTTACTTCGGCGGTGAACAATGATATCGCGATGACTATTTATTATCTACGATTACTACTGCAACTTCATTCACTTGAGGTGCATTGAATCTTCGTTCGTGTTCACCGGCTGGTCTTTTGTCTGCTCGAATGACGATCTTATAGTTTTCTGAGTCTATAACCATTTGTTCTAGAGAAGTTTTAAACACATTAATCAGGTGATTGTGTTTATGAAGTAATTGTATCGACGTATATTTTGTAGAAAATGTTTTGACTATGGTGTCGCTCCGTTAATATAAGTAAAAAGCTGGGGTCGACTTACAATAGGGTTACAAATATGTAATGATGGTAATTTGACTTTACCAATCATACAGCACATACCGTATTAATTTTTCCGATAACAATACTTGGATGTTCATCGTACTTTTCCTTGGGATCATAATGAAACGCTTGAAGTTCTAAACTCTCGTTTGTAAGTCGTTTTTAGCGTATTGTTGCCATTCTTACTCTACTTCGTTCATTTTCTTGTTGCCTTCGATCAGCTGATTGATGACGTCGAACAGATCTCTTTCTAGTCCGCATATTTTGACTTCTTCTAGTTTACTTCACTTTTTCTCGATTTCTCGAAATCCGTTGTTCTCGTTGTTCTTCTGTTTCATTCTTACGCGCTGCTTTTTTCTTCTGAGCATTCACATAAGATTTTGTTAATAATCTCTTCCGCTTAGGCATTTTTATTTAATTTTTTTTAATCACTTATGATTATGACGTCATTCACTTGTTGATTTTCTGATCATAGCTGAGATATGACTGACAAAAAAGCGTTGACTCCCGCTTATATACTGCGAGCAATCGAAATTTCTAGTTCCAAACCTTTACACTGAAATTCAAAAAATCGTTGAAACTCTGCACGGAATGACTTTATATATATTCCAGAATAGAATTTTCTAGATCATTCACTTTTCAAGATTAGTTTTTGAGCACTTTGTTTATTGATTATCACTTGAGCGTGGCTGAAATCTGACTGACAAAAAATGTTTTACACCCGCTCATATACTGTCTGCAATCTCTAGTTTATACAGTAAACTAGCGACTGCTGACAGTATAAACAGTAGCACAATTTCTAGTGCCAAAACTTTCTAAAATGCACAAGTAAACTAAAATTCAAAAATATTTATAATTGGAATATATATTTATATAATATTATGTATATATTTATATATTGTATGTATGTAAGTAGATTTATATATTTGTGTATGTCTGTATTAATATGTTTATATTATATGCACATTTGTATGATATATGTATACAATACCTTATATATATATATATATATATATATATTCTGGTTTATTCGAAATTCGTTCTCTCTCATTTTTAGTTTATTTTTGCTGCACTACCATCCATATGTTTGTCTCTGCTTAGCCTAAAGGTTGACTGGGAGAGAATGCTTTAAGGTATTAAGTCCGCCATATGTATTATTTTATTTTTTGTGCATAAAAGTTTAAATAAATAAATAATCTAGAATATTCTAGACCGACAATAATAATGTTTTTATCATTTTTAGTATTTGGATATATGACGGAATTCCCCAGATATTTTGAGAAGAGTCCAAGACCTTTTAGATCGATTAAAATAATTTTTAATCGATTTTAAGCATTCAAATAAATTTTAGAATTCTTTAGATTATTCAAAATAAGTTTAAAATGATCTAAAACATTTTAGATTCACTACAATCATTTGCATATATTTTTAAATATTTAAATGTATTTTATAATGTTTAGAATGTTTCAGAAAGTTTTTAACCATCTTGAACGTTCTAACGTGTCTAAAACGTTACGTTTACATTTTTAAATAATATTGAACATTTCAATATATTTTAGAGCTTTCCTGATCAATCTAGAAATATTTAGAATATTCTAGATCGATAACAATTATTCTTAATTAATAATTTTCAGTGTTTGAATATATGATGGAATTTCTTAAATCATTTGTGGAATTTTGAGAACAATTTAGAACATTCTGGATCAACTACAATCACTCTAAAATATCCTAGAACATTCTAGAACATTTTGGAAAAATCTGAAATATTGTAGAAAAGTTCTCGATATTATCACGCATTAACGTAATTTACGCCATTCGGCGCAGTCTTGAAATTATATGAGTCGACAATGTGTTAGAAAAGGATAGAAGTATCTCATTACACATTTTTGCCACCCACATCCACCCACAGCAACCAAACTCCCTTACTTGCAAGTGCACCCGTGGGGCCTTCTACCACTGCAACCACAAGTGGATGGCAGTGGGTGGTCATGGAGAAAGTTTAAAATATAATCAGTACGCAGAGGAATCTAAAAATTTTCAACTCAGTAACTTTCAGATTATAGGTCCCGTTGATCAAAACGAAGGAAACAAATACTTAGGGTATCAACAATCCCAACAAATACATCACAGGTTAACTAAGTCTACATTAACACGACAGTTTAAAATGAGATTGAATAAAATATTAAACACATTTGAATTACCGAAACACAATTATTATTTTTACGTGGTAGAGCCATGCTGCAGCTATATTAATAGTAAAGTTGTAGCACGAATGGGTCGGCTCGACCAGGGAAGGACCACGCTCTCACAGAATGCCAGCGTAAAATAGCAGCTAAATGCTGCTGTGTTTCGTATGGTGAGTGAAGAGAACCGGAGACCCTTTTTACTGGAAAAGAGGGATTCTATCTTAGTCCTCACGGCTGACAATGCATCTGCATTTAAATTCGCAAACGAAGATAGATGTAGATGTCTATGCGCCACAGCAACCACTTACCATCAGGTGGACTGTGTGCTTGTTTGTCACCCATATTTTATTAAAAAAATTAAAGCCTAAATTATAACACGTTTGCAGTACTTGTATTAAACTATTCTTTACCTTAGAAAATTACAACGCCTAATTAACACCACTAAGACTAAATATAGAAAACACCATCCACGTTCATGTATACGGCGACATACATTGCCCAAACGAGAAGGAGGAAGGGGACTCATTGACATTCAAAACTTACACAACAAACAAATAATTTCAATGAGAGCATTTTTTCATTCGCGATCGCAAGAATCTTTATTACATAAGGCTATGGTAGAAGCTGACAAAAAACTCACTCCTTTTAACCTTGCAGAAAGGAATGTAGGATTGACGGAGAAGAAAAACCAGAAGAAATTGCAGATATGGCAACAAAAATCTCTTCACGGGCGTCACCATTTAGACTTGATGGATGCAAACATAGATAAAGAAGCATCCAACGCCTGGCTAAAACGCGGTGAATTATTTAGGACCAGGTTATTGAGACAATAAATTACCGCAAGCCCATAATAAAATAAATCAATATACAGGACGATACATGTCGAAGATGTCAAAGTAGTTCTGAAACTATTCAACACATTATTGGGACTTGTAAAGCAATAGCACAAACCGATTATAAGCACAGACATGATCAGGTTGCATCGATTATACATCAATCTTTAGCGTATTATCACAAATTAATTGAACATAAAGTTGCTTATTATAAATACATACCTGAAGTAATTTTAAAATCCTCTAATTTTAGATTGTACTGGGATCGAACCATAATAACTGATAAGACTGTTTATTATAATAGACCGGGCATAAATTTATTTGATAAATTATCAAATCTGTTTACCTAATTGTATATAGCTATACCAAACACCCATAATCTATGTCAAACGTAAACTGAAAAGATTGCAAAATACTTCGATTTGGCAATGGAAATAAAAAGTTAATGGCACACCAAAGTCGCAAAAATGGTTCCTATTGTCACCACTTTGGTGGTGACAATGGAGTTGTATCAAAATCCTTACACAATAGTCTAAAATTACTTCAGTTATACTCTTCATTGCATTTTTATTGCATTGTACTCTTCATTGATTGCAGAAAGCTGTCATTTTAAATACCTGTAGGATTGTGCGTTATGATAGGTAAGAAAACACCATAAACATACACATTTTTACATTTTTATTTATTTATAGCTCACATTTTTACATTTTTATTTATTTATGGAAAAATCGATCTCCGATTCGATTCAAATCGAACACACTAGAATCGATATAAATAAGTAACTGCAGCAACGTCTTCGATATCTTGTTTCTGTGTTTCTGTTGTCTTAGATCTTGATTAATAATGAGCTTATCTTCAATATACGATAATCGTCAGCTGTGTGTTATTAAGAACGTGTAAAGTTTAAAAATACGATTTTTAAGCTGACTAAAACGGCATAGGAATTTTTCGCATCACACTGTGAAGATTATCATTAATGATTGATACTTTGCGCATATTAAAGCACTATGGTACGTATTTACGGTGTTCATTATAAATTAAGTCGAACGTATTCAGAAAAAGTATTTTTTAGTTTAGTAGAAAAATCTTTTTTATATAATATATTATTTTTAATATTATTTAATCCAGGTCTTGATGAACCTTTGTAGTAGTAGTTGCGTTGAAAATGTATATTAACTACAGAATTACAGTAAAAAATAGAACTTTCTTTCTACCTAGGAGGCTGATTGGGTATCCAATCTCTTCGCTGAATGTTAATAGAGCCACTATAATTACCGGCTGTGGCTTGGTGTGTTCTTTATTTGAATTGGGTTGTAAATGTTCAAAGGCTACAGTAGCCACTTACCATCGCATACACTGTAATTTCACTTTTCACTTGAGGATCATTTACACGTATTAAGTACATTTATTGGAAGTAAAGACATTGAATAAAACTACTTTTACGGATTATATCGCGTTATGGAAGTAAAGACTAGAAATGAGTTGGGGGGTGGCTCGAACTTTAGGAATAGTCAGTTTGAATAGCCTTTCATGTAGAGGATGTCATAAGGGTCATGGTTGAATAGGGACAAAAAGTTCTCATTACACTCCGAGAGGGTCAAAATGGCCAAAAAACAAAAAAAATAAAAATTCTTATTTCGGCTATAACTCCTCCTCCTTCAGAGGTTCTTACACAGTATTTACTTCCCGCATCCCACTAGTTAATTTAATATTAAGATAACTAGTGGGATTTTTTGGGAATTACTTGACATGTTGAAACATGAAATCTATACCGCATAAAATACTCACTTACCGTATTGATGCGCTCGTAAGTAATGTGCGGTCAGTTTCAATACGCTCGTCTTGTCCACCTTACGTCCCGAAGCCACAACTGGTGGGACGATTGCAGCCAACTGCGCTATAGATCGATTCATTTTATCGCGTCGCTGCTTCTCCGCTTTGTTCCGGATCTCTCTTGGATTTTCCCTAAAATAAAAGAACGTTTTAATGCAATGGTTCCCAAAGTGTGCGCCGCGGCGCTCTGGTGCACCGTAGAGAGTAAAGATGGGCGCCGTGAACTACCAAGATCACCAAGCTCACATGTGGATGTATTAATTTTTGTACCTATCTACCTAGTATCATTGTACCCTATTGCGACCACCTAGGGCGCCGAGACAAAATACTAAATCTCGCGAACAGTAAAAGTTTGAGAACCCCTGTTTTAATGACATTGTTCCATAATATTAAACTACCGCCTAATATATATGAACTCGATCACATAAAATGATGTAGCATCACTGACCTCTATATATACAAGTACGCTGGACTGGCTATACCATACAAAATGCTTATGCCGATTTGAAACGCCCTCATTGTCCGTACCGGGAACTAAAATTGACATAATATCCCAAAGTCTGTTGTATTATTTAAATCTCTATATTTTGAATTTTTAAACTAAAAAATGAAATATTTTATGTGGTTTGATTATGTTTGATTTTAGTTACATAATAAGAATTATTTTACTAAAACTTTAATATTATAATTAATAAATATTCATATTAGAGTTCTAGTAATAATGAGAGTGTGCGTAATATGTAAAACTCGTTACCAAAAGGAAAGTTGGATAACATTCCACAAGTAAGTTTTGAGTTTCAGTTCTGTTTTGTATTTCTACATGGTTGCACGTGTACAAAATTGTTCCTCTGTTGTGTTCAGTTAACTCATAGCATTTTGTTTTCAATCAACAGTGCATTTCGGGTGTGTTTACTATAAATTTTGTCAGCGACAACGATCGAGCACATACGGGAAGGCTAGAAATTCGGTGGTGCTCAGACTCATTAATCACTAGTTTGCGAGTAAAGGATAGCCAACGTGTGCTTCGCTTCGCCTTGCTTATGCCGTCGTGTTAATCGCTTTTATCTTACGTAAATTGCAATGATAACACTGCTTCGAATACATCTGTTTACGAAATAATTTTAACTAAAAATGAGTGTTCGTAGAAGCCCGCCAAAAGGATCGGGATCATACCCTGATGTATCAAAGCTCAGCGAAGATGTTCATTTCATACAAAGGAAGAGAAAATTACCGGATTGCCAATGTGATTTTTAAGAGATGATGATTGATTTTCAAAATAAAAATACTGCTTCTATAAATAATGTGCTTGAGAGTCATAATAACAACATAAAGTCTTCTTTGGATGCTCTTCGTGACGATTTAAGTGAGTTTAAACAGCAATTGCATAATATGAAGCTCACCACCGAGAAATTATCAGATGAACAAACTGCCCTCAAAAATGATATTTGCTTATTGAAATCTTCTATGGAGCAAAATAATCTTAATGTTGGATCAATCTCAAAAGATATGTATGCGTTACAATCCACCGTCAATAACCTATCAGAACAGCAACAAGCGAGGGAACAACAAGGAAGGGTCAATAATTTAGAAATATCAGGATTACCTTTTACAAAGGGTGAAAATTTACTAACATTGCAACGAAGATTGGTTTCCCATTGGCGTCATCGGATATCGATTACATTCACCATGTTCGACGTTTTAGTTCAAAAGTAGCGATAATACAAATATTGCTGATGGCAGATCTCATAACTTATCTCCGATTCCTAATATAATCGTTAGGTTAACACAAAGAAAGCGGAAATTAGATATGCTTGCGGCTGTGCGTGCCCGACGTGGGTTGACAACAGTGGACGCTGGTGTGGACGGCCCGTCTAAGCCTATTTTTATTAGTGATCATTTATCGCCACATAATAAATTATTATATAAGCAAGTGCGTCTAATAGCTAAAGAAAAAAGCTATAAATATGTTTGGTTGTCAGATTACAAGATATTTGTACGTAAAAATGACGAGTCCAAAGCATTACTGGTAAGTGGTAACTGGTGAAGTCGACCTTACTAGAATTAAGTGACTATTTTTATTTTGTATATTTAATTTAAAACATTCAAATATTCTATGTAACTATTTCTATGTATCAAGTTTTAATTTTAATCTCATTAAAATAATGTCTTTGTTAATTTGGTTTAAGATGCGAAGTTTATATTATGTATTTATATTCTTACATGTTGGTGGAACGATGTTAATTTCAATTTTTAAAATACGATATCACAATCTTGGCTATTTATTATCAAAATGTGAGGGACTTACGCACTAAATCACATAACTTTCTTAATGCAATATTGTGCAACAATTACGATGTGAATTACGATGTTTAACCGAAACTTGGCTTTAACTTAAATAACTTTTATGACTCAGAATACTTTGACAACCTTTATCAGGTAAACCGTTGTGATCGTCATGTTGCATTAAGTGGGCACGAGCGAGGCGGTGGCGTGTTGATTGCGGTTCGCCGTGAATTGTGTCCTCGGCACCGAGCACACATGCGCGCGCCGCCACCGACAGAGGAGGTATGGGTGTCGGTGCCGCTGTACGCGATTACCGCTCCGACTTCGTCCGGTCAGCTTAAGAACACACCTCGCTATCTACATTTAATATCCACATATATAGCACACGGCAATAATCATGAGCTATTATCGACTTCTTTCTATGATAGGGTAACCGAATTTATGAGCTGTAGTTCTAATGATATTTTTCTTATTCTCGGCGACTTTAATGTGACTAATGCTTGTTGGCATTATAATATAACCACTAATACCATGGATATTCAAACAAACAATGATAGATTAGCTTGTCTCACTGCTGACTTTATGTATTTAACGTTGCTATTACAATTCAACTCTCAATTTAATGTAAATAACAGACTTCTAGATTTAATTTTTTGTAATAAAATCTGTTCAGTTTCTTCTAGCGTATACCCATTAGTGCCGCAAGATAATCATCATAAGGCTTTAGAAATAGGTTTAAAATTATTTTCTTCTGCTTTGCTTAACGTTGCTAATATTAAGAAAAAACTTTTCTACAAAGCCGACTTCGACTCAATTAATACTTCATTAAATTCGATTGACTGGGAGGCAACTTTTAGCACTATGAAGTCCGACGTAGAATCGATGACTACATACTTTTATGATGTGCTTAATGGGCTTGTGGATAAACATGTACCGACGCGTTATCTTACTACCAAAAATAAACTGTCAAAAGAAAAATATAAATTTCATAAAAAATGGAAACGATATGGAAACCTGTGCGATTATCAAACCTTCTCTATTCTGAGACATCGCTTTAAGAAAATGGAGAAAAATTGTTACAAAAGATTTATTGAAATTGCTGAAGAGAAAATTAAAGAGCATCCAAAATATTTTTGGTCTTTTGTAAAGTCTAAAAATTCCACAAATGACATTCCAGATAGAATGTTATACAAAGGTAAACTTTTATCTAGTGATAGTGAGATTTGCGATGCGTTCAATCAATATTTTCATTCCGTATTTTTATTCAAAAATGATTCTCTTGTTAAAAATCATTCCATTAGCTCTTATCTCCTCTCAACGTTAGATATAAACTCTGTTAATATAGACTATGATATTGTTCTTAAAGAATTAAAAATGTCAACGTTCATAAGGGTGCAGGGTCTGATAACATTCATCCTATTTTAATCTCCAAATGTGCCAAAGAACTCGCAAAACCTGTAACCATAATTTTTCGTACTTCTATTGAAACCGGTGTTTATCCTAGTAAGTGGAAAAAATCTTTAATAACTCCTATCCCCAAAAATAATAGAAAAGATATAATTACTGAGTATAGACCGATTTCCAAATTATGTGTTTTTTAATAAATAATAAATATTTATTTCAAAACAATTAAATTATGTGTTTTAATTGTTTTGAAATAAATATTATAATAAAAATTATGTGTTTTGGGAAAGGTTCTTGAAAAAATTGTCACATCCTATATTTCGTTTTCAGTTCGTAATTACATATGTCAACAATAACATGGTTTCTTTAAGTACCGTAGTGTGGATACCAATATGGTAGCTTTTACTGATTAGTTGTCGAAGGCCATGGATAATAACTTACAAGTGAATGTTGTATACACAGATTTTTCCAAGGCTTTCGACAAGTTAAATCACGATCTACTTATTGAGAAGCTTACAGGGGCTGGCATTCACGGCAGCCTTCTCAGGTGGATCCAATCCTATATTAAAAATAGATTTCAAGCAATTTGTGTAAAGGGATACTCTTCACAATTTCTACCCGTACCTTCAGGCGTGCCTCAAGGATCACACTTGGGCCCTTTGCTGTTTTCTTTATATATTAATGATATAGGACTCGCACTAAAAAATAGTGATTACCTACTTTACGCCGACGATACTAAGTTATTCAGAGTTATCAAAACATTTGATGACTGTGTAAAGCTGCAAAAAGACATAACTTCTCTATGTGATTATTGTTCAAATAACCTATTATATCTCAATATTGATAAATGCCATATTATATTTGCATTTATCAATATTGAGTACTACACGTAAAGTCAACAATATAATATTTGATTATAGCTTGAATGACACCACTATTAAAAGAGTAGATAGTTTTAGAGATCTGGGTATAATAATGGATTCAAAATTGTCATTCAATCTACACATTGATTATATGTTAGGCAATGCATTTCGTAGCTTGGGACTTATTCTTAGGATTAGCAAACCCTTTAATAAACAATAACGCTAAAAACTCTATACTTTTCCTTTGTTGGGTCAATCTTAGATTTTGTAGTATTGTATGGAGTCCCTGTTATCATATACATAAGAATATAATTGAAAGAGTACAAAAGATATTCCTAAGGTCACTTAACTATCATAATAACATTACTAACGAATCATATGATGAATCTTTGCTTAGGTATAAATTGTTATCCCTTTGCAGTAGACGCAAATTGTTTGATATAATCTTTCTATATAAAATTTTGAATAATTTAATTGACTCTTCTCTACTTCTCTCAAAGGTATCATCTATTGCTCGTGCTCGTCTTCCAGTGCGATCCTCACGTAAAATGCCACTTTTTGTTCCTCCGCGGTTACATAAAAGATATACTCGTAATTCATTCTTATACCGTTCCACTGACATATATAATAAGCAATTTACTAATATCGACCTTTTTAACACATCTCTCCATACCTTAAAACAGACATTAAAAACTAATCTAAGTAAGGTTTGCAAGTGAGTTGCATTTTTTTTTTAAATTGATATTCTTATATACCTATATATTTTGTACTTTTGCTATGTAAATAGTCACTATGTAGTGTTACCATGTAACTATCTTTTAAATTGTGTTTAACTTTTCGGCACTGTAGGTCAATATCTAACAGATAAGTTGTTTGTATTTTATTTTCTTTTGTATACGACTGTTTGTTGCCGAAATAAATAAAAAAAAGTAAGTGAATTCGCAGCTAATACTAAGCAAATTAAAACCATTTATAATTTATTAAAATTATTAAATTATATTATTTGATAATATAGCTACTTAAACATGTGTTACTAATCTTAATATCGTAATTACCAACATTTTTGTCTTTATATTACTGAGTTTTGATAAACAATGAAATTCAATAGGGTTGTCGAGTTCCTTGTCTATAATACTTATCGATGTTCTTTTCTATCCATATCTGTTGACAACCACAGTCGCCGACAAAAGATAATTATCAAATGTTTATTAATTAACAGGTTTCCAAATGAACCTAGACTAAACTGTCCGAAACAAAATGATTATCTTTGTTCTAAACACTTCACAGACGACTGTTTTATTGGACATGACAAACGCACCACTTTGAAAAAGTGCAGTATACCCAGAATATTTTCTGGTAGTACCAGTACCAGTAAGTACAAAAGTATTAGATTATTATTTCGAATGTTTTTTTTTTATTTCTTCTCTCTTTCTCTCTTCCCAGACTCAAGGGCCATAGCCAAGTGTAGAAAGGTCGCCTGATGATGACTTCGTGTTTACAAGACGTAAGATTGTTAAATCTGTATAATTATTATGACCAATTTATTGTATCAAGGGAATAAATTTATATTGGAACTGCAAAATTATTAATGTCCTTAGTGAGTTTGCGTGAGTTTAGGTGATAAACAACTCCTCCCTGAACGGGTTCCCGCCTTGTCGTGGCAGGGGGAGGGCGGGGGGTTAGTAGCCGTGGCTTGTTAACCCATGACAAACGTAGGGCGACTCACATGGCTGGTCGGATGTGAAGGGCTGGCCCAAGGTGGCCACTCTGAGTGGGCTTGTCGAGCCCTTGGATGTGTGTTAGTGAGCTGCGGCTAGAGGAGAGTCCCCTCTCTATATCACTGCAGCTGAGGTGGAGTCGCAAGGGAAGACGATTGTTGGTATGGTAACGCGCCACTCGACTATCTTCCGCGATTTTGGCGGGACTGTACCACTTGGTGCTTCCGAGTGCTCGTTTTTTCTTGGCTCCATGGCCTCCACATATCGAGCTCGGGAAGTCGGGGAGGGAAGTCCTCAACTAAGGAGGGGTCCTCGCTGGGGGGGCCGCGGATCTGCTTTAAAGCATTTCCGTGGCCCTGTCAATGTGTGGTGAAGGTGGTACATCATGGGGTTTTAGTAGGTGCAAGTCCGACATAATCCGTTCTTGCCCCCGCAATGCAGGTATGCGTAGGCATTTTCTCATTTGAAACCCCGAACAAAATCCGTTCTGTAGTTACGAATAAAAACGTAGATAGATCAGCGCAGCTTCGAAATTGGTTTTATATTAGGTATAAAGCTTGCGTATAAGGCCTAGGTATTAATTGATACATTTATTTATTGCATGGCATTATATAAATATGATACATAAATAGAATGGACCTTACGGGTAGGCCTGGGTATAGAATTTTTATCGATATATTTTTTCACACTATCTTATCTCTATTATTAGTTCTGTGGACGTTCACTTCTGCTGTCAGCGCCAAAATGGCGAAAATCAATTAGCCTCATTATGTCACGGTGTATAGCTAGTCCATATATAGAGGTCAGTGTGTAGCATTGTCTTTTATTAATGACAGAAACTGGATTGTTATAAACTCGAATAAAAATAGTATGTATTAACAAAATAATACCTATTAAAAGTAGTATAGGATGTGGCGCATATACAATCTTATTTACGCGCTTTGTGTTTCGCTTTGCTTTGCTGTGGTATCCCAAATTATTGTACCTATTAGTAGAATATTAAATAATAGAAAAGTGTAGATTTATAACGTAGCCATTGATTTAATTAAAACGATCTTAGCAATATACGTCAGATATTGTATAATGTGATTAATAAAAATTGTTAACTGCTACTTTCAAGGTAAATCGCAATATAAAGAGATGAACTATATTAAGGGAATCACTAAGTTAAGGCAATTAGACATCATTAGGGGACCCCTTGCCATGTAACGGCTACCATCAATTTCTACATAAATCGGTCATATGACGGGACAAAATTAGCCTTGCTAGATCTTTTTTCGGTTGTAAGTTGCCAGTTAAACATTAATATTACGTAGTCATAATCTTTAAGCAAGCTGAAGTATTAAGAGTCACCTTTGGTTACCAAGAGAAAAAACTGGAACGACCAACTAATTTTTTTTTAGGAACCAGGGACATAGTTGCTGGCAATAAGGCATTCCATCGTAGCTCTCACGGATGACAACGCATTTAGATCTTCGGCCTTTTTCAATCTTTATCGAGGATAGTTTTAGGTATCTTATATAGGTTCTACTTATCATCATCACATGAACTGTGAACACGTTTGTCACCCTGATTTTCAAATAAAAAATATTTCCGTTGAACTCGGTGTGAAAAACAATACCCTACATAATTAAACTTTTACCGGAGATTCAAAAAAAATAGGCAATAAAACATAGGATAAAATTGGTGAACGTTTTGACAATTAACTTTAGGCTGGATATAAACTAAAGTCGCGTAGATTTTCGTTTATATCCAATCAAAAATATTATTATATGCTCACACTATTAACTTACACTATAACATGAAATGCATTACTGATAACTGCGCCAGTGGAATGTTAATGGATTCGTTCAGATTTCATTCGGAACCGTATAACAACAAATTATGTGTTAATGATATTTAATCAAACAGAAGAACAGAGACAGAGAAGAAGAGAGAATTTATGTGTAAACGCTATGAAAAATGCCTTAAAATAAAAACTCATTTTGTCGCCATAACAGTTAATATTATTATACAAAACAACAATAACAATTTTTTTTATATCTGAAAGGTAAAACTATAAATTTGTTGAAGGATTTCAATTTTTAAACTGGATTTCAAAGCATTAATTATGTTTAAGAAATATAACTTTATTTTTTGAGACTTCCCGGAGCTTCGATGCGCGGACATATAGCTGACGTGAAACACCAGCATTCCGTGAAGTCTGCAGTCTGTAAACATATTTAATATTGTCCCTGCCATTACATCAAATTTAATATACATCTAAAATCTAAATTTAATATGTTCGTAAAAATATACCGATGGCTACCAAGGATGATTCGCGAGGCTATTAAAATTAAAAAACATCCAAATTTCAAAAGAAAAGATGGCTGAGTGCCACCATCTGCTGAGGGATCCTATAATTAATAAAGTTAAATACAAATCCAAGCATACCACTGCAAGATTTCAAGATAGTGTAAGTTCGTTGTGCGTGGTTTTTTTCTTTTCTTGAAGGTCCAGAAAATTGCCGGTGGTAAACGATTCAAGAAAGAGGTCGTACGAGGAAGAAAACTCCTAGTAAAACGCACGGTGGAGGACCGCCAAGTACCCAGTGGTGTGGATGTGTCGCAAGTTTTGTCACGATGAGCACTGGTAAAATTTGGTGGCTGGAATTGATCCGAACAATTACTCAGAGCACTCTCCGTGGTAAATGTGATAGAAAATGCAAAGGGATTCAACATCTTTTCGCAGCGCCAGTGAATCGAGCCGATCAAAAAGAACTCGGTCGTCGACGCAGTCAAGAGCTGGCACTGGGGTCCCCCAACCCAGAGATGAGAACAGTATTCCTTGTAAAGCCGAACCGACGCCTTGTAAAGTTGCAAGCGGTGTGCTGGCATGAAATACTGCTAAGCACGCCAAGCTTATTACAGGCCAATTTAGCCTTCCTTTCAAAGTGATCACGAAACTGCACGTCATTCGATATGTCGGTGCCGAGAGTGCCGATGCTGGCCGAGACAGCAAGGGGAGTACCCTGAAATGGGATAGATACGACAAAGGGATTCTTTTTAACGGTAAACGCGCAAGCCTGTGTCTTCTGAGTGTTCAACTGGACTAGATTTAGTCGTCCCCAATCCGAGATTTTGCTTAACAACAAATCGACTTCAGACATAAGTTTATTCCAGTACTCGAAGACTTGATCCCGAGAAATATTGGTACGGCCGGTAAAAAAGCATAAGCATAGCTTCGAAAGAAGAGCTTTGTGCCAAACCCGATCGAAGGCCTTCGCTATGTCCAAACTAACCGCCAACGCCTCCCTTGGTTTTACTGCCTTCGCCCATCTATGAACCAGGTAGACCAAAAGATCACCAGCTGATCGACCCCGAACGAAAATCGTATTGGCGGTCACTAATCAGCTGGTGGTCCTCAAAGTACCTCATAAGCTGGCAGTTTATAATGGATTCCATTATTTTAGAGAACAAAGGGGTGATGGCGATAGTCCTGTAGTTGATGGATCAGAGCGCTTACCTCTTTACTTGGGTGCACAAAAGCTGTCTTCCATGAATAACTACTCCTAGGGAATAGGAGTACCGGAATTGACGCGTTAGAACCGGTGCCAACTGGGTAGCATACATCTTCAGCACAATGGGAGGGACTTCATCAAGCCCACAGGACTTGTTGACGTCCAGGGAGAGGAGTGCTTTGCGCACTAAGCGGTGTGTTAACAGCACATCCGGCATGTACACTCACATCGCGGGATGGTCGGCAGCGAATTACCCCCGTCATCAAGATTCGAGTTGGATGCAAAAAGAGAGATCGAACCAACAATTAATATTGAAGAGCTGAAGGTAGCCCGGGCTAACAATGACAATGGAACGTCAAACACTTCAGCCCCCCATGACCATTATTTTGGAGCTGTAAAGCACCCAAAACGGCGGGTATTAAAAATAAGCAAAATAAGTTAAATTAAATGCGATAAAATCCGTAAAGTTATTTTTTAATCACTCTAACGTTATAAAAAATACCAAATTAGGCCTAAACTTGACTAGCTTTATCAGGTAATTGGCAAAAGGGGAACAGAATTAAATATAGACCAGTATCTAAACATACGGTTTATAGGCATTTGAAAAATGTAGATTGAGCTGAATTAAACGTATCGATCGATTCGGTAGTTTGCAAACAAGCATCCTGTTTCAGAAACCAATTGCTTTGCAATAACATTTCGTAATGGCTAGCCAAACAAATTCAAAATCTATTTAAACATGATTTGCTGACACGTGAGCACCACAGAATTAATTTATCACATGCACCCGTTGCTACAAGTTTGCGTCGAATATTTGTGAAAGGTCATGAGGAAATCCATTGGAAAATAAATTATTTAGGAAGACTGTCAACCAAACTCACTTTAAATTTTAACGTAATTTCACCGTCACATTGACCGAGTGACCGCAAGAATGCAAAATAGGCGAGTTAAATTACGTAGTGCTTCTAGTGTTGCATTTCAATCACTGACCTCTATATATACATAGAGTTCAGTGATTTCAATGCATTGGCTGCAGTCCAGAGGTTTAATGAAATGCTTATAAACGATAAACTTGTAAATAGATACTTCCTTAATTGTTTATTGCTGATATTTGCAACAAAGTAGTGCATAGCTAAGCTTATAGAATTAATTTGAATTTAGGTTTTTTTCTCGTATATCGTGTTAAATTTTTCAAATATAGGTATTTTTATAACTTTAAATCATATTATGTTATACTCCAGGTGGCAGGTTTTTTTTCTAGCTATGATCCATCTAGGTAAGTTGCTATTTCTTATTTCTGCCGCCAAGCTGAAGAGCTTCCAATGCTGATGCACTGAGGATATCCATTATTCTTGTAGGTCGGGGAAAAACTTTCTTCGTATTTTATATACAAATTCAAGACATTTTTTTCAAAGTTTAATTACATTTAATTATAATATATATGTGCCATTATGTTCGATAACTTGTTGCCATCTTGTAGGTAGTGACATAATCCCGTTGCTGTAGAAATCTTGGAATTTTTGATTAAAAAAAATTGCGACAATTTTTTTTGACATGCCTCTCTTGATGTTAACCTAACAATACCCAAAAAATTCTAGAGACCGAAACAGGTAAAAATCTGAGGGTGCAAGATCAGGACTATATGGTGGATACATTAACACTTCCCAGCCAAGATCTCTCAATTTTTGCTGAGTGGCCAAAAATATGTGTAGTCTGGCGTTATCATGATGAAAGACCACTTCTTTGCTGTAGTCAATTCCGGCAATTTCAATTTCTGTAGGACTGCAAAATGCTTGAACCAACTTTGTACTAATCTTACTGACACTGCATTAGGTCCATAAACGTCACAAATTTTATTTCGCGGCTTGGAAAAATGTGACTCAGCATTTCTCCCTTTTTTGTAATAAAACTTCAAAATGTATCGAATTTCTTCGTTAGATTCACTCATTTTGGCGGACCGAAAAACAATTGAAAAACGGCGGGCAAGTGTTTTTTACTTTTTATTTTTCTTTTTCCTATAGTCCTATATGTATTCATATTAAAACCAGCCAGATATAAACAATACAACCAAAGAGATTTTTCTTCAATTTTGTACAAACAAAATACGAAGAAACATTTTTCCCGTCCTATTATTGAGTATAATGTTTTTTTTAAACCTAATACTTAATAATAGGTTCCCTCGTTTGAAATTATTTCAAGTTAACTGTCATAAAAACGCGAACGTAAACGAGCACCTGACCTTTTTTTACACTCCTTAATTTATTAAAAAAATAACAAGTAAAAGTGAAGTTACGTTAGAAGTAAGAGCACGTGGTAAATCACCGCTTTAAGTTTCAACCAAAAAATTCATTGTTGCAGATTGGAAACAAACTCCGAGTTGCTCGCTTACTGCAAAATTTACGGTAGCCTGAGCTACCACGCCACTCTCCGACAGATATTTCTATTACAGATATGCCGTTTTTTCTCTGCTTCCTCTCAAATGGTATGGATATGATAGACTCTTACATGCCCAAATACTCAATCGCTACTCAATTTTAAAACAACGTTAAGTCTCCTGCTGTCTCTATCACTTTAAGTCAAAGTGACGTTTGAGTATTTGAGCAACAGACTTTTACTTAGATTACACTCTATTCTTTCTCTTCATACAGTCACTTTGGCCAATCGTTTTGCGGAAAAAGTATTTTTTGTATGAGACACTGGCGATTATAATTTATTTTGAAAATACAATTATTTACAAGTAAAGATACAAATGTTCCGATTTCAAATAGCCCTTCACATTTTTTACGAGTTAAAATGAAATATCGTGTTTTATTTAAAAATCGATCTGCGTCAAGAACATTTTAGCGCGATGATCAAGAGCATTTTAGTCAGCTTTTAAGTCTACTGCTGAATTCAGGTCTTTATGCTAGTTAGCCAATTTGGCACAATAGATCAGTTATCACTCAAGACAATTGAAATTTTAAATATTTACCTATAAAAATTACGTTTATAGTTGAACTGGCTACTTTAAACTGTAATAGCAATAATTGGATTCTTAATTCAAATAAATGCTTTATATAAGGCATATAATTCCTTTTTCAAAATCCGTTGACAATTTCTTTTCTTTTTGCAATAAGTACTGCTATGTTTATAACCAAGGACTCCAAGAAAGGTAGCAAAAGAGAATTAGAAAGAAAATTAGAAATAAGCCAAAAGCTGCGTTATTGATTAAATTGTTTACGTTCGGGAAATTTTGACCTTACATATGAACCTAGTATTTACCCGGAGAAGATTAATGACGAAGGTTAATGACTAACTGAAGGCGACAGGGAAAGCGGATCCGTCTCAAACTACGGCTTAGCTAGCGTAGGCTTTTGATGTAAGTCTTAAGCAATATTACTCGTAGATCATTTGCGACATGTAAGTCTTATAAACAATATAAGATCATTTATTTCGAAGTTTAGATTATTTTTAGATCTCTTTCCTCATTCATAGTTTCTAGTAGTCATAAACATCTTAATCTTCCAATTTTAATCAAATATGGTAACCGATCAAGTTTCGAGACTTGACGATCGTCTGTTAGATGATTTTTTTACGTGGTAGATACCATGCTGCAGCTATATTATGGTTGTAACACGAATGGGTCGGCTCGATCGAGGATGGACCACACCCCTACAAATACCAGCGTAAAATAGCAGGTTAATGCTGGTATGTTTCATATGGTAAGTGAGAACCACAGACCCTTTTTACTGAAAACGAGGTATTCTATCTTAGACCTCAGGGATGATATCGCATCTGCATGTTGATTCTTAATCGAGGATGGATGTAGATGTCAATGAGACACAGCATCCACTTACCACAGGTGGACTTTTTTTACAGAATAAGTGTGTCGAACGAGTACACTCGTTTTTCCACATCTATAAAAAATCAAATAAAATCTGATTGAATCGTCCATTTTGTACTGTCACTGCCAGATGTCCTGCTTGTCTTTAAGTTTTTATCTCGGGGAAAATAGGACTAAGGAGCTAAATCAGCGCCTTTCTTTTCATATTCACTATCATAAACACCAGAATAAGTTGTTTCCTTAATAAAACTGAACAAAAATATGTGTCTTTTCTACATTTCTTTACAAATATAACTCGCCACCCAGCTACCAACTTTTTCAACATTTTGCAACTACTAGAACCGGACAGAAACTTTAAGTAAAAACTGGATTCCCTTTATAAAACTAGTCTGTCTGAAGCCCGATAGGATCAACCAACCAATAAAAATCGAACTGCGGACCAAGCTCTGTAATAGGTAAATAAATAAATTAGGTAATAAACAAACGTATGTAAAATACAATTATACCTAAATATGAGGAATGCCAGGCTAATATCTAAATACGTCCAGGTGCGTGATTTGTTATCGTTATTGTATAATAATATATATTACGTCGCCCATTGTATTGCGCTGTTTACATAATAACGGCGCATATTGTCGTTAGTACCAGTTGCTACTCTTCTAGTTGAGCAAGGTCATTCGCAGTCTGGTTCTGTTAAGAGCTGCCTTCCTAGGTAACTTATAAAACTCTATATATATATAAGATGAAGGACCTACACCATATCATCCCGTGGGTGTCGTAAGAGGCGACAGTGGAAACAAATCAGGAGATGGCCAGCAGCGCCTTCTTAATAACAATTAATAATAAAAAAACTGCGGTTGCCAACCCGCTTGCCAAGCGCGGCAACTATGGCAAATATCACCCCTATGATGCAATCTAAGGGGGAGGCATATTTTTAGTAGTGGATTTTAATAGACTGTAACGGTAACCTTTAGATAGTTTTTGGCAGAAAAAAAGAGTTGCGCTGACCCAAACGCGGTATGATCGACTTCAAATATAAAAATATTTTCCGATATATTTTTTTAACTTCTAAAAAGTAGTAGATTGACAATTCGAATAGCAATTAAAATATGTGGTGTCGTCGAGGATCAAATTTAGGTTGCTCACGCACTGTGAAATCCTTTGGATCAGTTTGATTGCTGGCTTTGACAAGTGACTTGCAAAATTATATCAGTGCAGTTCTACTTTTAACCAAAATAAAAATAAGCTTGTGTTAGAGTAAAATTTGCTCACTTTAATATTTATCGTACATTTTCCCAAATGCTTATTCATTCATGCTGCCCGTGTGAGCTGTGAAATCGGGTCCGTCACAAAATCAAATCTGAAAATATAAAAGCTATCTTATTGCCTACATACGTCTCACAACTGTATTCTCATTACCTACATTCAGCAATGGACTTTAATAGGCTGTAAAGGTTAACGCCTTACTGTTACCGAACTATAACATTTTGAGGTACTTAACGTGCACGTTTGATAAATAAATAAAATATTTCGAAGACATGTGAAGTCTACTAATACTTATCGGAGACATTTTCTTCGCCTTAAACCCGTTCAGAAATGAAAGGAGAACTGTGTTCAACCGTGAAAAATACATAGACTGTAACTTTACCTTTACTTTACTTTCATATGTGGAGCTTATAGCTGCTCTTATTAGAATCACTAAAAGACTACTAAGCCTGTAGCAAGAAAGATTCGACCGGGGAAGGATCACGCTCGTTCGAAATTACCAGTGCAAAACAGAATCAAAATGCAGCTATGTTTCGTATAGTGCGTGACGGGAACTGGAGACCCTTTTACAGGTAACGAGTCATTTCATCTTTGTCCTTATGAGTGACAAGCATGTGCGTGTAAGTGTTTATGGATCGTATAATCCATATACCATCAGGAGAACAGTGCGCTCGTTAATCATCAATACTTTTTTTAAAGTGTTATATTTACAATTTACAAACAAAATGCTAAATGAGACGTCCAAACCAGCAGCTAATGGTTTGACCATTCTATTTCCCGTGTATTTGACAGCTTGTTTTAGTTAGTATTTGCAAGTTACCCACGTGATTGGGTTAGAACAGCAGAGATCTTAGGCCGCGTTTCCACCTCCCAGGAAAACTCGCGGAAGTCTTGCATAAGTTTCTTGCAATACTGCTTAGTGCTTACATATCGCGTAAATTCGGGCAAAAATGGTTTTGACCGATGTCCTTAGTCAAAAACAGTTTTGACTGATTTTTGTAGTCAAAAGTGGTTTTAACCAACATTCTTAGTTAAAAGTGGTGTTGTCTGATTTGAACTTCAAACTATCGGTCAAAACTCGCAATACCAGTAACAGTAGGTTAAGGTGCGGCTGGGGTGCCCCTTGGGCCACCCTAAAGCCACGTACATTATAATGATATAAAATATAATATTGAAGAAATTGAAATTTTTTATTTCAGAAATTTTAGATATGGCTCTTGTTGATATTTGTTCTGAGTACACACACTGTGTAATCATGGGTAAATTCAATACAGATTTGTTGAAAAACTCTCCTCGTTTCAAAAAGCTTCTTTCAGTCGTTGAGTCGGTTAATCTTTCTATTCTCCCTTTAAAGACTACTCATCACAATATTGGAACCGATGACTCATTGATTGATCTTATGTTTGCTGCTTCTCCTGACCGTGTGATGATGCACGGACAGTTACCTGCTTTGGGCATCTCACGTCATGACTTGATTTATGCTTCGTATAAGCTTAAGCCTCCCAAATATTCCCCTTATGTACTGCATCTATCCCCTTATGTAGCGTCATCCCTTAGCTTGTCAATAGACTTTGACAAGCTAAGGGATGACGCTCTTAATCTCGATCTAGCCTCATTTATTGCAGCACCTACTGTTGACGATAAAGTCTCTATCCTTAACCAAAATATTCTCAGCCTTTATGATGCTCATGCCCCAGTTCACAAGGTTAGATTGAAGTGTCCCCCAGCCTCATGGATGACAGAGGGCGTAAGGTTGGCAATGTCTAGACGTAATCGAGCTTTTCTTCGTTTTAAGAGAGAACGTACTAAAGAAAATTGGTTGTCTTTTAAAGCAGCCAGGAATAGGTGCAATCAAATGGTACGGGCAGCTAAACGCCGATATTTCCATAATTGTATTAACAACTCTTCTCCCGCCGAAGTAGGGAAATTTCTTAGATCTTTTGGTCTTTGCAGGCCAGCTGCATGGGATTGTGGTCCTTCTCCATCACTTGATGAAATCAACCAAGATTTAGCTTCTGTAACAGCAATGGACCCTACAATTCGCTCTCAAACTGATGCTTCCATTGCTTCTGTGCAAATCCCTAATATACCTACCTTTAATTTCTCTCCTGTTTCTCAGGATGACGTCAAAAAACTATTTTAGCAATTCAGTCCAAGGCGGTGGGTTATGATGAGATTAGTAGACACATGGTAGTATTTATACTAAAGCACCTTCTTCCAGCAATTTCCCATATTAGAAATTTTTCCCTTGATTCAGGTCAGTACCCTAATCTTTGGAAAAGGGCTTTTATAAAGCCCTCCCAAAGTTCCTTCTCCCATTCTTCCCAATCATTTTCGCCCTATATCCATTCTACCCTTTCTTTCCAAAATTTTAGAATCCTATGTTTACAAGCAAATTTCTACATTTATTTCGAAACATAACCTACTGAGTATATATCAGTCTGGGTTTCGCCCTGGTCTTAGTACCAGTACTGCTTTAATTAACGTCACAGACGATATTAGACAAGGTATGGAAGAAAAAAGTAACAGTACTGGTACTAGTTGATTTCTCAAATGCTTTCAACACAGTTGATCATGAAATCCTTCTTTCCATACTGTCTCATCTAAATTTTGACCCTACAGCATTGGAATGGTTTCCATCTTATCTTCGCAGTCGACAGCAGTCAGTCTGTGTGGGGCAAATGACCTCAGCTTGGGCTGAAGTGGAAGCTGGTGTGCCGCAAGGCGGTATTCTTTCTCCTATAATTTTTTTACATTTTTATAAACTTTATTACCTCCATCTTCGATTGCTCGTACCATCTGTATGCCGATGACCTTCAGCTATACGTGCAAGCTGAAATTAGGATATCCATAATGGGATTAAAAAATTAAATGACAACTTATCAGCTATCAAAGATTGGTCTACTCGTTATGGAGTGTTGGTCAATCCTTCGAAATGCCAAGCTATACTGGTGGGCAGCTCAAGGATGCTAGCCAAGATTAATCTTGCAGACATACCTCCTATTTATTACAATGGGATTACAATACCATTCAGTAAGTCTGTAAAAAATCTTGGCCTACACATTGACAGTACGCTGAATTGGAGAACTCAGTTTTCTGAAGTGAGTCGTAAAATCACTGCCACCTTACGTTCTCTGTATCGCTTAAAACATTTTCTCCCCACAAAGTCTAAGATCATGCTTGTCCAATTGCTCATATTACCCATAATTGATTATGCAGATGTGTGTTACCTGGATCTGTCCCAGGATCTTCTGAAAAAGCTGGAACGCCTTCTCAATAACTGTATAAGATTTATTTTCGGGCTTCGTAAGTATGACCATATTTTGCAATATAGATCTAAGCTGAATCGGCTTACAATCCGGCAGAGGCGTATTTCCAGAATATTACTTGTTCTTTTTTCCATATTAAATGACCCATTTTCGCCTTCTTATCTTAAGAGTAAATTTCACTATCTCTCCTCATCTCATGATAGGGTTCTACGTTCTTCTTCTAACAACAAAAAATGTATTCCAGTTTACTTGGTATGCCGAGTGCTATGGTAACTCCTTTACAGTTCAGGCTGCACGCCTTTGGAACTCCTTGCCCGATGACCAATAAGTTATCCCAATCAGTTTGCTTTTAAAAAGTTGGAGCGTAATCATCTATTAAAGGCAACGCTTCTTACATGAATCATCCATGTCATTTATATTGTTAGACGTATATATTCATAGTTATTTATATGTACTATTTGTATATGTATGTTGATTAGAATATATGTATGTTTATGTATGTATGTATATATTTGTATATATGTATAAATAGGAGATATTTCTATAGTTTATTTATTTATATATTTGTAAAATGTATATGTAACGTCATTAATAATATTTTTTTATTTTATTTTTATTCTATATTGCTACACCTACTTCAAATTCTCATCACTCCATGGGTTGACTGGTAGAGAATGCCTCAAGGCATTAAGTCCGCCATTTGTATTCTTTTAGATTAAGGAATGCAATAAAGAATAAATAAATAAATTCAAAAAGTATAAGTCAAAAGAAGTTTTGACTAACATTGTTGGTCAAAACCACTTTTAACCGATGTAATTTGGTCAAAATCACTATTACCCAGTATTTTTGCAGTTAAAAGTGGATTTGACCAACGGCCTTAGTTAAAACTACTTTTGACTTCAAAAATCAGTTAAAAGTGGTATTGACAAACGTCTTTAGTCAAAACTACTTTTGCCTGATTTTTTACAGTCTAAAGTGGTTTTGACCGGTTATGAGTTTTGACTGTAACATATATATTATTATCCCTTAATTAAATGATTGAAGAAAGTTGTAAGTAATATTAAACAAAACCGAATTCCGAGTAATTCATTCTTGATGAGCATCTCTGTTTTTATAATACGGGTCGATTATTTCGCGTCCCATATCGATGATCATGTTCGCAATGAAAGGAAAGTAGGTGTTGGCATTATTATTACTATGTTTTTATATCAATCAAAAATTAAAAGTTTTATTTATTATTTTAAGTTAGTACAAATCTCTTCAATCCTTTAATTAAGGGATAATATTATATATATACCTAACATGGGATATGGCAACGTTTCCACCTGCAACAACACTCTAAACCAAATTGCCATAGCCTTCGCAACATTTACAGCTCTCGTTTGTAAATACCTCTGCGATAGTATGATTCGCGAGCTTTCCACAAGATATTTATAGAACCGAAAAATTCCAAGAATTTATACGATATGTAAACAGTAGTGCAAAAACTTATGCATAACTTCCGCGAGTGTTCTTGCAGGTGTGCTTGAATATTAATTCAGAACCATCAAAGCACATAAGTATTGATTAACGATTATTCTCAATCTTAAAATTTGTTTAACAGAATATGCTAAAGATCAAATTATTAACATTTTTTAGAAGAGATTTACCCATTAATATCTGCAGCACCAGAGGAATTGCAGGTGCGTTGAATAAAGAAGGGATTGCAGGTGCAGTAGGGCTTTGTGGAAGAATACTCTTTTCCTTTTTTTCAGAGTTCTGCGTTTATCATATGTTACCGATTCTCTCATGGCATTTTCTACATGCTCAATTCCTAACACTGACTGATTTGAAAAGAACGTGACAGTGTTGTAGCAACTAAATCAGAGTTTGACTGAATCAGAATCTATCGCTAGGTGCCTCTCAATCGGGAACGCGACCGATTCTGCTCTTATGACGTGATATCGAATCGAAAATTAGTTTCTGAAACGTACTTGTATGTTTGCCAAATTGCTAGTGTGTGTATTCGAATATATCGTTTTCGTTATTTAAATAATCGATCACATAGTTTCGTTCTAATTTTACCTTCGTTTATTAAAGGTACTGTCAATTGCGGTCAGGGCTCGGAAACCGGTTCAAATTCTAAACCAGTTTTGGTCATTGACCCCAAACCGAAATCGATTTCGGTTAAAGGTTTTACTTTACCGGTATTTACCAGTTTTTGCGGAATACCAGTTATTCACGAATTTTGGTTTAGTTAGTAACAATTAACTGGTAAAAAACAAGTTTTGTAATGTCCCCGCCCTCTCCCTTACCCCGCTTCAACCCAACTTTGTACAGCTGCGCTCTGTTTAATTCACGAGGTTTTAGACGCACGTACGACATATTCATTGTATCAGCGCGACTTCCTTGTCACGTCATCCCTCATATTTTTTCATCTTTCAGCAACGATCGTATTATGAATAACAGTGGTAAATTTTGTTTAAATTAATTATGCATTATCCCCACTTTAAAATTAAGTTTCGTGACCTTATATATTTATATTGACTGTTTAATTATATTTAACGTTTCTACTAAAACTACGCTTTGCATCGTTAATTTAATGATTTTAGTTTTAGTAATATATAGCAAAAAATGAAGAAGTTTCTTCACAGAACAAACGATTTTTTTAAATGTTGATGAAATTATATATTATAGTAGATTTTTTAAATTCAGAAGCTCGGTCCAACCTCTATCTCCGTCTTTGCTAAAACCAATAATGTATAACACTTCTGAGGGAAATAAAGTTTAATAAGAAGTCGTGTCTAAACACGATAAAAAATTGTTTGTCATGTTCAGAGCATTCTAAAGTCGAACCGGACAAAAGAAATGACCATTTTTCACATCTCATTAATTACGGAAAAATATTAGTTTTTTTTTTAATAGAGTGGAAGATAACCACACTGACGAATTTGACTTTACTGATACTGAAATTAATTAAAAAAAATAATTTGAATCTAACAAATCATATTTTAAATTCGGCTATAAAAATACTATAAAAACTTAAACTAAAAATTCCTGTCGACATTTAAGAAATTATGATTATGTTTTGTTTACATGTTTATTTAAATTAAATAAACAATTGATAATTACTAAACGCTTTAGTTCGATTCTCCCATAGATATAGTATTGTTATGTCATAGATACTATTTACTTTAAATTATAAGTCCTGTATACTTTATATTGTTTATTTACAACCTTTCATACTTTACGAATAGGGAATTAAATCTATACAAATAAATAAAATTTGTAAAGTCAAAATAAAAGATTTTTACTAAATGCATATGAAAGTATATACGGTACTTATAACAAAAAAAAAACTTTTAAAATTTTTGTCTGTCAGTCTGTTTGTTCCGACTAATCTTCGAAATGGCTTTACCGATTTTGACGGGACTTTCACTAGCATAGGCTACTTTTATTTTAGAAAAATATTCAGGGTTCCGCGCAAAAATATTAAAACCCATGAAATCCAATCGTTATAAATTCCACTCGGACGAAGTCGCGTGGGACATCTAGTTTTGAATAAAAAAGGCAGGTCATAACTTGATTGATGAGGATGATGACTTATCTTCTCATCATAAACCTAAACGAATTGCAGGCAACTTAGCTTTTAGCATTAAGTCCGCCTTTTGTTCCTATACAATGAGTAAGGTTCATTATAAAATAAATAAATAAACAAACCTTGAAAATTGGCTCCGAGAAAGATCATCACATAACACTGTCGTTATGCTTTTGCATAAATATTGTTAAGAACGTCTCTTTCACACTTCTACTTTTGTGTTTGTCTGATACAAGGGCTTTAAAAATATAATTATAATTAATGCTGAATTTCAAAAATATTACTCCTCAGCCAATAAATGATTTCTTACCACCAAAACATCAATAATTGAGTCACTCAATGACATACGTAAATTGTTAAGTACAAATTTAAAAGACGAAAAAAGTCTCTCCACACTAACACTTGTATGCGGTGTCGCCAAAATTACTTTTGCCAGCTTATATAAATATGGATCAGTAATTTTTTTGCGCTCCCAGTACTCTAAAACGTTAGTTTTCGACCGTAATAATGGTTCTTGTATAAAAGCAATTACCTTAAAATTGATTTCTCTTTCTAACAATTGTAAGGTGTGTTAATATGTCGTTGTGTGTCTGCTGCTTAAGAAACACTCTCAAAGGTAGTTGTTAAATTAATATTATGGCCACATGAATCAAGCTCTGCAGAAGTTCCTGGAACATCATCATCAACACTAGAAGTAGAAGGTTCAGGGGTTGCTATTATAATTGAGTTAATCTCTTGTATGTCTCAACTAGAACAGTCCTTGCACTGATTTGATGAGCATTCGAAAGTGTAGCATTTACTATTGGGTCGAGGTAAATAGTGGCGGAAATGTTTCATTAGTGAAAAGCATTTCTTATCGACTTCTTAAAGAACACAACAACAAACAACAAATTGTCATTTAGTTGTTTGAGTTGGAGACGACATATATAGAAATATAATTCAATAGAGATGATGGCTGGGTGCTACCATCTGCTTGGGATCTCATAATTAATAAAATTAAATCCAAGCCCAACCATACTACTGCAAGACTTCAAGTAATGTAAGCTCGTTCTGCGTAGATTGGACCTAACATTATTAATTAAAATCGATGGTGGTCTTCGTTAACTATGACATCAGGACGTCAAACACCTCATCCCCCCCCCCCCCCGCCCGTGGCCATGGGTTCTATAAAGCTCCCGAAACGTCAAGAATTAAAAAAGTAAAAATAAGATTAAATCCTTGCCTGCCTTAATTGCCCCATCAAAACTAAAAAAGTCGTACAGGCCACACAGAGTTTTTGG
Organism: Parnassius orleans; assembly: GCA_029286625.1. Classification (NCBI taxonomy): domain Eukaryota; kingdom Metazoa; phylum Arthropoda; class Insecta; order Lepidoptera; family Papilionidae; genus Parnassius; species Parnassius orleans. Next base: position 861,278 of record JAGSMP010000262.1, on the reverse strand, counting down.
ACTAAAAATCAATCTCACCTCAACTGGGAAACTTTTTTTTTATTTTTTCGGAAGATTTCGGAAAAATCGCTGGTACTAATAGATTCCACAAGGAAGTTGTGCGAGGAAGAAAACTTCTTCTAAATCGCACAGTGGTGGACCGCCAATCATCCAGATGGTATGTATGGTATCGCGAGTTTTATCGCGATGTGCGATGATGAAATTGAGCGGCTGCAATTAGTCCGAACAATTCCTCAGAGCACTCCCCGTAATAGATGCGATAAAATACGCAAAGAGATGCAACATCTCTTCGTAGCGCCAGTGAATCGATCCGATCGGAAAGGACTCGGTCGTCGACGATATGCAGGTTTTCCTTCACCGCCGAGAACGTGGTAAATTGACACTTCAAATTAGTAGTACCAGTACAAGTAAGTATAAAAGTATTAGATTATTATTTCTAATGTTTTGTTTTTATTTCTTCTCTCCTTATTTTCCCCCAGACTCAAGGGCCATAGCCAAGCGTAGAAAGGTCGCCTGATGATGACTTTGTGTTTACAAGACGTAAATTTGTTAAATCTGTTTAAATATGACCAATTTATAATGGGACTGCAAAATTATTAATGGCCTTAGGTGAGAAATAGCTCCTCCCTGAACTTTGGCGGGGCTACACCACTTGGTGCTTCCGAGTGCTCGTTTTTTCCTGACTCCGTGGCCTCCACATATCGGGCTCGGGGAGTCCGTTGTGCAGGTGGATTAAGAGGCCGCGAAGGGCAGTGCGCCTTGTGTTCCTGGTGCGCCTTATCTTATCTTTCCTTCTTGGAAAAGGGGGAGGAGAAGTCCTCAACTAAGGAGGGGCTGCCATTGGGCGGCTGGCGCTGCGTGGGACCGCGGATGCGTTTAAAAGCGTTTCCGTGGCCCTGCCAATGCGCCGCGAATGTGGAACACCATGGGGTTTTAGTAGGTGCGAGTCCGATATAATCCGTTCTTGACCCCGTGAAGCGGGTATGCGTATGCTTTTCCTCATTTGAAACCCGAAACTAAATCCGTTGTGTAGTTACGAATAAATACGTAGGTAGACCAACGCAGTGTCGATCTTGATTTTATATGAGGTATAAAGCTTGGGTCTAAGGCCTAAGTATTAATTGATACATATATCTATTTTATGTCATTATATTAATATGATACATAAATAGAATGGACGTTACGGGTAGGCCTGGGTATAGAATGTTTATCAATATATTTTGTCAGACTGTCTTATCTCTATTAATAGTTCAGTGGACGTTCACTTCTGCTGTCAGCGCCAAAATGGCGAAAATCAAATCGCCTCATTATGTCACGGTGTATAGCCAGTCCATATATATAAAGGTCAGTGCCCTAAACTTACAAACCACATGCATTTAGTATGACCTGCCTACCATTGTAATATTATTTACTTGAGATCATTCAATGGTTTGTTGGAGCTATTTTCTGTTGTCTTATGAGAATTCAAATCATGTTGTTGTAAAGAGTGTTTTTTGGGTAGAAGATTTGTTACAAAACTAACCTCAAAACTGAACAGAAAATCAAAGAACAACAAAAACCCACAAAATAAAAAGATCATTTTTATTTTCTTGAAAAGTACGACATTTCCCCTCTTTTATATCGAATTTATGCTATCATACAAAAATGTTTTATGCACAACGGCGATCCATAGAAAAATGGGCAATTTCCTTTCCCATTACAGATTTATTTTTCTCAAAGGGATCGTACACATTTTGCTGCCGTGCCATAATGAAATCTCACGGCGAGCTACACGGCTCTCGTATTTGTTTAAATAAAATTCATAAAAACTGAAACAAAGCTTTTGCATTATTTTTTACCATATCTACATAGTAATTAAGCATCCAACGATACCATGAACTATTTCACCAAATAGAGTTAAAAATCTCACGGCGCACTTAATTTTCGATTATTAACGTCAGATAACTTCATAATAAATGAAATTGGTGAAATAAAAGCTATGCCTATAGACACCCAATATATTCAACTAAAGAGCTTCTCTCTTAATCTCAGTTTTGTGTACACAGTACATACATCCAGTACTGTGCACACAAAACATGTGTTGCGTACAGTACCCAGTGTAACAGTGTCGCTAGTCATTTTGCCAAACGTGTTAATTGCGGTAAATCATCCCGATAATGGTCACCAGTCTGTTTAAGTGTGACAATTTTTGATGCTGCACGAATATGTATTCAGATGCATTCTAAAATTAAATTTTATTATTAAAACTATGAAAGCCAAAATTATACTATCTGGTAATACCAGCGACAGAAGGTTGGGGTGCGACTGGCTCAAGAGCCACCCCAAAGTCGCGAACATTTATTTATTATACAAATAAGGCATAAAGTGATGCTGATTCTGTTAAAAAGTCTGTTTCTGTTAAAAATACGCTACCAGCGCCGCTAGCGGTAAAAACGACTTGACGATATGACCATGTCATGAAATAGTAATGTTGTGTTTAGTTATTAATATCGTCAAATGATCTATATTCATTGATTTGGTCAAGCTATATCATTACATAGTCAACAAACCGTGTTAAATATCATGAAATGACACCATTTCACGAAATGTTAGACTACTTTACAATTCTACAATCTGGCTATGACATAATATGTAAAAATCTCTTTGATCAAATTATAAGGATAATGAAAATTTTGCAATAATTGCAGGCAGACCAGTTTTAATCAGTTTATATATAGATTAGTAATTGAACTAAAAACCATATGAATTTTCATACATTTGATAGACGTCACTATTATCTATTTAAATTATTACGCTTTTAAAATGAAATATCGAAAAATTTTATAAATCGAATTATTTAAACATATAAATGTAAGTTAATTATATTATTTAATTTATTAGTAACTGAAGGCAAAATATACTAGTTTTTCCATTTGATGATAGATGGCGCTGTTTTGAAAACTAAAACGTAGTTGGCGTAGTTTTAAATTATTACATAACGGTTAAAACTAATTTTAAACTTTATTTATAAAAATATTTTTTTGAAAAAAAAACCTATCGTCCCGCCTATAACTAACAGAATCTTATATAACAGAAAATTAATATCTAAAGAAAGGTAAATACTTAGGTAACCTTCTTTTTTTGAAGTTCCGTAATCGAATTAAAAGTAGTTTATAAGTTGCCCCGGCCTGATAACTAACTACTTTCAAAATTTCATGGAAATCGATCTAGTAGTTTTTGCGTGAATCTTGAATACACAGACAGACAGACAGATAAAAATTCTAAAAACCACTAATTTGGCTTCAGTACCCTTTATTTAGTCCCCTGGACTTGTTTTTTCACGAATATATTAGAATTACAGACACGACTTTTCTACAGATTTATTATATGAATGTATAGAGCTGGCCAGGCAGACTTTGTTCTGCCCATTCCGAGAAACTTTGTCCTTTAAAAAATCTTTAGATTCGCAATAAATAATATTGATGGTCACTTATCGGGTTAAATACTCTCTCAATTTGGAGCAAGCAATACACATTTACAAAATTTCATTAAAATCGGTTAAGTGGTTTCGGAGTTCATCGCGGACAAATAATGTGTATAATGTATATAAAGATAATCTATTTCTTCTACTAATTTATCTGGCAGTCAACTTTTACTGTTGGACTTACTATATGTCAAAGTATATCGATATTTTACTTTACCGTGGAGCACGTGGTTAATTAGCAATTATAATTCCAATTAACTATTATATTGGTGTATGAGAGGATAGAACTCGGTATGCTCGCATACTGTGATAAAAAAAAAACATGAACATTACGCACACAATAGAAATATTTTATATAACACGCCCGCAATAATAAAGGTGTAAAATTTCCAACATGTTGTATGAAAAGTGTATTCACGTACCGGAATAATGATGCAGTGTTTCCGATACACTGGGTAGAACAGATTCGAGCTAATTGGCACAAAACCAATACGTAACAAAACGATTGCGATTTTAATTACATTTTTTTGCATTTTGGCAATAAATTTGTCGCAACTTCAGAGATCATGTAGGGTGCATCATATTGCACCAATGCCAAGATTAAAATTAGCCCGCGGTACCGTATTAAAATGTATTACAGCCGCCAAAACGCTCTGAAAAGTAATGTGCACACAGGCACAGAATAAACAATACAGGTATGTATGTACTTTTATAAAGTGGTATACTGTGCTTTTAGTCGCCAGTTCGTATTTCACATAATTTCCTCTGCTTATAGCAATAATACGGTGTTAATAACTTTATGTCATTTTACGAAGCCACAAAATGACGAAGGTGTTTTTTTATGGCACAAGCACACGTTAATCGTCAATGCGTTGTTTTTTTTTATTGAATGAGGGTGATAATAATCCATAATCATTATCATCGTCCCTTCCCAAGCTCCCTGCTGAATAGGCCTCCCGCAAGCGCGCTACTAATAAGGGGATGTTTGGCTAAGTTGCCACGCTTGGCAGATAGATTGGCAGCCGCAGCTTTTTATTATTAGGTTGTGATTAAGACTTTGTTTCCATTCAATGAGTGTCATGTGCCACATCGAAAATTGCTACGTCAAATTGAAAAGTTATGAGCATTGCATATTTTGAGAAAACCAGCCCTGAAGCTCAGAATTAATAAAAAAGGGACACTCGTGTGTCTTTGCAAAGATTATCGCCAAACAAATAAGTTTAATATATAATATACATATATCTATTTTAAGAAATTTCAGATAAGAAAAGTATGTATTTGTTTTTTATCTAGATGGTAGGATATATATTTTGGTTTTTTTTTAATTTAGAATATTTATTTTAGGGAGTTTTTTTATCTAGATGGCAAGATAGGTAGGTAAGCTCTTTTCTCCCAATTAATTCGTCTGTGTCGGTAATACCCTCGTACTTATTTCTGCCGCTAAATAGCAGTGCTTGCGCGGCTTTGTTCCGATCTAAAGGGCTTATGAAATAGAAGATGCACATCGGTTTGAAAATCTAAATTTAAACGTGGTAGAGCCATGCTACAGCTACATTATGGTTATAGCACGAATGCATCAGCTCGACCGGGGAAGGGCCACGCTCTCACAAAATACCAGCGTAATAAATAGCAGCTTAATGCTGCTGTGTTTCGTATGGTGAGTGTAAAGTACCGGAGACGCTTTTCACTGGAAACGAGGCATTTAATCTTAGTCCTCAGGTGTGACAACGTATCTGCATTTTGATTCTTAATCGAGTATAGATGTAGATGTCTATGGGCCACAGCATCCACCTACCGTCAGGAGGACTGAGTTAGTTTGTCACCCTTATTCTATTTAAAAAAATACTTCTACAGTTATAACATTAGTACCATCTAAAGAATACTCTTAATATTAAATAATACTTCGTAACGCTGGAATGTTCTTGATTTGTTTCAAACATGTGTAAATAATCTTAATGAAATTTACCAAAAGATATGACGAAAAATAACCGTTGTAGCTTAGCGCTCACCATAAATTATACAGTATGCGAGCAATCTGCCTTCGATCCCTGCAGACGCTAATTATTACTTGAAGTGCACATATATAGTCTGTGTGAAAGAATTCATCGTGAAGAAAACTGCATGTCTCACGGAAAAAAAAATTCCAAAACATGTCAACTCCGTGAAGACGCACTGGAGCAGCACAGTAGACTAATTGCTCCATGACTCATGCCTAAAAAAAAGTGGGAGGTCTGTGCTTCTGAAGTTGGAACGGGAAAGTATATTATATAGAGTGCAATTTAGGGATTTTGTAAATTATTATTTTGAACTTTCCTCTTTAATATTATTTCGGTGTAAGATGATTTTGTATGTCGTGTTATTAATGAATTTTCTAAAATGGTAACATGTACATAAGCGCCTGCCAGAAAATCACTATTCAGAGTTATTGAAGTAAATAAGCTGTAGCTTTTGACTGTTGCATTTTGGTTATGAATACTATTATTTGTTCTGTGGATATGATTCAAATGAAGCCGATAATATTCCTCCGACTTAGGTTTAAATGAAACAAAATGCTGCTGTCGGTTTTCTGGTTTAGTTTTCAGCTGTCGCCTTTCTGGGTGTCGTATCCACGGGACGATATGGGGTAGTGGATATTCTTACACCGCCACTTGGAAGTTACTGTTCATGAAGTATTAAAACGTCAATGTCCGGTTCATTCCCTATAAATAACTAAATGCCTTTTGAATCCAAGCAGAATGGAATGAATGTATTGCACTAATTTACATCGAAATATACTCTCTTTAAAACACATTATTTCAATATTGGCGTTGGACGAGCGGGAACGAAAATTAAATGAACATTTTGTTCCTTTATCACCCTTTGACGGCGAGTATATTACTCGCTATCAAAGCTCGCTACAACGGAGATGATTAAAAAGAAATTTCCTTTATGGGTTGTTGTGTTGTTGAGTTCGTAATTACGCAGGTGAAAAATTAATATTAGTTCATATCGTATATTTTTTATTGGGTAAAATTTATAGCAGCAAATTATTTACAGAAAATTGTGTACGTGTAAACAACTACTGGGTGTATTGTTAATTTTTGAAGTGTATTTTTCTTACACATTTTATTAAAGCTTTAAATCGAAATATCTTTATCTTACAAACATTCACGGAGCCTCTCCCACGAAACTCGCATAATATCTCCGCTGTTATTTATGATTGTCAACAATGTGACAGCCTGACCGCCATTTTATTTCAACATACGAGGGGCTAATGTTGAAGAACATAGACCTCCCAGAGTCATCACCTTCAGATTTTCCGAAGTGATCATATATTTAATTTTTTTAATAGAATAAGGGTGACAAACGAGCACACAGTCCACCTGATGGTATGTGGTTGCTGTGGCCTAAAAAATGTGGAAGTTTAATTTTGATTTGATCCTCTATAAAATGTTTGCAACTATAAAAAAGGGTACTTCTTTATTGGGTTGTTGTAATGCATATTTTCTTCATCTTTTTCTTCATCAACGCTTAAATATTCACAGCTGTATATGGCCCTCCCGTCACGCTTTACAGACAGATTGCAGTAACGATCTCAGAACCAGGCCACTCGGTTCTTTCACACAACTCCCTGACGCTGATCTGTGTTTTTAAAGTGTAGTGTAAGAAGATGGTTATCTCGCCCTTAAATAAGATGAATTCCTTTAAGAAAACACAAGTTTTCGTTTTCTTATTAATTCTGTTCTTTTATCTCTATTTATCAATCTCGTTGTAGAAAATAGTACTTCGATGAAGCTAACACCGATCAGTTTGTAAAAACACCGTATTCTATCGCAAACAACAACGTTTGCGATAGAATACGGTGTCTCGGTCAGCAAACGAACTGTACAAACAGAACCACGTTTAACGCGTACGTTTTTCTTTTTTTTTTTTTGGGTGTAAAATTTCCTTGGGTGTAAAAATAGTTTTTTTTATCTAGATGGCAAGATAGGTAGGTAAGCCCTTTTCTCCCAAGGAGTCCGTCTGTGTCGGTACTACCCTCGTACTTATTTTTGCCGCTAAATAGGAGTGCTTGCGCGGCTTTGTTCCAATATAAAGGGTACGAAAGAAGCAGTATAATTACAGGCTGTGAGGCATTTAAACTTAGTCTTCAAATGTGACAACGCATCTGTTGCCTTATTTACAGACTGCTATAGCCACTTACCATCAGATGGACTATTAGTTCAGTTTTATTTTAATAAAAAAGCTTAATCTTCAAAAATACTAAGAGATTTATGAATTAATCTTAAGTATGACAGAAACTTAAATACTTAATGCTGATGGAAATACAGTCGCAGCCCGAGGCTGATTTCAGTTTTGACCCCAAATTGCTTATACCCAAATCCTTTTTGCATAGTTTTAGATCAAATACAAACCCATCAAAGCGATAAAAACAGAGTCCAACGATTATTACTTTTCCAGGTATTACACTATTTCTATTACGAATATGCAACGCTGTGAAGTTTTTAAAGCGAAACATACACCTAAGTAAAAAGTATTAGAAATAAACCACTTTAAGAAAAATGATAAATGATTAATATAGACGTGATTACAGTTAGACTAATGGTTTTATTAATTCCAAAACTCAATTACATAGTGCTCATCCGAGGGAACAGTTTGCGAGGTATTAAATATAATATATATATATATATATATATAATCTAATGAATTGGGAAGAGACTTACTTAGACATGTTGCTTCAGCTAATTGATTAAGTCCCTGCATTTGCTTAACCAAATGGTTAATAATCGATGGAAGCTTTTAAAATTATGATTGTATGACGATAGGTCTGCAGCTCTAATCGCTAACTTCGATGACATGAAAATGATAGTCACTTTGCAGTACACTGCACCGAATACGCCTGCTGGTGTGAAAAGGTTACTTAAGGCTGATTTATCAATAGGTAATAAATTATACATAGCATAAATCACAACATAAACAAATTTAAAGTTACAGTTGTATGAACAATACAACTGGAGTACAAATCATATACAATACAATACAAGTGTATTTTAATTGTGAAACTTTTATATTCAGTCAGGTTATAATTTATTTGATGACAAACTGGGAGACATTATAATTATGTAAATCCTCAAAGGTGACAAGACATCAATTTTAGGTGCCCAGTAGCCACTTGCCACCTGGTAAGCTTTAAGTCGTTTGTCACTTATTTATAAAAAAAAAATATTTTATAAAAGAAACTAACATATATTTTATGCGTGGTAGGGCCACGCTGCAGCTATATTATGGTTGTAGTACGAATGGGTCGGCTCAACCGGGGTACGACCACGCTTTCACAGAATACCAGCGTAAAATAGCAGCGTAATGCTGCTGTGTAGAGAGTGTAGAGAGCCGGAGACCTTTTTTACTGGAAACGAGTGATTTCATCTCAGTCCTCAGGTGTTGCAACGTATCTGCATTCTGATTCTTAGTTAAGGATTAATGTAGATATATGGGCAACAGCATCCATATTATTAAAAAAAAAAATAAAAAGTCCATGAATTTATAGACAAGTTAATACAGGCATTAGTAGCAGTATACTGCTCGTATGTTCGTATATTGGCGAAAACCCAAGACTCATTTAGTTGGGGACGGGGCATTCCATCTAAGCCCTCGAGGTTGAGCAAGTAACGGGATTTTGATTCTGAATAGAGGAATAGATGTAGGGGCCAATAGGCCACTTCATCCACTCAGTTAATAATAGCTCATGTCTTTATTATATTCTATTCAGTAACTGATGCTTCATAAAGAGTGCGCTCTGATTTGACAAGAGGTACCCAGGTCGCGGCCTCCAGACAGTGCTCCCAGACGTCTTGTCTGCATTACTAGAATACGCATTGTATGGAACAAAATTATACTTATTATAATATCATTTATGCGATGTCGCGGATTACATAAATGCAGATAATATGGCAGTATACGAGACCTTGGTTTGCCTTTCATTGTTCTTTCTTTTCTCTAACTGAGTCGTCGAGTACATAACTGCGTTCACCCATCCCTTATTATTTGCCTCATATATGAAGTAATGGATAGTCTTACGCCAAATATAATAATTAATAAATAAGTTATGTACTGTGATTACTAAATTTATTACATATTATTTCTTTTACAAGTTAAACGAGCATATAGTTCCGCAGACAATAAGCGAATGCATATGCGAGAAACTAAACGACGAACTAAAGAACTAAATACCTAGTTAAAGAATGAGCGGTCTCTTATCAACACGTATCATTCAATAGCGTGATATTTCCCCGATTGAGCTGATTCACTCATGTTACAATAATAATACAGTTGCAGCGCTCTGCAACTGTGTTATTATTATTAAATCCTTATAAAAGTAACAGATCTGGTGTCATCATTATCACCATCTTAAACGGTCCTCTATTTACCACAGTGATCTAAATTGTCCAGAAGAACGCACACCTCCCTGCCAATTTCGACCACAACAAAAGATAATACAAATTTCCGCGTTATTCTAGAGACGCCCGCTCACCCTAATCTAACTGAATGTTATATCGATCATGAAATACGTTCGGAGTTAGATCAAAGTAGCGAGGAAAATATAAACACAACCAATACATTATTGCACGCCTCATAACGTGAATCGTTATTAGGTATTAGGTAGTGAATTACTCTCATCAATTAGTTCAAACAATTTTGTGGTCTTAAAATGCCTCTATCGTAACCATATTTCATTAATACGATAATATGATTAGCCGTATATTAAGAAAACACTCTAATTAATTCATCTTGTATTTTCTAAAAAATCATTTTATATTGCTACTTTGATAAAAACGGTTGAAACAAATTTTACGTGGACATCCGGATGTTGATTTTGTATGTGGTCAAGATAACTCCCAAAAAAATTGACGTATCGAGACCGGGTTTATTTCTTTATTAGCTTCAGAATTACGTCAACTGGTTACCTATTTCATATCAATAGCCTAGTTAGTACGCGTCGTTTGTTAATAAAATGATTTTCAAGTTTTATAAATTTTATTGGTATTAAAATATTAAAGGCGCTTTCATTTTCTTCTTTAGCCCTTGATAGACAAAGGACAAATGTACCATACAGCCTATATGGATTTTATACTTTGTGTAAACGATTTATTTTGGTAATTTATTTTTTTCATCAAAATTAAATAAAACGCTCATGAGGCGTGCACTTTTGGATTTTCCAAACTATTTTTTTTTATTTCATAAAAGATAATAGTTAGTAAATAATTAAGGCATATCTCTGAATTTTCCGCTCATTTAACGACAACAATCACGTTTATAAATTATAAATTCTATTATTTGGGAACCAATTTCCTAAGAATTAGTATTTCATGCAATTTAAAAACCGTTCTTAATGGGTTATTGTGTTCCAGGCGACGCGAGACGAAACAGGCACTGATAGCCATTCCAGCAAAACGGGTGTATCTAACGTTTCTTTCGAAAATGACGCACTTGATATATGCAGCCAGGGGCGAATTACCATCAGGTGAACTGTTAAAACTTTAATGTGGTGTGTGTTGTGTGTTCGCCATGTGTGTGGCGTGCGTAAGAGAATTCTTGGCCTCATTTCGTCCAAGGGCAAGCTAATAGGCAACTATCAGAAATGCCAGCAAGATCTTAACCTCCGATAAATGGAGGTATTACCATCTCGTTTCCGCCAGGCGTAAAACATTCTACTGGGTAGTAGCGTCAAAGACGTGAGACGTCTAGTACTGCGATCGTCAGTCCGCCTTCCAAGAGTGATGATTAAAGCCTGTGTCCAGCGGTGGTTTTCTAGGGGCTGATGATGAAAAAAAAGAATCCTCATTTCCTCACAGGAGTGAAACAGGCATCAAACCAGTTTTACCGTTACCGTTACAACCTATTAAAGTCCACTGCCGAACATAGAACTCCCCCATAGATCGCCTCATAGGGGAGATATTTGCCATAGTTGCCACGGTTGGCAACCGCAATTAATTTTTTATTTTTAGTCGTTGTTAGGAAGAGGCTGCTACTGCCCATCTTCCGATTTATTTCTCTCTGTCGCCTTTTACGACACCCACGGGATGATATGAGGAAGTGGATATTCTTACACCTCCACTAAACGGTAACCAGTTTTAGATTAACTTAATGTACGTATCACACACAGATGACTATGTTTCGGTTTGTAAAGCGAGTTTGTATGTGTGTAAGTCTAAACACAATTAATTTGGCATTGTTTTCAAACAACTGTAGCCATAACACACAGCCATAACAAGCCCAAATTCCTCGAAGACCATTACTGCCGGTTAGAATTTGCAATTGACTTTCGTTTGATCCTTGTTCTTATTTTGGAATGGGATCTTAAAGGTATTACTATTGTTTACTAACTTATTACCCTATTACTTTAAAGCGTTTATAGAACGTTTTATTTATTTTATGACCTACGTAATTTCAGTGGCTTTACTTTTTACAACATAAAGGTGACAAAATAAATAAATATAAGGAAGCTCAAGGTCGCTCAGGGAGCTATGGAGAGGGCTATGCTCGGGGTTTCTCTGCGTGATAAACTTAGAAATGAGGATATCCGCAGTAGAACCAGAGTAATCGACAAAGCCATAACATAAATGGCTTCTGCAGCACACGGACAACTGCACAAATTTTAAAGAAATGGCCTCAGATGTGTTCCTTTCATGAAATCGCTCTCTTACCGTTCAAACTGGAAGTATAAACATTGAGTTAACTTTTAGCTTCAGAAACAGGTGATAGTGATATAAAGAAAAGCTATTTTTTGCCTAGCCACTGGACAAAAAAAGTATCCTATGCTCTATTCTATTACATAATATCTTCCTCCCTTAGAGCATACATAAACATAGCTTGCTTATGTATACTCTAAGCGTCCTCCTATCCTCAATATTTCTACAATATAATATATTATAACTGAATTAAACCAGCTTTTTCTGTTGGCTTCGCTCGCAAACAATTCACTCAGATAAGAAAGGTAAAGGAATCCGAAGACTCTTTGCCTATCATTTAGTAAAAGGTTCTCTATTCGACTATATGTATTTTTATATTTTTTTTTTATAGGATAGGGTGACAAACGAGCACACAGTCCACCTGATGGTAAGTGGTTGCTGTGGCCCATAGACATCTACATCTATCATCAATAAAGAATCAAAATGCAGATGCGTTGTCACCCGTGAGGACTAAGATGGAATGCCTCTTTTCCAGTAAAAAGGGTCTCCGGTTCTCTACACTCACCAAACGAAACACAGCAGCATTAAGCTGCTATTTTACGCTGGTATTCTGCGAGAGCGTGGTCCTTCCCCGGTCGAGCCGACCCATTCGTGCTACAACTATATATACTACTAATATAGCTGCAGCATGGCTCTACCACGTAAGTAATATAAAAAAAATCATACATATATACATATATATGTATGATTTTTTTTATAGAATAAGGGTGACAAACGAGCATACAGTCCACCTGATGGTAAGTGGTTGCTGTGGCACATAGACATCTACATCTATCTTCGTTTGCGAATTTAAATGCAGATGCGTTGTCAGCCGTGAGGACTAAGATAGAATGCCTCTTTTCCAGTAAAAAGGGTCTCCGGTTCTCTACACTCACCATACGAAACACAGCAGCATTAAGCTGCTATTTTACGCTGGTATTCTGTGATAAGCGATGTCTTCGTCAATAGTAGACTGACTTTGATAATTCTTTTTTTATTTAATATTTTATACTTCAGGGGTGGTCTCGTATACATTTGGAGAAAAAATTCCACTCCTAAGGGAGGCAAAACGGATGAATTTTTAAATGTAACTATTTACACGACATTGATATTAAGATATTTCTTAGTCCACGCAAAAGAATTTAAAAAAATACTCTTAATAAAAAGCGAATCTAAATACCTACTTGGTGCCAGCCGTAAGACGGTATTCATAATATTATGTACCATCTGCTATTTTTTTCTTAAATTTGTTGAGTGATCAATATTCAAAACAACTTTTACTTTACGAGTTTAGTAAAATTGTGGTTTTTTTTAATTACAATATTTACGAGTGTAATCTATGTTGAATAAATTACGATTTGTCACTAATTATTTCAATAAACTTTATATTGGCGTCCCACCAGCTTAAACAAGACGGAAATTGATAGACGTGGAAAGAGCTTACGTCTTATTAATTTTATGACTGCTATATTATGGTTGTAGCACAAATGGGTAGGTTCGACCGGGGAAGGACCACGCTCTCACAGAATACCAGAGTAAAATAGCAGCTTAGTACTGCTGTGTTTCGAATGGTGAGTGTAGAGAACCGTAGACCGTTAACCTGCCTCAGATCGATTCGAATATATTTTTATTATGCAAAAATTAGTATATATATATATATATATATATATATATATATATATATATATATATATATATATATATATATATAATTACATATACATATATATATAAATTGTAGTAATATTAATTACTTTAATGCATATTTAACCAAATTTAGCATTAACTAATTTATAACCTGGCAGAATATAAAATTGGCACAATGGAACTATTTTATTCATACAATTTTTAATTTTTTGTTGTATTTTATCCTAAATTTTATCTGATAATTAAAAAATCAACCCTAAAACGAGAAATAAGTGACATGTAACGTAATACTGAAAATTAAATCTTAGAAGTAAACAATAAATTTTAATACAGGCAACAAAAACAGTAGTTTACAGTTTAATTTCCCGGATATTGCTTTCTGTAATGAAGAGTTTCATTAGTAACGTCGATATTAAAACTTTTCAGTGAAAGTTTGATATTATGTAATCACCGCCGTATTTCGTTTTACGGGTGTCGTAAGAATCGACTCGAAAGATCGAAACGCTCATGAAATTTTGGCCGTGACCCGTGTATATGCTATATGTAAAATTATCTTATGAATCACGGGTATTAGCGTCAAATCTGCGAGATGTCTACTGCGACTGCAATGAACGATGCACCTGCTAAGTGTAGCGATTACGACTCCCCTGTTATAGGAGAAGCTCATTTCCACCAATATCTAGTTTTTGGCTAGTGAAAGAAAAAATAAAAAAAATTAATCATCAAAATAGAGACCGTAATAGTTCACTATATTTAATGGACTGCTGATATCTTCAGGCTATAATATCTAAATCAAATCTGGCAACCTTATCAATGGAAGTTAACTTTGCCATCAGGGATGTACAGGTACAACATTACGATTAACACGGACAACCTAACGTTTTGCAAGAATATGTAATTTTTTGAATGAGAATTTAATAACTAATTGATGTTTCACCTTAGCAGCCTATTAGACCGATTTTACCAAATAAGTTGTCAATCAATTCATCTTTATCAAAGTGAAAGAAAATAAAAGAGAAATCTATATTATTTTTACTACGTTGTCAGGTATTAATAATATTATTACTACTCAATATTTCTCTTATTTTCAACTTAGTGTATTAATATTAATTAGCAACAAAAGAATAGTGTAATTTTAATGATTATGAGTTTTTTTCTACTGTGGGAAAACAATATATAGGTTGGTTATAATTATTTTTTTACCTATCGTAATAAAATGTGACTAATAAAAGAACAAATACTTCTTAAAAGTGATTTATTTTCATTTTTTTATAGTATAAGGGTGACAAACGAGCACACAGTCCACCTGATAGTAAGCGGATGCTGTGACCCGTAGACATCTACATCTATCCTCGGTTAAGAATCAAAATGCAGATGCGTTGTCACCCCTGAGGACTAAGATGGAATGCCTCAGTTCCAGTAAAAAGGGTCTACGTTTTTCTAATCTGATTGTGACAAGCTTTATTTTTGATCTATACTGTAACTAATTTAAGCTTATTATTGCGCCAATTTGATTTGTAATTTTAGAAGAGTGTTTTTGTTTGTTATATTGTACATATTTGCCTAAGAAATTATTGTGACAAGATTTAAAAGAAAAATTGAATAATGGGGTAGCAACTTTGCCACAAGTGTAAACATTGTTACTTGCAACACTATTAAAGGAAAAATCATAACTGAGTATTGTGTAGTATTATTATGTAGTAAGCTTACCCTCATCCTTGAAGTCAAATCCTATTATTTTCATTAAAAACACTGATGGAAAAGTTGCCATAAAGTAAGTTAACTTTGCCATTTTCTATGATTGAATATTTTATCTATTTAATGTTAGTATTTTTTTAAATCACCAATAAATACGTAATAATAATACGTTATGGCAAACACTGAACTCATTTGGGTTGAGCACTGGGTTAATACAGGCATTAAAGTCTCTGTATAGGGACTCCAGTGCTTGTGTCAGGATCAACGGGGCTTACTGGGACTGGTTGGCATCCATAAAGATGTCAGATAGGGCTGTGTGGTTTTCCTTTGGCTGTTCAACCTATTTATGGACAGTTGTTTGGAAAATTTGAAAGTTGAAGAATGCAGGTTCAGAATGGGTGAGATAGCCGTCGAATGCCTCTTGTACGCCGATGATCAAGTCATACTTGCGCCGTCGGTGGCTGAGTTGCAAATGATGGTTACATTAATGAACAGGTCATTAAAAGAAAGGGGAATGAAAGTGAACGCAAGTAAGACGAAAGTTATGGTTTTTGAAAGAGAAGAAAGTGAAACGATATGTGAAATAAGAATAGAAGGGGAATTGCTCGAACAAGTAGATGAGTTAGTGTATTTGGGATGTGTATTTAGCAGGGATGGTAG
This sequence comes from Parnassius orleans, assembly GCA_029286625.1. NCBI lineage: Eukaryota > Metazoa > Arthropoda > Insecta > Lepidoptera > Papilionidae > Parnassius > Parnassius orleans. Next base: position 845,102 of record JAGSMP010000262.1, on the reverse strand, counting down.
ATATGATAAGGTAGAAACGACGAGTGAACGCAGAAAATAGAGTAAATGGGGCTCTACACTCTATTGTGGAAAGTCAGAATGTGTCCAAAAAGGCACGTATGTCACAATGCTGTGTTAGTCCCTACTTTAATGTATGGTAGTGAAAGTTGCGTGTGGCAGAAGAAGCACGAGAGTTGAATAAATGCTGTAGAAATGCGGTCATTAAGGAGTATGTTAGGGCTGAATCTGAATGACAGAGTAAGAAATTGTGTGATAAGAGAAGAGTGTGGTTTGCAAGATGATATTGTGACCAGGATTAAGAAAGGAATGCTTCGGTGGTTTGGTCATGTAGAAAGAATGAATGAGGAAAGAGTGACAAAGCAAATTAATGTTGCAGAGGTGAACGGCAGAGTCGAGAAGGGACGCCCTAGGCGAAAGTTTATCGAGCAAATTGGCGATATATTGAAAATGGGCCAAATTAAGAGTACCCTTAACCGACGAGCGTGTATGCGTAGGTATATGGATGTGGCGGAGACGAGAGAGGTGTGTCAGGATCATGCCAAAGGGAAGTCCATAGTCTCTGCCTACCACTCTGGGTTACAGGCGTGAGTGTTTATGTTGTTTATGTTAACAATACGTAATAATAATAATATACGTAATAATCACGTTTAACATTGACGCCCAGTCTGAAAGTACCTTTTGTTACAAAATTGTTCCTAGTATTTAAGTCCTTCCAAGAATGGCAAAGTGGCCAGGTTTTGATAAATTTATTTTACTCAATCATCAAGCCTCAGGCACTATTTGAATCTGAATCCACGACTCATTACTAGATAATCAACATTATCAGTTATCATAAATAACTTGTGTGAACGTGAATATCCATTATCCATCCTAATAATCATATAGTATATTAATAAAGTGCTCCAAACCTTAAACTTACTATATTTGGGACCTAAGCTCTGGATTATTTCAAAGATTTGACGATAAAAATATCATCAACTCTTCTCCGTCCACTGGCACTTGGCACTTATCGACTCTACACCACGTGATGAAATAAAATAGACAGATATGTAGAGAACGCAAACATTAGGGTAGCTTGAACTCTACAGCGCAGCAGTTGCTTTTATAAAGCCCTTTCACATGTGTTGTATAGATATACAGAAAACCATATTCGAACGCTCGTATATAATCAATTAATTGGAATGATGACATACAATGTCCATATTAGTGGTTCTTGCTTCAAATACTAGACAAAACAAAATGTATATGCGCAACAAGCACACGATTGGATTTGAGATCTTTAAATTATAAAACTTATTTATACAGATTTTATTTACATATATACATAAACTCTCACACCTGTCACTCAGGGTGATAGGCAGAGACTGCGAACTTAGATTTACAGGTAGGACATCCTCCCGTCTTTTTTTTGCATATTAATTTATTTGCGCATATATTTTACTAGGTTAAGGGTAATTTTAATTTTAATTTATCGTTAATAAGGTCAATTAACTTCCGCCTAGAGCGTTCCCTGTCGACTCTACCACTCACTTCAGCAGCATACATTTTCTTTGTGACTCTTTCCTTGTTCATTCTTTCCACGTTTCCAGACCACCGAAGCATTATTTTCTTAATCTTGGTCACGACACCTTGCAAATCACACTTTCTCATATCACACAATTTTTTACCCTATTATTCAGTCACCCAAACCAACGTGGGTTCTTGTTTTTATTTTCTTGTTTTCGTTCTAGATATATATTAATTTAAAATTTAAAATAAATTCGATAAGTATATAGAGAAAAAATAATGAGCTAAGTGAAATATAATAATCGTATTATTATATAGCATGCAATTATTTTTATTTAATATAGATAATAAATAATGCATATTGATAAATATGGTTTTCTACTGGTTTGGAAAAATAATTAAAATATAAAAAAGTTTTTATAGAAAAAATTGCATAAAACCACAGGAGTGGAAGGAAGAAAGTGAGGCATTTGTACTGCAGCGAAATATACTTAAATTACAAGTAAAAAATATATAAAAAATTTGTTAACAGCCTTTAGTTACGAGTATAATATGTTAATGGACAATGTCAATGACAATGGATAACGTTCAAATAGAGGGAGGTGGCATGGGTAAATTTATTTGTGTAAATAGCCCAACCTAGAGGTGTGCAATTTTTACTTTGCTATTCCGAGATAACTATATGCAGTGACCAATCGCTTACGGGTTTATGATCAGTCCCTCCCGTAAACAGTATAGGTATTAACAGCGTCTCAGTAATTCAGTTATCCACTATTATACGCCTTATTAGAAGCTTTAACTCGTCAAGGCACGGACCGAATGATTTACGTAACTAAAAAAATGTTTACCTCTCGGAATGCTAAAATCAGTTACCAATCTTTAAAATTTAAGTTCTGCCTTTTTAGATGGCATTTCTTTGCTAAATCTGCGAGTAGGTTATGTTTGTTTAGGCGGTACCAATAAATACAAAATAAATTATTAATTTTTCAATAATAGAAAGAGAATAAAATCAAGCAAAACGACAGTAATTAATCTTCATTCGCAATTCATAAAGGCTGATTTACACGGGGTCACTAACAGGCGCCAGTGCTGGCGCCGAGGACTGACTTGCACCGTTTACACACAGTAGTCGCGCAGACAGTGCTGTACTGACTTCAAATCAATTTACATTATGTCAGTAGCGGGTCAGCACTGACTTGCCTCGAATTGGGAGCCAGTTACTGTCCCTGTGTAAATCAGGCATAATACTGCGTAGTTGTTGAACAAGCTTGTAAAACATATATCCAAAAATTTAAATGTTTATAAAATATACATACATATCTAGTACATGTGTTAAAAATACATTAAATAAAATTTATAAAAGTATTCATTGCTTACTTTCATACTGCCAATGTCAATTGTCAACCCCATAATAGTCTATGGTCAAACAGTCGCACAAGTCGCACAGAGTAGAAATTGTCGCCGAAGAAGTACCACAAGTAAACAAAATCTCTATTTCACATATAATATTTTATTTCTTTATATATTTTTAGCCGTGTAGTGGCGGTTAAGAATATCCACTACCCCATATCTTCCCGTGGGTGTCGTAAGAGGCGACTGTGGGAAACAGGCAGGAGATGAGCAGCAGCATCTTCCTGATAACAACAATATTACAAAAAAAACTGCGGTTGCCAACGCGCTCGCCAAGCGTGGCAACTATGGCAAATATGATGAAAGTTACGAAGAGACGGCCCCCAGTCCCCGGCGGCCCCGCTACTCCTGGCTACAGTGGCGACCATGGTAACGGCGGGGCAGGGGGTACTAAGAATCTCCGGTGGAGGTTCGTTTGCCACCTAATACGACTCGACCTGGCAACATACAACGTACGCACCCTGAGGACTGATGAGAAGATCCTGGAGCTGTAAGAAGAGATAGACAAGTTACGCTGGCATATTATAAGATTATCCGAGGTCCGAAGAGAGGGTAAGGACACGGTAATCCTCGAATCCGGCAACTTGTTCTATCACCGGGAGGGCGACCATCTGTCATCAAGGAGGTGTCGGATTTATCGTCCACAAGTCGCTCGTTAACAACGTTGTAAAGATTGCGAGTGTGTCGACGAGGGTTGCGTACCTTATACTCAGAATCACCAAACGGTATTCGTTGAAGGTCATACAGGTGTACGCACCAACCTCGGCAAATCCCGATGAGGAGGTGGAGGAAATGTATGAGGATATCTCTAAAGCCATGCATTCCTTCAAAACCCACTATATGGTGTTAATGGGAGGCTTTAATGCAAAAATAGGCACAAGTGAGAACGGTGAGCTGAAGGTAGGAAAATTCGGAATAGGGCAACGGAACCCAAGAAACCAGCAGCTGGTCAACTTCATGGAGAAAGAGGGACTCTTTATGATGAACTATTTCTTCCAGAAGCGGCCCCACAGGAAGTGGACCTGGTCGAGGCCCGACGGTTCGACAAAAAATGAGATTGACTTCATTATGACGACCAGATGACAACTGTTCAGTGACGTCTCAGTGATCGCGAGGGTGAAAACTGGCAGCGATCACCGAATGGTTAGAGATACACTGAAACTAAACGTTAAGTTGGAGAGGTCTCATCTAATGAAGTCAACGATCCGTTCCCCTCGTGCTCTAGTCCAAAGTCCGGAAACCTTTCAGCTCGAGTTATAAACCATTTTCAGTGCCTAGAAGACTGCAATGTAGTGGAAGATATCAATGACAAGCTCGTGGAAACTGTCCATGCGGTCGGAGCTAAGTTCTGCAACAGCCGCCGCAGAAGAACACAAAAACTCTCCGATCACACTCTTAATCTCATGGCTGTTAGACGGGAAATGAGGCTGCAGTCTTCAACAGATTTGACAGCATACAGGCAACTGAACAAACAGATCTCCAAATGTATGCGGCAGGACTTACGCAACTTCAATACAGCTGTTTTCGAGAGTCATTACGAATCGTCTCGCACGCAGACTCGACGACTTCCAGCCTCCCGAACAAGCCAGTGCCAAGTTGACTGTCGGTATATCGAAGTGCTGAAGTGTTTATACAGCAGGGCTACGATGGCTATCCGAGTACAGAATCAGAGTACGAAACCTATCCAACTGCAGAGACGTGTAAGACAGGGTTATGTTATATCCCCGAAACTCTTCACCGCTGCATTGGAAGACGTTTTCAAACTACTGGACTGGAAAGGATACGGTATTAAAATCAATGGCGAGTACATCTTTCACCTTTGATTTGCGGACGATATAATCCTTATGGCAGAATCGCTGGAGGCCCTAAGCACTATGCTCAATGACCTCAATAGTGTCTCCCAACGGATAGGTCTTAAGATGAACATGGACAAAACAAAGATTTTACAACCAGTGCCTGTTGCCAGTGATGACTTATGGATCTGAGACGTGGTCCTTCACTGCTGGCCGTATGAGGACGCTCAAGGTCGCTCAGCGAGCTATGTAGGAGTTTCTCTGCGTGATAAACTTAGAAATGAGGATATCTGCAGTAGAATCAGAGTATCCGACATAGCCCAATGGCAAAGTGGCAATGGGCCGGCCATATAGCTCGAAGAACCGATGGGAAAAAAGGTTCTCGAGCGGAAGCCTCGTACAGGTAGGCGAAGTGTAGGGCGACCCCACACTAGATGGAGTGACGACCTGGTAAGACATTCAAGAAGTCGATGGATGCAGGTGGCTCAGGACCGTGCTTTATGGCATTCCTTGAGGGAGGCCTATGTTCAGCAGTACACTTGTGGAGGGCTGTAATGATGATGATTTTATTTCTTTATTTTATAGCGGGGTAAATACGGAGTAATTAAATTTAATAAGTTCATTCCATACCAGACAGTAATATTATATAATATGTATTATATATACCCATAACTAATATGGTGTAATGAAGTAACAAAAACCGGTGAATCGCGTCTTTTTCGTACACCAAGGGCTTTATACATTATTATATTAAAAAATCTTAATTATTTAATTATTCTACTAAGAAAATACAAAAACAGGTTAACAACTACTGTAATTTATAAATATTATGTATTAAAGAAGTTAATGGATGCAGGTGTCTCAGTACCGTGCTTTGTGGCATTCATTGGGAGGCTTATGTTCAGCAGTGAATTTGTGACTTGTGAAGGGCTGTAATAATGATGATAATTAATATTATGTAGACAGAGCTTCTTTGATTAAAACAAAATTAAAATTAAGAAATATAGATATGTTTTTGAATCTTTTAAATTATATCCATATTTAATTTTATTCAAAATCAGAAACTCTTTTACCAGGAATAAGTGCCGAAATACTCGTAACTTCTACAACTATGCCAAATTTCAAGTCAATACCAATAGTCGTTACTGAAAAAAATTACCAAGATATATAATACCTTTTCAGGCACAGAGAAATATCGTCAATTGGGTTTGGACTTATTTAGTACGAAACCATTTATATAATATTTACATGTTGTCGTATTAAAAGGCCTTTTCCTAAACTACGTTGATTTTTATATTTTGTTGTACTTAAATAAATTAATTAGTAGCATTGCTGTAATTTGATAGTCTGTGATGATGATGATGATGGGATAGCGCCAAGGAGAGTTAAAGAAGTGTTATGAACGCATCCGTTCATACCGGGACATATATTATCATCATCTCATCATTTCATCATACACACACACACACACACACACACACACACACACACACACACACACACACACACACACACACACACACACACACACACACACACACACACACACACACACACACACACACACACACACACACACAGACACACACACACACACACACACACACACACACACACACACACACACACACACACACACACACACACACACACACACACACACACACACACACACACACACACACACACACACACACACTTACAATAGGAAACATGGATCAAAATAGAGTTCTTTATCTTATACACAAACACCGCAATTTTAAACCAATAATCTTGCTCGTAAAAAACATTTACAATTGTAAACACTAAAACAAAACTCATAAATCACTTAATCATAGTAAGTTAGAATCATCTCGCATCACAATCCTATAACATGTTTAACGCATCTGCAATTCCACTGGTGTTGCAGTTGTTCATGGACGGCAGTAGTCACTTACCATCAGTTGAGTCGTATTCTCGTTAATCCTCTCTTATATAAAAAAAGATAAATGATTCCCCGAGAATATTTTGCCTTAAAAACTACTTAAGTTTACTTACAAATAGCAGACTAAAATAATTATCACCGTTTTTAAACTCTGATGATCTCATAAAAGTACTCTTTTATAGTTTTAGATCGTTAATAATTTTAGAAAATAAATTTTACGAATACGAAATCAAACATCTCATGCTTCTCCGTGCTAAACATCATCTAACAAAAAATTTATTTAGCTTATTAAATAAAATACTCACGCATGCAGGTGCGAATATATTTCTCTTCTACAAACAACATACAACAACGTCTGCCCGCCCCCTACTACCCGTTGAAGCCATCAGCCCGGGCAAGAGTATTTTATAAACGCATCCGTCATACCGAAACGTGTTTACCGGAATATATATCATTATCTCATCATCTTATCATATCAATACGTATAATCTTTGACATAGTTGGTCGGTTGTATATAGATATAACTTTTGAACGGACAACGGTTGGAACAGAAGACGAAATAAAGAATAAAAAATTTCTACCATTTATCAGCGCCTTAATTTATTCTTCCGACCATACAAGAAGAAACAAGAACTGAGAAGCTTCTGGCTCTACGGACTAATCATCCGAACTGAGATAACCACAATCTGAATTCGTTTAAACGTTGTATGGAATAAAATCCAATTCAAGTAATCAGACCAGTGACAACCTATGCGTCCTCAACGTTCCTCTGAAGCAACTAATTAAAACCGAGTATCATTATAAGCGTACGGAGGATTTTCGATCAAAGAATTGTTATGAAAAGTGACAATTTACCGTCAAAGTCAAAACTAAATCTAAGGCGAAATCTTAATACACCTTACACATTTTTTATAGATTTACTAGCAGCCCGCCCCAGCTTCGCAAGTGTGCAATTTAAATGTGGTGTAATTTATGTTTAAAAAGCACAACTGGACGCCAAGCTTCAGCACGTCAAGCAGGTTCTGCACGACAACAAGCTTCGGGTCCCGCGCCTACGTCACAGTGACCGAGTGAAGCCGGCCACGGTCGAGCGTGTGCCTGCTGTACTACCATATGTCAGAGGTGTCACAGACAAGATTGGCTACATCTTAAGGCGGACTTCTATTAGAACATTCTTCAAGCCGCCGAAGAAGATTAATCAGTTCTTACCATCCGTCAAGTGTACATGATGCAGGAGTGTACAAGCTTGATTGTGAATGTGGTCTCTCATATATAGGGCAAACAAAACGATCGTGACGTGAAACACCAACGTTCCGCGAAGTCCGCAGTTTGTGATCATATCCTAGACGGCCCCCGACATTACATTAGATTTGATAAACCACAAATTTCCTCGAAAGAACATCGATTCCTGCCAAGGATGATACGCGAGGCTATTGAAATTAAAAAAACATCCTAATTTCAATAGAGAGGGAGGCTGGGTACTACCACCTGCTTGGGATCCTGTAATTAATAAAATTTAAACTAAACCCAAGCATACCACTGCAAAACTTCAAGACACAGTAAGTTCATTCTGCGTAGATCGGACCAAAACTAATAATTAAAAAAGCTGAAGGTACTCCGGGTTAACTCTGAGATCGGGACGTCAATCACCTCAGTCCCTCGTGACCATGGATGCTGCAAAGCACCCGAAACGTCGGGAATATAAAATAAGTTAATATACGCAATAAAATCCGTAAAACTAGTTTTATTTAAATATTAATAGTGAGTCGGAGAAAACTCTGACCCTGTAAAGGGTTATTTTGAAAAAGCTTTGCTAAATCTGAATTCATTTATTTTATATGCAGAATACCTTTAGTTCGACTCAACCGCCCCGTAAAATAAAATCTTTCATACAAACTGTAATATCCCCTATTTCACACCCTTAGGGGTTGAAATTTCCAAAATCTTTTCTTAGTAGATGCTCACATTATAAAAGGCAGCTACTACCCAAATTTCAGATTTCTTCATTTAACGGTTTGGGCTGTGCGTTTATAGACGAATCAGTCACTCGGGACATCCTCTTTTATATATATAGATGACTGTATGATTTAATAAATGAAATTTCATATACATGTATATAATATACGTGACTTACGTTAACGGTGCTGCTATTTAAAATGTGGTTTTCGTCTATTTATGAGAATTTGTTTCGCAAATAATACTATATCTATATATTAATAAACATTTGATCAATATGATATATTATATTATTACGATATCGATACGATACAAAGTCTATCAAATCCGTCCGTTTAGAAATCGTAAACAATCATGGTGCGAAAATGTTCAATTTTTCAGTGAAACATGACATTAAAATTTATATCGTAAAAAATGTGTAGGAAATTTCAAATTGGAAAATTCGTCGTTACACTTGTAAATAATCGTGTTTTCAGAATATAATATAACTGGTCAGTGTCCTAAGAAAAACTTTCTGCGTGGCTTGTCGTATAATATACTATCTCGTCTGCTAACATGTTTGTTATTGCTTGGCAACAAATCGAATGATAAGCCGTATCTGCAAATATTTCCTGCCATAATATTTAATTAGTGCATCATATGAAGAATATGAGATATATATGTAATATAGTCAATTATCATAACACTAGTATGTGTGAGTGCTTAGCAATTGTAAATGTTCTCTATAATGCCAAAATGTCAGCATATACAAATAAATAGGATAGTATGTTTGAATTGTGATTCGCCTAACCGTAATTATTTAAAGCTGATGATGATGATGAGGACTGATGATTTCAACTATCACAACACGGGTATGTGTGATCCTTTGTAAACGTAATTTTTTCAAATCTATAATACCAAATATCTGCATATTTATACAAATTCATAGGATATGAAGATTGACGCCCGGAAACTAGATTGAAACCGGGGAACCATTGAAAAAGTCCAAAAATAACGGTAGTAAATCGGTATTTTGTGGTTCGGATACTAAAATCAGAACCAAAACCGAAACGTAAATAAGAACCGTTGAAGAAGACGTCTTTAATTTACCGGAAAAAGAGTGAAACAAGTATATTAATATGCATGATTTCATTGAGTGACTGCCATCAAATGATTTTTCGGTAACATCAATAAAATAAATTTCTTTGTTTTGTGTTTCGATCGAAATATTAATATAGAAACAAAGGTAAATATCAAAGCCACGAAGGCTTCCATTTTTAACCGGGAACCTAAACAATTAGGTATTTTTGAACCGGTACATTAAAATCGTACCTTAACCGTAACCATATAGTGCAACCTAAAAGTACGTACCAAATTTTAACCATTTTTCAATCCCAGATTCGAAATTATAAATACTTAAATTTTAAAAAACGCCGTGTACCGGAAGGCTTTTTTTCCGTGAGGAAAATATAAGGTGTAATGGTACGAAGAGCATGGTTATAGAGAGTGTAATGGTATAGATGAATGAAGCTGAAGTCTATGGCATAGATATTTTTCCTTTTTTGAAATAAACATATGGATGGAAGCGGAATAGGACAGTTTGACAAAATGTCAATGAAAAAACAATAAATTTGAAAATTTGCTCTTTTTTTTTAAATTTTTTATGTTAGTATATTTTTAAGAAATATTTAATAACAGTCCGCGGAACTTTCATTTCTACGAATATACATTCATTATCTCTGTTATAAATAATATATAATCTATTTTGTATAATCCATAGATTATAATTATAATATTTTATAATAGTTGTATAGTCTATACTTCCGGTACAATTGAAATATATAAATTATTTACGTTCGTTACGACTTGTTAAAAAAATATCTTAACGGGCACGCAACCGAATTGTACCCACTGTAAATATATCAATATATACTTATAAAATTTTCAAAGAGCTTTATTTTATCTCCCTTGGGGTGTGTCGGGCTCTATGGGGGTGGCCGATATTCAGTAGTGGACTTTTGATAGCTTTAACGAACGAAATGGAGCTTGAGCGTCGTTATAAAAAGATATACGTATCTTTTTACGAAGGTATTAATATTAGTATTTAGTAGTTTGATGCATTTAGGTTTTGCAACTAATTCCGTCTAAGCCCGTGCTAGTGTTTGCATTGAGGTTATCTATGATTTTACTTACTTCCTCTTCCGTAGTTGGAGTAAGATAGAGTAGTTCGTATGACTTAGCCGTTTGAGAGCTAGATTGTGTATATGATTTTTCCTTATGCGTTTTAATTTTATTTGCTAAAATACACCCTATAGTAGCAAAGTAAGTATTGAAATAATTACAAATTTCTTTAACGTCTGTAATTGGACCCATTTGTGTATCTAGTTTTGTAGGAGCAGAGCACGATTTTGTTTTGTTTCCAGCTAAGTTCCCGATTAACTTCCACATCTTTAAAGGTTTTCTTTCACAGTTTTTAAAAGCTTTGAAATAATAGTTATTTTTAGTACTCCGGATTCGGTCAGACACGGTATTTCGTAGGGCAATAAAGTCTTTTCTTATTGATTCGTCGTTGGGATTTTTCTTGTAAATAGACCACAGCTGATTTCTTTTGGTTGTCATTTTAATTATGTCTTTATTAATCCAGTCTGATTTGAATGCATTATGAATTTAGAATTTTGATATTCTGTGTTTATTTACTGCTTCCTTTATTATATGTTCTAGGCTTTCGTAGTCACTGTTAGATATATTCATAACTGTACTTTCTACTGTGTAGAATAGAGCTGTGTAATCTAAGGTATGATACTATATTTTATTTTTCATTTTCGGTGTATATTTTAGTAGTTTAATAATCGTTATTAAATATAATAATACGCATACGTTGTAGCATAACAATTATTTAACCCAAACAACATGAAATTTTTGGGTAGACCTTATTTTTTTAAATATTTTATAATAATTATTGGTTGAGTTAGTCTTTATTGTAGGCCTCGTGGGAGTTGAAATGTTTGGCTTAATTCGTGAAAAGTGTAGTGCGTGCAAAATTCAATATTTTTTTTATTAAAAACTTAATACATTTAGCCGATTTACCATAGCGAGCCGCTTGGCAGGTGTTGTTGACAACCGCAACTTTTTTTTTTGAGTTGTTACCAAGAATATACCGCTACCCATTTCCTGTTTCATTTCTCAGCTCTTACAACATCTACATGATAATAGGGTTGTGGATTCTCTAACGCCGCCATTACAGGACGTAGAGATTGTATCCTTTTGAACATGCAGCGTGTGATATGCGTGAATTTCGAACCAACTCTACTCAGGAAACTGTAGAGAGCGTATGTTTGTCGTGCACATCGATCTCCCTGCATTTATACGCGCTCATCACTCAGTTTCAACAAAGTAAACGAGAATACGAAAGCTTTATACAAACAACAAACAAACTTCCCTTAAAAACATATTGGACGTGATCAAGATAAATACTCGAGGTAATTACGACGTCTCGATCAACCCTCAATTTTGTTTTATATATAATAAGGGTGACAAATGAGCACACAGTCCACCTGAATAAGTGAATGCTGTGGCCCATAGGCATCTACATCTTATCCTCGATTAAGAATCAAAATGTAGATGCGTTGGACTTCTGAAGACTAAGATGGAATGCCTAGTTTCTAGAAAAAAGGGTCTGCGGTTCTCTACACTCACCATACGAAACACTGCAGCCTTAGGTTGCTATTTTCCGTTTGTATTCTGTGATAGCATGGTCCTACCCCGGTCGAGCTCCCGACCCATTCGTGGTACAACTAATATAGCTGCAGCGCGGCTCTACAACGTACCTTAATGCTTTATGACGAACACGGTCTGTACTCTTTATGTAAAATTAACCTCAATGTCGTTTGGTTTAGAAAAGACAATTAAGGGAATTATACCAATTAAGTCTGGTGGCATAAAATACATGACAGAATAAACGTTTTGAAATTATAAAAACAACAAGCTTAAGTACATTAACTAGCTACTTATAACAGTAATAAAAAAACAACTCCGTAAAACAATGCAATGAAAAAAAATTCATATTCTACGAATTATTATGGACTTTTAAGGTTATCTACAAATATTTATCGTAATTGAATAATTTCTTATAAAAACCATAGCTACAACTCATGCATACGAACCATAAAGATCAAAAACAAAATCAAAATCCAAAAAATATATACGATACACCGTCACTTAATATGACAAAAGTTAACAAATAATAATCAAGCACGTCCAAACCCTATAATTTATATCGAATGATTTATAAAAAAAAGTATTCCACGCCGTACTTAACTCCTGTCCCACCTGACGGTAAGCAACGTTAAAGTTATAATAGTAAATTGCACTATCTTAGCGTAACATAAGCCTATTCACCCTTGTTTTAAAGACACTCAGATAATTGTAATCGGAAGGAAAGGCCGACGTCGGAAAATTATTCCACTCATTTAGTGTACGGATTACAGAGGACGAAGCAATCCTTCTTTATATCTGAATTAGTTCGTATTTTATTTTATAGGATAGGGTGACAAACGAGCACACAGTCCACCTGACGGTAAGTGGTTGCTGTGACCCATAGACATCTACATCTATCCTCGATAAAGAATCAAAATGCAGATGCGTTGTCACCCGTGAGGACAAAGGATCTCTGGTTCTCTACAATCACCATACGAAACACAGCAGTGTTAAGCTGCTATTTTACGCTGGTATTCTGTGAGAGCGTGGTCCTTCCCCGGTCGAGCCGACCTATTCGTGCTACAACTATACTACTAATATAGTTGCAGCATGGCTCTACCACGTATAGGATACCAACAACAAAGGGACGGAGACAAACCCTCTGGTTGTACGATGGTGGAATTTGAAGGGAGAAATTAATAATTTAATTCCTGCTCACACTCTCCGGTATGTATCCTAGAACACCGAGAGGCTGGCTATTCTGCGCCTGAGCTCGAGACTGATAATGGTATGATTTCAGCTAAGTCAGGGTCACCAATACACCTTTTAGCACGCCTCTTCATTGAGCCCAACGCTGCTAGGTAGTATTTTGTTTTACTAGCCCCCTATAGTCACAACAGTACTCCATGCACGATCGGACTTGCGCTTTATATAGCGTAAGAAGCACATTTTATCCATTCATGCAAAGACAATAAATGAATAGGGTAATGATTGAGCTAAGAGCATAATTATAAAACCTGAATTGTTTTATGATCTATATTTTAATATATCTAGATGTAAGATATATATATTTAGCAATAAAATTCACGAAGTAGGAAACTTTAGATCTTTAAAATATTTTAAGAATTTTTCTATTCGTCAGTTTTCTTGAACGCATTTAAAAGATGATCAACAACTATCGCCCTTGACGTTATTCTTTCAGAATAAAAAGCTTTCATATAAATCTGTCCTCCTAGGAATCCGTGGCACGGAGTGACCTAATATTCATTCTTCCTTTTAAAATAAGGCACAAATTTAAATAATTTACATCGCATATTTCTGCGCTCATGTAAGAAATATTATGTTATGGGTGCTAGAATTTCTATTTCAATAATTTTCAATTATATAATTAATTTCTTCGAAAATGTAATAGTGGAATTTTCCAAATAGATTATTAACAAAAATATATTATAACAGTTAATTAGAATTAGTACCTTTCATTTTCATGACAACGTGCAGTTATTTATATGCTGTTCTTATCTTATAAATATTATGTCAATAGTACCAGTACACAGTACAGTAACAGTACCTTCATATTTTAGGGTTGAAGTTTTGATTTCTATTATTGTTTTAATTGCTATCATTATAAGGGATGCATGTGGCTCTGAACCGTGTTTTGGGGGCACGGCTTGGAGTGAGTGTTTGGTTAAGTTTAGTATTGGACTATAAAAATGAATAAGCAAATATCTGCAAAAATGAATAAGCTGAAGAAAGTTATATTTAAAATAAATAGTAAAATCTCAACTAGATAACTGTAGTTTGGTATTAGAGTTGATGGGGGAAAATTGTTTTATTTAGGTACTTTTACTATTGTGATTACTGAACGAAAACTGGTTTGTGTAACTTTTTTAAGTTGGAAACACTAAGACATTGTTTTAACGGTGTTAAGGTATATAATGTTACATTTTACTTAAATTTTTATTTCCATAGAGTATGTGATTGAACGGTTGAAATAAGTAGCTTTGGAGTATAATAATATAACATTATCTTCTGACCGCGACTAAATATTAAAACTTGAGATTAATTTTATTATATTTATACTTTAAAAGCGAAATGCTGCAATACCTTTCTAGACAAGATATTATAAACATACGCTAGTGAGACGAAAATTATGCGTCATATATATTACAATGTTGGATAGGTCGTGACTCAAACCCAAATTAGTTTCAAGTCCCTTTGATATTATATGATAATAATTTTCCGAATCTCACATGTGTAAGTGGAATTTGGGTAAGTAAAAGAAACAATTTATGAAAATATTATATATACATAAAGTCTATATAAATATAAGTGATTCTATATGCAATAACCGATGGTTTACTGATATTCCATAGTACATAGTAAGTAATTACTATTAGGTAATTAATTGTATTAAGCAACTACGCCAATAGTTGTTGACGACTATGTTTTGAGATGCTAGGCCGTACTGCGCAAAACCTATGTATTACAATGTTAGTAAGTAATAGAATTTGATAATTATATTTGACATACCCCTTGCCGGTCTCAGCGGGAGGTTGTGGCGGCTGTACCGGATTTGGAGGGGATAGCATAAGGGTGAATGCTTGATTCGCCGGATAGGGTTGCGCCTGCGTCGGAACGTCCTGCGCGAGCACCGGCTGCACGTTTTCTCATCGCAGTAGGGATAGTACGCGTCGAAGGCCAGCTCGGCCAATCTTCTAGAATCGACCAGTCCATGGTGTACTCGTTATGGGCGACGGTCGATTACTGCGCACCGGTAGGGAGCACGCGTACCGGCGGACGCATCGCGCGCGCACTGTCGCGCACCGCCCCCACCACAACCGAGCAAAGTGTTAATAACAACTGCAAGTCGTTTATGCGCAACGAGATTGCACTGCGAAGTATGCAAGCCGACTGATAAACGCCGGTCTTGATTTGCGTATTAATTAATCAGCTCTCCCGAGTTCCACGTCGCCGTGACGGTCAACGGAACAGCCGTGAAGTTTCGGATGCACGCCTCTGCACTTCTGGAAAACTTCGCTCCTAACGAGGCTTTATTGTGCTTCGTGCTCATTATAAAAGTTCAATGATGTGAATAAGTTTATTACTTATATAAGAACCTACAGTAAGAC
This sequence comes from Parnassius orleans, assembly GCA_029286625.1. Lineage (NCBI taxonomy): Eukaryota > Metazoa > Arthropoda > Insecta > Lepidoptera > Papilionidae > Parnassius > Parnassius orleans. Next base: position 829,209 of record JAGSMP010000262.1, on the reverse strand, counting down.
ATTGTAATACAATATGTTCAAGGAAAATTAAAACGGAACGAAAATAAAACAGCATTTACTTTATTCAATTATAGCACTTTTTAGGTAATATGACGACTTAAGCCACAATGCGTACAATAACTAATAGATCGGGGAAAAGTTTCTTCGTACTGTTTCTATTAAATTGAAGAAAAATCTCTTTGGTTGTACTATTTGTATCTGGCTGGTTTTAATATAAATACATATAGAACATTATGAAAAGAAAACGAAAAGAAAAACACTTTCCCGCCATTTTTTATTATTTTTCTATCCGCTAAAATGAGTGAATCTAACCAAAAAATTCGATACATTCTCATTGAGTTATAATGTAATACGTACAAGCTATTGCAAATAAAAAATGTGCGCTACTCTATGTCTTCGCGCATGCGCGGGGACAGTAGAGTCGCGCATGCGCAGTTGATATACTCGTAAGAGCGCATTGCGCCTCCGCGGTCAGTTTTTGTCATCATAGATTATACGTAGGTAGAATGATCAGTATGTAATAATTGTTTATATAGATTGTATTATTAAGTATCGAGTACAATTTTTTTAATTGTTATTTATTTTGCATATGTGCTAATTTAATATAATTTTACATAATATTATGTCAGAAGTACATTTAAATGATATTTTATTTAATATTTTAAAAGGTAAATATCTAAAATATATAAGTAATAAATATACATTTATTATCAAAGACCACTATTTTTACTTTTCTAGCATTCTCTAACGTATTTTTACGCAGCTGGTCTAAAGTATAATAGTGTAAAGTCAATGCAAATTTACGTAAAGTGCAAGCAGTGTATAATAAATAATGCGTGATCTGTTTATCCTTTTTCATTAAAGATTTATGTAACTCCACAATTTCTGTTTTAGCCATTAAATATATCTCAGCATTTAAGTTGAGACCGAATTTATGTTTAAAATTTTGTACAAGAGATTTGTAAGAAGCACATTTTTTCTTTATATAAATATTTTGTCTTTGTATTTTCTTAAATTTCTCAGTAAGTTTCTTTCTAGCTGCAGATTCCTTGCTATTAAATACAAACACAATATAACAACGTGCTCATATTTTATTATTTTATAATAACCTAGAATTATTGATTCCGTTAGTGTTAGTAATGCCGTAGAACTATATTTAAAAGCTTAGGTTTCCTATACTTCACTCGAATTAGGCTTAGGACATAACACTTGCGTAATTTATTTTAGTACAATTTTCTCGAACTATCAAAAATTGAATTTGAATTTTGTTGGCTGAAAAAAAAAGATACTAGTTATTTGGGAAGCCTGTAAAAATTCTAGCGTTATAGTATTAAAAAAACCGCCATATACTAATATGACTCGCGCGCCGAGGGTTCCGCCTCTCTTAAGTCCTCCAGTAAATATACTGAACATTACAAAAAATTCGTTCATCGTCTAATCACAAAATAAAACAAAAATCCCAACAATGTTATATAATAATATAATTACGTTATCGCATGGTACTGCAGATTTCTATAAGTACACTCTTCCTGTTTTTGTGGTGTATTTGTCGTTTTCTTTGAAATGTACGGAACATATGCGTGAATAATCTGACGGTAACCACGTTTTTTCGCTGCAATTCTTCTGAAAAAATTTGATCCATGATCCTTTTGTTTCATGAGACGGTCGCGGTAACCTTTAAATCCAAATAATAATAAAAAATATTAATTTTAATGCATTAACATTTCCTACCGTGATTATATATTAATATTTTACTATTCATAATTACTTAACATTGTACGTCGATAGTGTCAAATCTGTGCATAAAACTATTTTACTCTTTGACATTCACGTATACGTTGCAGTTGCTAAAATATAATTAAATTAAGCATGTTTTAAAGATAATATGTTGAACTTACTTATGTTTCTCGAGTTGTTTGAACAGTATCTCAATGCACATGAAGGCATATTAATTTTAAAAAAAATCTTCACTCAAAAGTCTCACGCTGCAGCAACCGATTAACACAGACTAAGTGAGTTGGAGCGCGCGCTCTCTAACGCATGTTACAAACAATCGAGTTGAGGTGTCTTCTCTAGTACGTAGTACATTATAATTCAATGTACATTCTAAAGTTTTATTACAAAAAAGGGAAAAATGCGTCTCAAACCCCGAAAAAAATTTGTAACGTTTATGGACCTAATGTAGTGTCAGTACGAGTAGCAGAAAGTTGGTTCAAGCCATTGAGTTCTATGTACTACGTACTAGAGAAGCTATTCCAAACAAAAAATGTGCACTACTCTGTTTTCGCGCATGCGCGGGAGATAGTAGATTTTAGTCTATGATTGTAGATAGCGTGGCATATAAATGAAGAAATTTATTTTTTCTATTGTAATATTATTACCTATTTATTCACTTGAACAACAAATAATTTTACTTATTTATTGACTACTGAATTATTAATTACGTTCAGGTTTAAACTTTAATTTGAAATCCCGTATTATTAGCGCAGCTCCACACTCTATGAATATTGAAGCCACACTAAATGACACTAAAGGTGTACGGATTGCAGTACAGTTCATTTGAACATAGTGAATGTTCGGAATGCCAAATCTAGTACGTAGTACATATATATCGATGGTTCAAGCATTTTCAGTCCGGGAATTTTGATGTCAAAGATGCAGCTCGCTCTGGTCGCCCTCATACGGATAAAGTAGATGCCATTTTTGAAAAAGTGGAGCAAGATCGGCACATTAGTAGTTACGACATAGCAGAGGAATTGAGGATTGACCACAAAACGGTCTGTACTCTTTATGTAAAATTAACCTCAATGTCGTTTGGTTTAGAAAAGACAATTAAGGGAATTATACCAATTAAGTCTGGTGGCATAAAATACATGACGGAATAAACGTTTTGAAATTATAAAAACAACAAGCTTAAGTACATTAACTAGCTACTTATAACAGTAATAAAAAAACAACTCCGTAAAACAATGCAATGAAAAAAAATTCATATTCTACGAATTATTATGGACTTTTAAGGTTATCTACAAATATTTATCGTAATTGAATAATTTCTTATAAAAACCATAGCTACAACTCATGCATACGAACCATAAAGATCAAAAACAAAATCAAAATCCAAAAAATATATACGATATACCGTCACTTAATATGACAAAAGTTAACAAATAATAATCAAGCACGTCCAAACCCTATAATTTATATCGAATGATTTATAAAAAAAAGTATTCCACGCCGTACTTAACTCCTGTCCCACCTGACGGTAAGCAACGTTAAAGTTATAATAGTAAATTGCACTATCTTAGCGTAACATAAGCCTATTCACCCTTGTTTTAAAGACACTCAGATAATTGTAATCGGAAGGAAAGGCCGACGTCGGAAAATTATTCCACTCATTTAGTGTACGGATTACAGAGGACGAAGCAATCCTTCTTTATATCTGAATTAGTTCGTATTTTATTTTATAGGATAGGGTGACAAACGAGCACACAGTCCACCTGACGGTAAGTGGTTGCTGTGACCCATAGACATCTACATCTATCCTCGATAAAGAATCAAAATGCAGATGCGTTGTCACCCGTGAGGACAAAGGATCTCTGGTTCTCTACAATCACCATACGAAACACAGCAGTGTTAAGCTGCTATTTTACGCTGGTATTCTGTGAGAGCGTGGTCCTTCCCCGGTCGAGCCGACCTATTCGTGCTACAACTATACTACTAATATAGTTGCAGCATGGCTCTACCACGTATAGGATACCAACAACAAAGGGACGGAGACAAACCCTCTGGTTGTACGATGGTGGAATTTGAAGGGGAGAAATTAATAATTTAATTCCTGCTCACACTCTCCGGTATGTATCCTAGAACACCGAGAGGCTGGCTATTCTGCGCCTGAGCTCGAGACTGATAATGGTATGATTTCAGCTAAGTCAGGGTCACCAATACACCTTTTAGCACGCCTCTTCATTGAGCCCAACGCTGCTAGGTAGTATTTTGTTTTACTAGCCCCCCTATAGTCACAACAGTACTCCATGCACGATCGGACTTGCGCTTTATATAGCGTAAGAAGCACATTTTATCCATTCATGCAAAGACAATAAATGAATAGAGTAATGATTGAGCTAAGAGCATAATTATAAAACCTGAATTGTTTTATGATCTATATTTTAATATATCTAGATGTAAGATATATATATTTAGCAATAAAATTCACGAAGTAGGAAACTTTAGATCTTTAAAATATTTTAAGAATTTTTCTATTCGTCAGTTTTCTTGAACGCATTTAAAAGATGATCAACAACTATCGCCCTTGACGTTATTCTTTCAGAATAAAAAGCTTTCATATAAATCTGTCCTCCTAGGAATCCGTGGCACGGAGTGACCTTTAATATTCATTCTTCCTTTTAAAATAAGGCACAAATTTAAATAATTTACATCGCATATTTCTGCGCTCATGTAAGAAATATTATGTTATGGGTGCTAGAATTCTCTATTTCAATAATTTTCAATTATATAATTAATTTCTTCGAAAATGTAATAGTGGAATTTTCCAAATAGATTATTAACAAAAATATATTATAACAGTTAATTAGAATTAGTACCTTTCATTTTCATGACAACGTGCAGTTATTTATATGCTGTTCTTATCTTATAAATATTATGTCAATAGTACCAGTACACAGTACAGTAACAGTACCTTCATATTTTAGGGTTGAAGTTTTGATTTCTATTATTGTTTTAATTGCTATCATTATAAGGGATGCATGTGGCTCTGAACCGTGTTTTGGGGGCACGGCTTGGAGTGAGTGTTTGGTTAAGTTTAGTATTGGACTATAAAAATGAATAAGCAAATATCTGCAAAAATGAATAAGCTGAAGAAAGTTATATTTAAAATAAATAGTAAAATCTCAACTAGATAACTGTAGTTTGGTATTAGAGTTGATGGGGGAAAATTGTTTTATTTAGGTACTTTTACTATTGTGATTACTGAACGAAAACTGGTTTGTGTAACTTTTTTAAGTTGGAAACACTAAGACATTGTTTTAACGGTGTTAAGGTATATAATGTTACATTTTACTTAAATTTTTATTTCCATAGAGTATGTGATTGAACGGTTGAAATAAGTAGCTTTGGAGTATAATAATATAACATTATCTTCTGACCGCGACTAAATATTAAAACTTGAGATTAATTTTATTATATTTATACTTTAAAAGTGAAATGCTGCAATACCTTTCTAGACAAGATATTATAAACATACGCTAGTGAGACGAAAATTATGCGTCATATATATTACAATGTTGGATAGGTCGTGACTCAAACCCAAATTAGTTTCGAAGTCCCTTTGATATTATATGATAATAATTTTCCCGAATCTCACATGTGTAAGTGGAATTTGGGTAAGTAAAAGGAAACAATTTATGAAAATATTATATATACATAAAGTCTATATAAATATAAGTGATTCTATATGCAATAACCGATGGTTTACTGATATTCCATAGTACATAGTAAGTAATTACTATTAGGTAATTAATTGTATTAAGCAACTACGCCAATAGTTGTTGACGACTATGTTTTGAGATGCTAGGCCGTACTGCGCAAAACCTATGTGTATTACAATGTTAGTAAGTAATAGAATTTGATAATTATATTTGACATACCCCTTGCCGGTCTCAGCGGGAGGTTGTGGCGGCTGTACCGGATTTGGAGGGGATAGCATAAGGGTGAATGCTTGATCCGCCGGATAGGGTTGCGCCTGCGTCGGAACGTCCTGCGCGAGCACCGGCTGCACGTTTTTCTCATCGCAGTAGGGATAGTACGCGTCGAAAGGCCAGCTCGGCCAATCTTCTAGAATCGACCAGTCCATGGTGTACTCGTTATGGGCGACGGTCGATTACTGCGCACCGGTAAGGGAGCACGCGTGCACCAGCGGACGCATCGCGCGCGCACTGTCGCGCACCGCCCCCACCACAACCGAGCAAAGTGTTAATAACAACTGCAAGTCGTTTATGCGCAACGAGATTGCACTGCGAAGTATGCAAGCCGACTGATAAACGCCGGTCTTGATTTGCGTATTAATTAATCAGCTCTCCCGAGTTCCACGTCGCCGTGACGGTCAACGGAACAGCCGTGAAGTTTCGGATGCATGCCTCTCTGCACTTCTGGAAAACTTCGCTCCTAACGAGGCTTTATTGTGCTTCGTGCTCATTATAAAAGTTCAATGATGTGAATAAGTTTATTACTTATATAAGAACCTACAGTAAGACATTGTAATACAATATGTTCAAGGAAAATTAAAAACGGAACGAAAATAAAACAGCATTTACTTTATTCAATTATAGCACTTTTTAGGTAATATAACGACTTAAGCCACACAATGCGTACAATAACTAATAGGTCGGGGAAAAAGTTTCTTCGTACTTTGTTTCTATTAAATTGAAGAAAAATCTCTTTGGTTGTACTATTTGTATCTGGCTGGTTTTAATATAAATACATATAGAACATTATGAAAAAGAAAACGAAAAAGAAAAAACACTTTCCCGCCATTTTTTTATTATTTTTCTATCCGCTAAAATGAGTGAATCTAACCAAAAAATTCGATACATTCTCATTGAGTTATAATGTAATACGTACTAGAGAAGCTATTGCAAATAAAAAATGTGCGCTACTCTATGTCTTCGCGCATGCGCGGGGACAGTAGAGTCGCGCATGCGCAGTTGATATACTCGTAAGAGCGCATTGCGCCTCCGCGGTCAGTTTTTGTCATCATAGATTATACGTAGGTAGAATGATCAGTATGTAATAATTGTTTATATAGATTGTATTATTAAGTATCGAGTACAATTTTTTTAATTGTTATTTATTTTGCATATGTGCTAATTTAATATAATTTTACATAATATTATGTCAGAAGTACATTTAAATGATATTTTATTTAATATTTTAAAAGGTAAATATCTAAAATATATAAGTAATAAATATACATTTATTATCAAAGACCACTATTTTTACTTTTCTAGCATTCTCTAACGTATTTTTACGCAGCTGGTCTAAAGTATAATAGTGTAAAGTCAATGCAAATTTACGTAAAGGTGCAAGCAGTGTATAATAAATAATGCGTGATCTGTTTATCCTTTTTCATTAAAGATTTATGTAACTCCACAATTTCTGTTTTAGCCATTAAATATATCTCAGCATTTAAGTTGAGACCGAATTTATGTTTAAAATTTTGTACAAGAGATTTGTAAGAAGCACATTTTTTCTTTATATAAATATTTTGTCTTTGTATTTTCTTAAATTTCTCAGTAAGTTTCTTTCTAGCTGCAGATTCCTTGCTATTAAATACAAACACAATATTACAACGTGCTCATATTTTATTATTTTTATAATAACCTAGAATTATTGATTCCGTTAGTAAGTTAGTAATGCCGTAGAACTATATTTAAAAGCTTAGGTTTCCTATACTTCACTCGAATTAGGCTTAGGACATAACACTTGCGTAATTTATTTTAGTACAATTTTCTCGAACTATCAAAAATTGAATTTGAATTTTGTTGGCTGAAAAAAAAGATACTAGTTATTTGGGAAGCCTGTAAAAATTCTAGCGTTACAGTATTAAAAAAACCGCCATATACTAATATGACTCGCGCGCCGAGGGTTCCGCCTCTCTTAAGTCCTCCAGTAAATATACTGAACATTACAAAAAATTCGTTCGTCGTCTAATCACAAAATAAAACAAAAATCCCAACAATGTTATATAATAATATAATTACGTTATCGCATGGTACTGCAGATTTCTATAAGTACACTCTTCCTGTTTTTGTGGTGTATTTGTCGTTTTCTTTGAAATGTACGGAACATATGCGTGAATAATCTGACGGTAACCACGTTTTTTCGCTGCAATTCTTCTGAAAAAATTTGATCCATGATCCTTTTGTTTCATGAGACGGTCGCGGTAACCTTTAAATCCAAATAATAATAAAAAATATTAATTTTAATGCATTAACATTTCCTACCGTGATTATATATTAATATTTTACTATTCATAATTACTTAACATTGTACGTCGATAGTGTCAAATCTGTGCATAAAACTATTTTACTCTTTGACATTCACGTATACGTTGCAGTTGCTAAAATATAATTAAATTAAGCATGTTTTAAAGATAATATGTTGAACTTACTTATGTTTCTCGAGTTGTTTGAACAGTATCTCAATGCACATGAAGGCATATTAATTTAAAAAAAAATCTTCACTCAAAAGTCTCACGCTGCAGCAACCGATTAACACAGACTAAGTGAGTTGGAGCGCGCGCTCTCTAACGCATGTTACAAACAATCGAGTTGAGGTGTCTTCTCTAGTACGTAGTACATTATAATTCAATGTACATTCTAAAGTTTTATTACAAAAAAGGGAAAAATGCGTCTCAAACCCCGAAAAAAATTTGTAACGTTTATGGACCTAATGTAGTGTCAGTACGAGTAGCAGAAAGTTGGTTCAAGCCATTGAGTTCTATGTACTACGTACTAGAAGCTATTCAAACAAAAATGTGCACTACTCTGTTTTCATGCACGCGGAGATAGTAGATTTTAGTCTATGATTGTAGATAGCGTGGCATATAAATGAAGAAATTTATTTTTTCTATTGTAATATTATTACCTATTTATTCACTTGAACAACAAATAATTTTACTTATTTATTGACTACTGAATTATTAATTACGTTCAGGTTTAAACTTTAATTTGAAATCCCGTATTATTAGCGCAGCTCCACACTCTATGAATATTGAAGCCACACTAAATGACACTAAAGGTGTACGGATTGCAGTACAGTTCATTTGAACATAGTGAATGTTCGGAATGCCAAATCTAGTACGTAGTACATATATATCGATGGTTCAAGCATTTTCAGTCCGGGAATTTTGATGTCAAAGATGCAGCTCGCTCTGGTCGCCCTCATACGGATAAAGTAGATGCCATTTTTGAAAAAGTGGAGCAAGATCGGCACATTAGTAGTTACGACATAGCAGAGGAATTGAGGATTGACCACAAAACGGTCAGAACTCTTTTGTGGTCAATCCTTTTGAAAAAGTCTGGCTATACAAAAAAGCTCAATATTTGGGTACCACACGAGCTCACTGAAAGAAACCTAATTAATCGTGTACTCATTTGCGATGATAAATATTAAAGTGAGCAAATTTTACTCTAACACAAGCTCATTTTTATTTTGGTTATAAGTAGAACTGCACTGATATAATTTTGCAAGTCACTTGTCAAAGCCAGCAATCAGTTCAAAGACCACTAAACAGTTTTGACCCATTTGAAAAAGTCTGGCTATACCAAAAAGCTAAAGAAACCTAATGAATTGTGTACTCATTTGCGATTCTCTATTGAAACGTAATGAAACAGAACCATTTTTGAAAAGATTGATCACTGGTGGTGACTCACCTACGACAAGAACGTGCGAAAAAGGTCATGGTAAAAGGGTAGTCAACTAGTCAAGCTCCACATACTGTAGCGAAACCCGGATTAACACGCAATAAGGTGATGCTGTGTGTGTATCTGAAAACTATCTGAAAAGTATGGTGGGTTTGGAAAGGCATCGTTTATTATGAGCTTTTACCGCCGAGCAATACCATCAATTCGGATCTCTACTGCCAACAACTAATGACACTAAAGCAAGAAATTGAGAAAAAGCAGCCGAAATTAATCAACAGAAAAGGAGTGGTCTTTCATCATGATTACGCCAGACCACACACATCTTTGGCCACTCAGCAAAAATTGAGAGAGCTTGGTTGGGAAGTGTTAATGCATCCACCATATAGTCCAGACCTTGCACCCTCAGATTTTCACTTGTTTCGGTCTCTTCAGAATTCTTTGAGTAGTGTTAGGTTAACATCAAGAGGGGACTGTCAAAACTACTTGTCGCATTTTTTTGATCATAAATCCCAAGATTTCTACAGCAACGGAATTATGTTACTACATACAAGATGGCAACAAGTTATCAAACAAAATGGCACATATATATCATAATTATCTGTAATTAAACTTTGAAAAAATATGTCTTAAATTTGTAAATAAAATACGTAGAAACTTTTTCCCCGACCTTTTATTTTTATCGAAGAATAGGTTTATTTATACAACATTGATCTATCTAATGTTAAGTGCATGCTGTAGTACATAGACATCTAAGTTTATCCTCGATTAACATTAAAAATGCAGATGCGTTGTCACCCCTAACGACCAAGATGGAATCCCCCGTTTCCAGTAAAAAGGGTCTAGGGTTCTCTACACACAACATAAGAAACACAGCAGAATTAAGCTGCTATTTTACGCTGATATTCTGCGAGAGCGTGATCCTTCCCCGGTGGAGCAGACAGAAACCCATGCGTTCTACAACCATAATATAGCTGCGGTATAGCTCTACCAAGTAAAAATTATTCACTCATAGGTAACTGATAAAAAGAAATAAAACCACAGATAATCTTCAAATGTTCGCATCTAATGCATACGCAAAAAATTGACCCCTATATAAGGTGCATGCACCTACAAAGGTTAACAGAATTATTCAAGCAATTACATAGTTGCGGAAGACCTTTGCAACTCATTCGACTTGTATATATCATAAATTTACCACTATCTGAAAAGTAATCTATGCAACATTGGCAATGTTATATGAGGTATTTATGATAACAGCTGTGCTCGAAAACTATAGCAATAAGAAATCATAGATAAATAATGTGACATATGTAGCCTAGAGGCTAGAGGTGAAATTACTCGTGGCTTATTGCCATAGAAAATATTAATGCAAAATTATTTATTTATTTCAGACAACATTGCGGTCGTCAGAATTGAAGTGTGAAGTGGCTATGTATCATATCCATTACCCTATACAGTCCTGTGTGTCTCGTAAGAGGCAACAGGGGGAAGCAAACCAAAAGATGGGCAGCAGCAGATTAAAACAACTTAAAAAAATAAAAACTACGTTTGGCAACAGGCCTGCCAATCGTTTGTCAATATGGCTTATTGTATGTAATTATAGGCTTTTATTTAGCAGTGGACTTTTGATAGGCTGTAACGTAAAAAGCAACTGAAAACATTTTCACGTATGTTACAAAATGGAACAATCAATAGAATAGAATAGAATAATTTTTATTCAATATAGATTTACTATTTTATTCAATAGAGATTACATAATACTTATTGAAAGTCATTTTTTATTTACCACTGGTTCGGAAAATACCTCTTTCCTGGGAAGAACTAACAAGAAACCCCGCGGGACTTTCTTTAAACATATTTCACTTTACAATAATTTTGTTTGTACAATTTTTCAATGAATTTTCATAGAACCAGCATGGTGGCGATCACCTTATTCCCAGGGGTTATTTTCATTCATGTATTCCTTGATATTATAATAAACCTTTTTGTACAGTTTTTCTTTAATAAAACATTTAAACTTGTTTATTGATTGTTTTTGTTTTTATTGTTTGTTTATTTTAAATTTTGTACATTTTCTGGGTCTACTATATTATGTTCAAATACCTATCTTATGTTATGTTACCGTTACAGCCTATTAAAGTCCACTGCTGAACATAGGCCTCCCCCATAGATTGCCTCATAGGGCGGATATTTTCCATAGTATTTTTTTTTAAATTTTAGTTGTTATTAGGAAGAAGCTGCTGCCCATCTCCTGATTAGTTTCGCTCTGTCGACTCTTACAACACCCACGGGATTAGGTATAGTTACACAGGTTAGTGGATATTCACCGCCACTACACGGTATCTTATGTTATGTATCTTAATGTAAAACCAAGAAAAGACCGTAACCATTTACTTTAAATAACTTTAATGAAGAAATCCCCCGTGTAGTGGCGGGTAAGAATACTCACTACCCCATATCTTCCCGTGGGTGTCGTAAGAGGCGACAGAGGGAAACTGAGGCAGAGGATGGGCAGCAGCATCTTTCTGATAACAGCAAAAACAATAAAAAACTGCGGTTGCCAACCCGCTCGCCAAGCGTGGCAACTATGGCAATATACCCCCCATGAGCGTGGTAATGCGTCTTAACGTGGTAGAGCCATGCTGCAGCTATATTATTAATATAGTTGTAGCACGAATGGGTCGGCTCGACCGGGGAAGGACCACGCTCTCACAGAATACCAGCGTAAAATAGCAGCTTGACGCTGCTGTGTTTCGTATGGTGAGTGTAGAGAACCGGAGACCCATTTTACTGGAAAAGAGGCATTCCATCTTAGTCCTCACGGGTGGCGACGCATCTGCATTTTGATTCTTTATTGAGGATAGATGTAGATGTCTATGGGTCACAGCAACCACTTACCATCAGGTGGACTGTGTGCTCGTTTGTCACCCTTATCCTATAAAAAAAAAATGAGCGACGACACAAAGAAACGGCCCCCAGTCCCCGGCGGCCCCGCTATTCCTGGCTACGGTGGCGACCATGGTAACGGCGGGGCAGGGGGTGCTAAGAATCTCCGGTGGAGGTTCGGTTGCCACCTACGACGACTCGACTTGGCAACTTATAACGCACGTACCCTGAGGACTGACGAGAAGATCCTGGAGCAGGAAGAAGAGATAGACAAGTTACGCTGGAATATCATAGGATTATCCGAGGTCCGAAGAGAGGGGGAGGACACGGTAATCCTCGAATCCGGCAACTTGTTCTATCACCGGGAAGGCGACCATCTGTCCCAAGGAGGTGTCGGATTTATCGTCCACAAGTCTCTCGTTAACAACGTTGTAAAGATTGGGAGTGTGTCGACGAGGGTTGCGTACCTTATACTCAGAATCACCAAACGGTATTCGCTGAAGGTCATACAGGTTTACGCACCAACCTCGGCACACCCCAATGAGGAGGTGGAGGAAATGTATGAGGATATCTCTAGAGCCATACATTCCTCCAAAACCCACTATACGGTGTTAATGGGAGACTTCAACGCAAAACTAGGCACAAGAGAGTACGGTGAGCTGAAAGTAGGGAAATTCGGAGTAGGGCAACGGAACCCAAGGGCCAGCAGCTGGCCGACTTCATGGAGAGAGAGGGACTTTTTATGATGAACTCTTTCTTCCAGAAGCGGCCCCACAGGAAGTGGACCTGGTCGAGCCCCGATGGTTCGACAAAAAATGAGATTGACTTCATTATGACGACCAGGCGACAATTGTTCAGTGATGTCTCAGTGATCGCGAGGGTGAAAACCGGCAGCGATCACCGAATGGTGAGGGCACACTGAACCTAAACGTAAAGTTGGAGAGGTCACGTCTAGTGAAGTCAACGCTCCGTCCCCTCGTGCTCTAATCCAAAGTCCCGAAACCTTTCAGCTCGAACTACGAAACCGTTTTCAGTGCCTAGAAGATTGCAATGCAGTGGACGATATAAATGACAAGCTCGTGGAAACTGTCCATGCGGTCGGAGCTAAGTTTTGCAAGACCCGCCGCAGAAGAACACAAAAACTCTCCGATCACACTCTTAATCTCATGGCTGTTAGACGGGATATGAAGCTGCAGTCTTCAGTAGATATGACAGAATACAGGCAACTGAACAGACAGATCTCCAAATGCATGCGGCGGGACTTGCGCAACTTCAATACAGCTCGTATTGAAGAAGCGATCGAGCGGAACCAGGGCTCCAAAGTCTTTGCTAGAGATCTGTCTGCCAGAAAGAGCCAACTGTCGAAGCTGAAGACCGAGTGTGGCAGCGTCGTTTCCGGGACACCTGAGATTTTGAGTGAGATTGAGAGGTTCTTTGGTCAGCTGTACACATCATCGTTGGAGCCACACGCAAGTGTGAGTAACGATCCAAGAGCGAGTCTTATCCGACACTATTCCGATGATATCCCGGACGTCAGTCTGAGCGAGATTAGAATGGCTCTCCAGCACCTTAAAAACGGCAAGGCCCCAGGCGAGTATGGAATTACTTCGGAGCTTCTGAAAGCGGGTGGAAAACCGGTACTTGAAGTCCTTCAGAAGCTCTTTAATTCCGTCCTACATGGTGGCATTACACCGGAGGCGTGGAGCAGAAGTGCGGTGGTCTTGTTCTTCAAGAAAGGCGACAACGCTCTCTTGAAGAACTACAGACCGATTTCCTTCTGAGCCGCGTCTACGTGCTGTTTTCGAGTCATTACGAATCGTCTCGCACGCAGACTCGACGACTTCCAGCCTCCCGAACAAGCCGGTTTCCGAAAAGGCTTTAGCACCATAGACCACATACATACCCTTCGGCAAAATGTACAGAAGTCCGAGGAGTACAATTTGCCACTATGTCTGGCGTATGTGGACTATGAGAAAGCCTTTGATTCCGTTGAAATTTGGGCGGTGCTGCAGTCCCTTCAGCGGTGCCAAGTTGACTGTCGGTATATCGAAGTGCTGAAGTGCTTGTACAGTAGGGCTACTATGGCTATCCGAGTACAGAACAGGAGTACGAAACCTATCCAACTGCAGAGAGGTGTAAGACAGGGTGACGTTATATCCCCGAAACTCTTCACCGCTGCATTGGAGGACGTTTTCAAGCTTCTGGCCATATAGCTCGAAGAACCGACAACCGATGGGGAAAAAAGGTTCTCGAGTGGCGACCTTGTACCGGCGGACGAAGTGTAGGACGTCCCCCCACTAGATGGAGTGACGACCTGGTAAGACATGCAGGAAGTCGATGGATGCAGGTGGCTCAGGACCGTGCTTTGTGGCATTTTTTGGGGGAGGCCTATGTTCAGCAGTGGACTTGTGAAGGGCTGTAATGATGATGTAATGATGAATGAAGCAATTAAGTATATATATACAGGGTGGGTCGATTATTTTTAGCACTTTACGTTATCTGTTCTAAAAAATTATTTGACATATAAAACGTAAAAAATATGCCATTTATAATCATGGAATTACTAACTTCACAACAGCGCATTTTGATTGTCCTAATTTGTTATGAAACTGTTCGTTCAAAAAGAACAACATTTCATAAATTACGTGAGAGTTTTGGTCGACATGGACGTCCTACTGAGCTTGCAATTGGTAAAATTATTGATCGTTTTGAAGAAACTGGTTCAGTGGAAGGTTGTAGACTATATCAACATGTTCATCCAGTTCGTACTCCTGATACAGTCGCATCTGTTAATGAAAGTGTTCGTAATGTACCAAACACATCCACTAGGCATCGTTCACATGAAATAAACATTTCATGAACCACATTACGACGCATTTTGCATGTTGATCTTCATTTGCATCCATACAAAACTCACCTAAATCAACAATTGAAGCCACCAGACCATTCCAAGCATTGTCGTTTTGTTATTTGGATGCTTGAACGAAATGGTCATCAAAAATCATCTTTACCGATGAATCCCACTTTCATCTTAATGGGTTCATAAATAAACAAAATTGTCGAATTTGGGGAGCGGAGAATCCTCATGCTATTCACGAAGCAGAACATCATCCTCCAAAAGTCACTGTTTGGTGTGGTTTATGGGCTGGTGAAATCATTGGGAAAATGATCACAAGAAAATGCCCTTACATTGAATGGGGAACGTTATCGCAATATGTTAACCGATTTTTTTGTGGCTCAAATTGAATGAATTAGGTATCAACGACCTTTGGTTTCAAGAAGACGATGGAGCGACATGCCACACAAGTCGTGTAACACTCCATTTATTGTCAGGAAAATTTACTGATCGCATAATTTCAAGAAATTCTGAAGTTCCTTGGCCACCTAGAAGCCCGAATTTAACACCACTTGATTATTTTTGGGGTTATTTGAAAGGTATAGTGTATGCTAATCATCCACAAACAATTCAACAACTTAAAAACAACATTCGAGCTGAAATTGAGCTCATTGATCCGATTTTATTGGAAAAAGTCATCGAAAATTTTGAAGTTCGAATGCAGGCCTGTAGACGAAGCCGTGGTGGGCGTATGAAAGATATTGTTTTTCATGCATAAATGGCATAGAACCACCTTTCATTGTCAATAAAAAAATTGACTGTTCACCTCAAAATGTGTATTTTATTTACAAATGAAAAAAGGACTAACAGATGGTCCAACCTATATATATATCCCAAACAGCACACAAGTGTTATGAAGATCAATATAATAGCCCACATAGAACTTAGAGTTCTTTAGTTCTTTTAGAAGCGTATAAGAGTGTCGGAAAGAGACTGTATTCTTATAAGAGTGTTTTGTGAGTTATTATACAGCTCAAGCTGTATAAAGTCTGTATTATAGGATGAGCGTAAGCTTAGGGTTATTACTCAGAACATGAAAAGTCTAGTATATACATACATCTTTAAGTATTTTGTAACACTTGAATCTGATTTTATCATAAAAGCTGTATTTTTTTTGCATGCTGTCACTTGCTATAACAGCTATGCATTTATTACAGCTCTAAGTGTTATTATAGTAGTATCATTCAAATCTTATTTCTGAACAATGGTGTATGCAAACTCGCTTCAAAAATATATTTATGGCGTAATTGTACACTGTTGTAAATACCGTAGTTTTATGACTTCTGTCAATGAGGGTGATACAAAACTAAAAAAATTAATAACAGCCATAGTACAATTTAAATCTGTATAAGTATATCGCCATTTTACATGCGTTGCGTGTTTATTTTGTGCTAGTGTACAAAATTAATTTGTTATCAATTTGTGGAAAAAAGGAAAAATTTGGTGCAGTTAGAAGATCATGTTTAATTTAAATAAAAGTTATCCAACAATTTTCCCAAGAGAAGGTTTTCCTTCTTTTATACGTACTTCTAAAGAGAATTATATGTTATGATGAAAAACTGCTATACAGCGTAAGTAATAAAAACATTTTATTATACAACATACATACATAAAATAAACACTCACGCCTGTCACCCAGAGGGGTAGGTAGAGACTATGGACTTCCATTTGGCACGATCCTGACACACCTCTCTCGCCTCCTCCACATCCATATATCTACGCATACACGCTCGTCGGGTAAGGGTACTCTTAATTTGGCCCATTTTCAATATATCGCCAATTTGGTCGATAAATTTTCGCCTAGGGCATCCCTTCCCGACACTGCCGTTCACCTCTGCCACATAAATTTGCTTTGTCACTCTTTCCTCATTCATTCTTTCTACATGACCAAACCATCGAAGCATTCCTTTCTTAATCCTGGTCACAACAACACCTTGCAAACCACACTCTTCTCTTATCACACAATTTCTCACTCTGTCATTCAGATTCATCCCTAACATACTCCTTAATGACCGCATTACTCTCGTGCTTCTTCTGCCACACCCAACTTTCACTACTATACATTAAAGTAGGGACTAACACAGCATTGTGAATTGCCATACGTGCCTTTTTGGACACATTCTGACTTTCCACAATCGAGTGTAGAGCCCCATTTACTTTGTTTCCTGCGTTCACTCGTCGTTCTATATCCTTATCATATCTACCATCCCTGCTAAATACACATCCCAAATACACAAACTCATCTACTTGCTCGACCAATTCCCCTTCTATTCTTATTTCACATATCGTTTTACTTTCTTCTCTTTCAAAAACCATAACTTTCATCTTACTTGCGTTCACTTCCATTCCTCTTTCTTTTAATGAACTGTTCATTAATGTAACCATCATTTGCAACTCGGCCGCCGACGACGGGAGTATGACTTGATCATCGGCGTACAAAAGGCATTTGCCGGTTAACTCACCCATTCTTAACCCGCATTCTTCAACTTTCAAATTTTTCAAACAACTGTCCATAAATAGGTTGATCAGCCACGGGGAAGCCACACAGCCCTGTCTGACCTCTTTATGGATGCCAAACCAGTCCCAGTAGGCCCCGTTGATCCTGACACAAGCACTGGAGTCCCTATACAGAGACTTCAATGCCTTTATCAACCCAGCGCTCAACCCAAATGAGTTCAGTGTTTGCCATAACTCATCCTTGTCCACTCTGTCATAAGCCTTTTCCAAGTCTACGAACGCACAAAAAACCTTTTGGTTTTTGGCCAAAAACTTCTCCGCGATCATGCGCATGGAAAAGACCTGATCCATACATCCCATTCCCTTTCTAAATCCCGCTTGCACATCCCAAATTATTCCATCAGTATCTTTCATAACTCTTTCAATTAGTACCTTAGCATACAGTTTTCTCACAACGCTAAGAATGCTGATACCACGGTAGATTTTACAGTCCTGCTCCGATCCTTTTCCTTTATATAGTGGGACTATCACGGCTTTGTACCAGTCTCCCGGTACCCGTTTAAGTTCCCAACACAAATTAAACAAGGTGTACAGCAGGTCTGCCACCACTCCCTCTCCAGCCCTTAGCATTTCGAGTGACACTCTATCATATCCGGCTGCCTTACCTGCTTTCATACTTTTCATTGCTTTCATTATTTCATCTATACTTATCTCTCTATCTCTTTCCTCTTCTTTCGGAATTTCTATTTCATTTAATTCAAACGTCTAATCACTCATAAACACGCTTTCAAAGTATTCCTTCCATCTCCTTAAACTCGACACTTCGTCATTCAAAATACAGACATTCTGGTCTCGTATAGCATTCATTCTAGGCTGTTTTGAATGTCCCCTGGCAGTTCATACGAGTTTCCAGAACATTTTAATATTTGCCTGGAAGTTATCCGATATTCTTCTATCATTCTTATCCGTTCTTTCTTGCTTTTTCCTTTCAACTACTTCTTTTACTCTCTTATTTAGATGTCTAAAGACTGCCTTTTTTCTTTCAATATCATCATTCATACCGCTAGAATAACTAGCCTTGGTTGCTAGTAAATCTAGCTTTGCTCTCTTCTTTGCTTCTACTCCCATCCGTACCTCGTCATCCACCATAGAGTGTTATTTTTCCTTTCATTCGTTCTCTTATTTACACCAAAAACTTCGGTAGATGCATCCACCAAACCTTTCTTGACATTATACCACACAGTCTCCAAGTCTAAATCATTCATTCACAAATCATTCATATCACTTACATTTTCTCTCAGTCTACATTTGAACTTCTCTTTCGCACCTTCATCTTGTAACCTCCCTGTTCTTATACGCTGTAACGCAGTGGTAGACACAGATGTCCGATGCCGCCAACGACTGAATAGACCATTGATTCGGCATAAGACCAAGTAATGATCCGTCCCTACGTTGGACCCCCGGTAAACCCTTGTATCTACCACTGCGCTTCTCATTCTTTCATCCACAATTATTAAATCTATCATGCTTCTATCACCACCTCTTTCCCATGTATACATATGAATCTTCTTATGACGAAAGAAAGTGTTCGTCACAAAAAAAATCTTTTCCACACATACGGTGAGGAGGCTTTCACCATTCTCATTTATACTTTCATCACCAAACGTTCCCAATATCCTTTCATCACAATCGCTTGAGCCGTTCCAGAGACTAGTCCTGACAGACAGATAGATAGAATATATACTTTTATTAATTTTAATTATGCACCAAGCGTTTTTTTAATGAATATATACTTCGAACAAGAAGTTCATCGACAGATCCTACTCGGCTGGTCTTTCGTGAGCTTACGACATATCTTCCCTTCACGTATTTCTCAAAACTTAAAAACAAGAGAGTACCCACTACCAGGGTGTGTTGCTAGTAATGACATATGGATCTTCGACTTGAAATTGAAATTTCTCTGTGTGATAATTCGGAATAAAAATATCCGCAGTTGAACCAGAGTAACCAACATTACTTTATGGAACCCGCCATATAATACTTGTTCTATACATTTACGCGCTTTGGAAGAGAGGTTAAGTCCTTCAAAGTCCTTTAGTAAGCAGTAAGAGAATTGTATGTGAAATAAGTCTTTGGCTGACTACTTTCGCTGTTATTACCCAATATGTGCTTTCGTACTTTGATTGATAAAACTAATTCATTCGTTTGATTTTCGGGCCAATGGACACTTCATTTTATAATTGATATCTAACTTACATTAATCTCGATCACCTATTGATTCCAAGTTTACAAAGAATACAACAGCTGATATGCATTACTTGACAGTCACCAATACTGCCAAAAGTGGGCATGCGGGTTAGTGATCGAAAAACCAATACTCTCGCACTGGTGATATTTCTTCACATTACAATTCTGTTATATTTGGAATCAGTGTTTTTGAATATTCCACAATCGATTGGTCTATTGGGGAAGCAAACCATGAAGAGGCCTGTGTTCAGCTGTGAACTTTTGATGTAATGGTAATGGTATGATTTAAACGCAGAAAGAGATGAAATTAACATAAACACAATGAAAATAGTCCAAATAAAATTATTTATAAACCATATCAAAATGTAAAGCTAAAAATAAAGCACATGGCAGTTTACCTACAAAGCAACATCGCGCACAAAAAGCCCTGTGATTGAATAATTTTTTTTTAGTTTTTCTGAAGCAGCAATGCTATAGAGCACCCGAAATGTTGGGAATTAAAAAAGGTAAAATTAAACGCGATAGAATCCATAAAATTAGTTTTATTCAATATAGAGTATAACAAAATAAATATAACAAATTAAGCCCTTTGATGTGTTTACTCTACTGCCTGCCCAAGAAGAAGGGTAATTTTAAATATATATATTACGGCTTGATGGATTTTAATAATAATATTTATGTATTGCATCAGAAAATACAAAAAATGGAGGTGAAAAAGGTTTTTTTTGATAAATTACAACAATATTGGTATCAAACAGTGTAGCAGTGGTAGAGCCACGCTGCAGCACCTGCTGTAGCACGCATGGGCCGGCTTGAACCGGGGAAGTACCACGACCTCACAGAATACCAGCGTAAAGTAGAAGCTTTGCTTCTGCGTTTCGCTTGGTTAGTACAGGTGGCCGGAGACCCCCCCCCCCACCCCCTTAACATGTTAGCGGAATTAAAAAAGAAAAGACTACCCCAAGAGGGTACCAGCACCCCTGGTAATGGAGAATCCCTCACTGAGCATCCACGGTCAAGCTACTCTTCTTGAGCGTGGGTGCTCAGGCTGCCCCGCGTATTCTGGGATAGGTCAAAATCCCGCTCTATACTAACACTGCACGGGGCAAACAGAGCGATGAAGCCATGGTGACCCCTGCCACGCTATCCGTGGACTTCTGCAACATCAGGGGACTTCACTCTAACCTTAACGCCGTCCACTAACGTCTGGAGACGGCGAAGCCGGCCTTGCTCTTTTGACCGAGACGCAGGTGTCCTCTCCGGCTGATACTTCGTACCTGTCTTACCCGGGGTACAAATTAGAACACTTCTTTGTGCCCCGGGCTGGAGTTTGCGTATACGTCAGAGAGGATATCTGTTCTCGACGCCTCGGTAGTTTTGAAGGTCGGACGGACCTATCCATCCTTTGGCTGCGTGTAGAAAGCGACGACCATCCCCGCGTCTACGGGTTCCTCAATAGGTTCCATAGCGGTAATGACACAGACCGACTCATCGACCACGCCCAAAGGGCCACAGATTTCTTGCTACAACAGATCCCATCCGTAAAGATCGTGATACTTGGCGAATTTAACGCCCACCACGCCGAATGGCTCAGTTCACTTTCAACCGATCATGCGGGGAGATCTGTTTATGACTTTGCCTTGGCATATGGTCTGACACAGCTGGTCACTTCGCCTACGCGGATTCCAGATGTGGAAGATCATTTGCCTTCCTTCGGGAAACCGCGCATTCTGGTCTCTCGCCAAGGCTGTCCGAGGGAATTTCTATAAGCCATCACTACCATCTCTGCACAGGGAGGACGACTCACTGGCCCACGCCGCAAAAGAGAAAGCCGATCTTTTAGGCTCCCATTTTGCGTCCAACTCGACTCCCGATGACGGGGGGAACACACCGCCGATCATTCCGCAGTGTGAGTGCTCTATTCCTGATGTGCTATTCACACAGTGCTCAGTACGCAATGCACTCCTATACCTGGACATCCACAAGTCGAGTGGGCCTGACGGAATCCCGTCAGTTGTGCTGAGGACGTGCGCTCCAAAGTTGGCACCGGTTCTAACGCGTCTTTTCCGGTACTCCTACTCCCTAGGCGTAGTCCCGAACTCATGGAAGACAGCTTTCGTGCACCCGATCCCTAAAAAAGATTACCGCTCTGATCCGTCTAACTACAGGCCTATCGCTATCACCTCCTTGTTCTCGAAAATTATGGAGTCCATTATTTACTGCCAGCTAATGCGGTACCTTAAGGAGCACCAGCTGATTAGTGACCGCCAGTACGGTTTCCGTCGGGGTCGCTCAGCTGGTGATCTTCTTGTTTACCTAACACACAGATGGGCGCAGGCGATCGAGTCCAAGGGGGAGGCTTTGGCGGTTAATTTGGACATAGCGAAGGCCTTCGATCGGGTCTGGCACAAAGCGCTTCTTTCGAAGCTTCCTTCCTATGGACTTCCCGAGAAACTGTGCAATTGGATCACCAGTATTCTAGCTGATTGGAGCATCAAGGTCGTAGTAGACGGTGCATGCTCAGATTACAAGCCTATTAACGCTGGTGTTCCACAAGGCTGCGTGCTATCACCAACGCTGTTTCTTCTGCATATCAATTATATGTTGCAAACCGTTAACATTCATTGCTATGCAGATGACAGCACTGGCGATGCTCTATACACAGACCGTGCTAGTATTTCTCGGGAAAACGTCGCCGAGTACCGGAACAAACTTGTGTCTGAAGTCGAGCCTTTGCTGAACAAAGTTTCGGATTGGGAGCGACTAAATCTAGTCCAGTTTAAAAAAAAATAAGTGAAATATACATAATTATAAGTAATATATAACACATATT
The DNA here is from genome assembly GCA_029286625.1 of Parnassius orleans. Classification (NCBI taxonomy): domain Eukaryota; kingdom Metazoa; phylum Arthropoda; class Insecta; order Lepidoptera; family Papilionidae; genus Parnassius; species Parnassius orleans. The sequence goes on along the minus strand of JAGSMP010000262.1, from coordinate 806,450 downwards.
AATCTTACATTTAACAATAAAGTTTCCACAGTTAACTAACTCATCGACAACAAACGTTGTCGATGAGTTAGTTACAGTTTTTTCCAACCACTGGTGTGAAACGTTACAGTGACATTGATCGCTCGGAATCGCTCGGATGTCTATGGAAAGAATTGTTGTAATAGCCTGCTTATTGGCAGAGGAATAAGAAAATAAAATTCGATGGAAAAGAAGATTCTGGATTCACAATAGTAATTTAAAAAGGGAGTTCTATGGAGAATATTATACTTTATTTAAAGACTTACTTAGATGATGATGAACGATTGCTCATCATCATCTAAGTAAGTCGCTCTGATCTTGATCTGAATTATCAAGTTATCAGGTTATATATATATATATATATATATATATATATATATATATATATAGAATTATATTCTTTGATGAAATCCGATTAAAAATGGTTCTATGACTTTTTACGATAAAGTTAATATTTTCGGAGTTATGAATTTTTGAAGGTTTGTAAAATTTCAAATTCGGATACTTTTGACTCATTAAAAATATATAAAGAAAAACAATGAAATATAAAAGATATTTTTTACGCAAGTCTTCTCTAACGACGCATTGTTGCCTACACAGTAAAAGTAATTACTCCTAAAAAGAAGAAAAAATATATTTCGAAACGAAAGTCGAAACCACCAGTTTTAGTGGAAAATCCACAAAGTTAGCAACATTAGTGCTTGTTCACGTTAACTCGCGGGCGCGGTGGCGGGCGCGGTCATGAAATATCAAACACGACATTATATACAAGTGTTCACGTACAAAACGCAGGTGTGGTGGAAGTAGCAGACAAGCTGGCGACTAACGCGCGCGGCGCGCTCGCGGCATTATTAAACGTATGAAGTGTGTTTACGCCGAACTAGCGGCGGAGCGCGCGATTGACTTGCAACTTCAGGTGAGATCAACAATTTTGAACTTATCACTACAAACGATCGACCATTCAACCCATTGGCCAACGGGGACACGAGCTCGCCCAAACCATCACGCCGACTGCCGCCCCTACGCCCGCGTGTTCTACGTGAACAAGCACTTAGACAACACTGAGTATCAGCACTCGCCGAACGCGCCGCATTATATGACGTCATCAGCATGCCTCCTTCAATATTCGGATACCTACCGCATTTTATAAAATACGGTGCGTACAAGTCGCGGCATGTAAGTCTAGCGCTGAACGAAACGTGGAGGGGTAGCTGCGCATGGTACACGAATTGAATTGCACAAATGCGACTGGAGAGCCAATCAGCGCGTGCGAACGACGCACGCCCGCCCCGCGACCCGCTTACTACCCCATGATACCTTATTTTCGACTTATGCGCAATAACGGTCACCGCTAGACTTTCGTGCCGCTACTTATACATGGTGCGGCTGCAATGTGCGCGGTTTCATATAATTTCATACAACGAATTTTAAAATGCAGCGTGTAGGTACGGCGCGTGCGGCGCGTAAGGTGCTGAGAAATGTGCGTTCAGCTTTAAATAATATAATGAAAATCATTTCTCTCTCTTCAATCAAGATTTCAATAAACAAGATATTAAAATACTTTCCGTCTTATTAAAAAATACTAATATTTAATTAATTAATCCAAAGCTTTCAAAAGCTTCTATTTCTTTATTATAACATTCTCTCCACTTGCTTTCACATTCCTTTGCAAAATTCTGCTCATTAGATTATCTCAAGTCTTTACATGTGAAATAAAGGCTTTTCATAGAATTTCAATGTACGAAGTGAAAATCATACATTAATTAATTACGGCCCATCAAATGCCCACAGCAGAACATTGGGGCGGGGGGGAGGTCATTTCCCATATTTGCCACATGTGGAAGAAAGGTTTGTTAATGCAGTTTTTTTATTATTATTGACTTATGATCAGGAAGATGCTGCTACCCATCTCCTATATCAGTTTCTCTCTTTCGTCTCTCACAACACAGTGACACCTATGGGAGGACATAGGGTTGTGGATTCTCTTAAGACTACACTGTAAGGCAATTCTAATTTTTACTCCTAATGAATAAATAAATAAGATAATAATAAAAGTACTGAATATATACTAAATTTATGTTATATTAGCTGACCAGGCGGACGTTGTTACGCCCTCTCCGATCACCCTTTGTTCTATAAAAATCCTTAAATTCGTAATAAAAAATATGGAGGGTCACTTATCGGGATCATAGCTCTCAAGTTGGACCAAACTGCACTTAGTGTGCAAAATTTCCTTGAAATCCGTTCATTAGTGCAGGAGTTCATCGCAGACAAACAATTTGACATAATTTTTATGTATGTATAAGAATTATAATAATAATAATATTTAATTTCTACATAACAAACAACAACAATAGGAAACAGACAGACACACTTGGAATTATCGTAGTTTTTTCTTAATTTTTAAAATTTTTTAATGTTTTAAAATACATACTTACATAAACACTCACGCCCTTCACCTATAGGGGTAGTCAGATACTAAGAACTTCTATTTGATCGTTTAAACACCTGACACACCTCTCTCGTCTTCTTACATCCATGTATCTTCACATTCATGCTTGGCGAAGGACACTTAATTTGGCCCATCTTCAATATACTGCCAATTTGGTCGATAAGCTTTTGTCTAGTAGAGCATCCCCTTCCAGCCCTGGCGGTTTTAAAAAAAATCGAACAATAAAGCCTTCTTCAAATGCCGTAGTCAACAAGCTGTTTTAACTAAATTGGACAACTTCATCGTTTCCTTTTATTATATTATATAATAGGTACTTTACTTTTATTTTTCATTCTATCAAACTCATAGTATGAGGGTAAGCTCACACCGAAACGTGACGCGACGCGACGCGACGCGCACTTTTTAAGATAGTGAAACATCGATCACTAATGAAAAACTAGATAAACAATCAGTGACAAAAAAGGGCGTAACCGAATGTGCACCCACTCGAACATATGGGTGCACTTTTAATCCAGTAGCATTCGAATGCTCCGACGGTAAACATGCCTCAGTGCTCGTTTAAAAAGTGTAAAAATCACACATCCAGGACGCTAAAAAAGGATGGAATTTCATATTTTCGGTAAGTATTAATATTAACATTATTTAATTGTTATCACTGTATTGTAAATACTGATATTTTGTCAAGAAATCATCGTAAAAGTATTTTTTAAATTAAGTCGTAATTAAATAAGTCGTCATTGTTCGAGGTATATGCGTTGATTCTGTTCCATTTGTGGAGACGCTATTGTTTTTTAATTTTTTTTATTATTAAAGTATGATTGTTTTTTTTTTGTTTAATGAGACTTCTTTACTGTTTCTCTAAATACTATAGTAACATTTTATAGATTTGATTTTAAATAAGTATGTGCTACATGTTTCGGGTGCTTTACAACACCCATGGTCACGGGGGACTCAACGTCGGGAATTAATAAAAATAAGTTAATTAAACGCTATATAATCCGTAAAAGTAGTTTTATTCAATGTGTAGTGTTCGCGTAAATATAAGAAATCATTATAATTATTCAGTCTTTTCCGTTTTTTTAACATCTGTAAATATGAACATTACGTCAAAAATATGGACAATAATATTCTTAGATTTTGCAAGAACTTTCTGTACTTATTTTTTATATTTAGTAACTATTAAATTTAGATTTAAGTTGTTTGTCAAACAATATCTTTAAATTTTTCACAGAAGATAAAGTATAAATAAATAATTATTACTGTTTCAATTACTTTCATTACTAAGTGAATGTGGTGCCCTATCCAAAAGCATATTTACATTCAGGTAATAATATAACCATTACACATGTACACCATAGAATAGAACAGAATATGCTTTATTAAGTAGACGAATTATTTAAAACAAGTTGAACAAAATTGTAAAATTAAAATTATAAAAAATATTGTGCAGTTCGATTCCACTCTCCTTGTCCAAGCGACGAGCCTCGGTCGTAAAGTTTTATTGCTTTTTTTTGGCACTTTGTGATTCTGACTTTAAACCATGAGCGTAAGGTTGAATTTGTTTTATTGTAGGTTGACGAGTGAGCATCGGTCATAAAAATTTATTGCTTTTTGCACGTAGCTTTGTCAATACAACTTTAGGCAATGTATTTAAGGTTGAATTTACATTAATGTATATTTATTACAACTAGAATTACGTCAAAACATTTGGCGACAGTTTTTAGAGAACTTTTGTATGGGATTGTGCATCTAGTTTTTTATTAGTGATCGATGTAGTGAAACAAAATATAACTTTATTTACTACACGAAAAGATTTATTGAGATAATTCTAAAATGCCTCGCGGCGTCGCGCTACACCGCGTTGCGCCTTGAGATGTCTCGCGGCGTAACGCGGCGCATCATGATGCAGCGACTTCGTCGGTAGGCGCAACGTGCAAAAGCGATGCGCTGCCAGCGAGTTCACGATGCGCATCGCGAACGTCACAATGCGTCTCGCGGCGCCGCGCTGCGCGATGCGAAACCACTGGCCTCTTCAAGTATCGTCGAGTCGCGTCTCGGTGTGAACTGACCCTAAGTTTGAAAAAATCACTACATCTGTCACTATTGTTTTAATGGTTTTCGTTTTTTTTTTTAGGATAAGGGTGACAAGCGAGCACACAGTCCATCTGATGGTAATTGGTTGCTGTGATCCATAGACATCTACATCTATCCTCGTTTGCGAATCAAAATGCAGATGCGTTGTCAGTCGTGAGGACAAAGATTAGTGTTGCCAGGTCCAGTGGGTCAAATTTCGGGACGGAAGGTAAAAATAATCGGGAATTTGGTTTTCAAATCGGGACAGTTACAATGGCCACCAATACCATTTCGGCCGCCATGATTTATATTTGTCTTTTTGACACAATGCGCAATATGCTTTATAAATTATTATTTGGGACTGCCTCGTTGCTCTAGTGGTTGTAAACACGACTGTTGATCATGAGGTATCGGGGTTCAAATCCCAGGTTGGCTCAAAAAAAAACAGTTATTGAGTTTTTCCTCAGTATCTGCCCGGAGTCAGGAAGTTGGCGGTGTCTCACCACCTTGCCTCGGAAAGCACGTAGCGTGAAGGAATAGAGCACCTGTGCTTGCGCATACACTTGGGCACTATAATCCTGTCCTGCGGCGATGGATAGTCTACGTTGAGGCTGAACGCCGTGACCGAAATTCAGAGTGATGTAATGACCAAATAATTTTTGTCAAAATATCGGAAAAACTGCACATTCGTCCTTGTGCGTTTTATTTTCCCGGCGAATCAGGACTTGTTGAATGAATTATTTTTTGCACTTAAAAAACCCTAAAAAAAAGCAGAAATTCATTTATAATAAATTTTTACCTCAAACGCCTAGATAAAATACTAGCGTCGCACGCATAATTTCACTTTATTTATTGATAACAACAGTACAACTGAAGAAGTTAACTACTGGAAGAACTAATCTACAAGACTGTTAAATTTTTCTAATGTACTTATCTAAACCTTATCGTGTAATTTAGGTACTGTACTAATTACTTATAAGAAAATGAAATAATAAATGACAGCGCGCCGGTGTGGGCGGCATCAGGCGCGAGAGAAAAAAACGAGACAGCATGAATGATATTTGTATCCCGCCAACACAATACGCGCAGTCTAAAACTTTTATGGTGACTATAAAAGTTTTAGACTGCGCGTAATATTCGAGTTTGGTAAGAAAATATTTGAATGTCAAAGCAAAATATTTTAATGTAATAACAGCCACAAATACAGTCAAAATTATCGATCAAAGTACAGACTAAGGAGTTTAGTGAAAAATCGGGACATTTGGCGTCCCGATCAAGGATGAATCGGGACGTGTCACCAGACACCTGAAAATCGGGACGTCCCGCGCAAATCGGGACACCTGGCAACACTAACTAAGATGGAATGCCTCTTTTCCAGTAAAAAGGGTATCCGGTTCTCTACACTCACCATACGAAACACAGCAGCATTAAGCAGCCATGCTGCATTTTACGATGGTATTCTGTGAGAGCGTGGTCCTTACCCGGTCGAGCCGACCCATTCGTGCTACAACTGTACAATTAATATAGCTACAGCATGGCTCTATCACGTTAACAAAATTCATCAATTTGTTAATATTTCTTAATAGTAATTTTTAGTTTTCATTTTGTTCGTCTTTTTAGTTTTGTATAATATATTTTCACCACTAAGCAGGCGGTGTTTAGCTACCTATTATTAAATGTGCATAGTTTATATTACTGTTTTATAACTTAGCATAAGTACCGCCTTTTGGTATCTATCTCCTAAGTTTTTTTTTTCCCATTATCTGTTTTTTTTTTCGTGTTTTGTGTATAAAAATGCTAATGTATACCAGTAGTATGCCAGCAGTTTTAGCTAAATTTATATCTACAACTAGAAATCCAACCCGGCTTCGCACGGGTGATTTCTGTATCTCGACAACAGCGCTGCCTACCAGGTCCAATTGTGAATCTAAGCCATACAGTAGTTGACACTGAGGTAAAGTTTTTTGTTACACAATATCATTTAATTGAGAAGTTAGTTTTTAATAAAAGTTTATCAGTTTAAAGAGTATTAGTTATATTAATACACAAAACAATCCCTGTAAAAAAACTAAAACCTAAAACATACAAAATATTTCATCAAAATTAGCCCAACCGCTTAGGAGTTAAGTGACAAACGTACAGAAAAACATGGCTCTACCACATACACGATTTTGAAAAAAAGAAAAAAAATCCCTTAATACCTAACATTACATTGACCATGTAGTGCTGGTTTAAGAATATCCACTACCCCTTATCATCCCGTGGGTGTAGTAAGAGGCGACAGAGAGAAATAAATTAACGATTAAAATAAAAACTGCGACGAAAACTACCTAGTGAACTATGATGGAATGTCTCATTACTAGTGAAAAGGGTCTTCGGTTCTCGTCATTAAACCATATGGCAAATCCCCCCTATGAGGCAATCTATGGGGGAGGCCTATGTTCAGCAGTAGACTTTAATAGGCTGTTAGGGTAATGGTAACGGTAACATTTGCATCATGAAAATGTCTTGATTACCTCACACCTTACGGCTACTGCCATCTAATGATATCATGCATTAAATATTTCAAGAATATATTTTGTTAAAAGTGACATCTAGTGGACCATGACGATAACTCGACATAGCACAAAAAGCTAGTATGTGTAGAAAAATTATTTTATTTATTTTATTACATAGATGGCGCTAGTAAGGTTATTTTAGTTATTAGTATCATAGCTATAGTGGCGTGGCGCTTTTAATATTTTTTTATAAAAATATTAAAAGTTATTATATTAATTTAAACGTTACAACACGTTATAAAGTTTCTCACAATAGGTAGGTACCTAGTGTTTTATCAAATATCTATATAAAAATTAATTTGTATTTAATGCACTGCCATACCGGTCATCAGATTGCGCTAAAACTTTGTCACCTTATTGCTTGCACTAATTGGGCGAAGGTTATAGGCATAGTACAATTAACTTACAGTAGGTGGCGCGCTTATGGTACCGACAAATTTATTTGAAAATTATATATCATTTTGCTTCAATTAATGTTTTATTATTCCTAATTAAACAATATATGTAACTCTTCCAAATTTAAAACGATATTTCCTCAACCAAACATTAAGGCTATCTATCAGAGTCTTTGGTCATTTGACCTATATTCACAAGTTAATATATCACTTTATCATGTCTAAAAAGGCAACTTTGGGTTGAGATATGTGTGACTCTATATTTAAAGCACCTGCAAAGACATTAACTAACATTAAGCATATGAACCCCAAACATGCATTTATATATCGCATAAATAATGTTCTTAACTCGAAAGCAACTACAGCATCACACCATCAAAACTTTCTTCTGCTGCAGTAACGCGCCGGGTAACCAGCAAGGAGGGCTAATAGTTTTCTGCTCACTAGATGTCGCTAGTTGACACTGAGGTAAAGTTTTTTGTTACACAATATCATTTAATTGAGAAGTTAGTTTTTAATAAAAGTTTATCAGTTTAAAGAGTATTAGTTATATTAATACACAAAACAATGCCTCAGTGGTTTGCTCTTTAATTTTACACATTTTTAACTTTAAAAAAAAATACTTTTATGATTGTCTGTGGTTTGGTTTATTTATTTTGAATCTTATTAATATAAAATATAGCTAATAGAACAGAAAGAAACATTAACCTTTACATTTTCCGAACAAATTAACTTCCCCGCTATGAAATTTGTCAAATATTATACCTCACTTTTAAGTGGCGCCGCCCTGGTGGCAAGGGTTGTACATCATTACGACAGCGCTATCAAACATTTAAATGATTATAGTACACGAATTTTTGTTGGAGATGACGTTTTATTTTCTGTATACGTAGTAGTATTATTATATTTATTCTGTGGTATAGGACAGTTACTATACTCTTTGCGTTTTATTGATATGAACCTACGACTAAATGAATCGGTCTACATTCTTACATATTCACCTGTTTATTACTGCTAAGCATAGGCTGATAAACGTGCAGGTAACATGTTTATCAGGTTTCCACTTTATAACGTTTGGGAAAGGCGGACAACATTTCACTACGCTTGCCAGGTTGCCAGCCAAGGTCCCTATTTTTCAAATTCCAGCCATTCCAGAAATTCGGTTATGTACTAAGATTGATCATACTTTTCATCCAAAGTTTTAAAATAAGTCATATCCTAAATAATGACATATATTCCAGGTTATGACAACCGTGATCTACAGGTAGGAAAAAAACGAACGGGACATGGAGCGAATTTACATTAAATATTGAATACCTATATCAAATTTCACTCAAAGGAAACTTTCCTTTGTTTTTCAAAATAAGAATAACCACAATCAAACATTTTTTTAAAAAGCTTACCATAACTGGGAATCGAACCAACTAAAAATGCAAAAAAATCACAGTTTTATTGAACCAATCGATAGGGTCTAATTATTAATCATAAAATCTTTCGAATAAACATAGTATCTTATAATTAAAGAAGATCATGAAATCTAACAATTTTCACATGTCGACTTGAACTGACATCTCAACCAAGACTATTTATTTTTAACACGCTTTTATTAGCTTGGTATGTATCTATGTATTTCAACCCCTTCAAAACGTCGGATTGATTTGAAACTTCGCACACTTATCAAGGACCGATGATAATGCAATAATTCAAATAGTTTGTCCCATTATCCTTGCCAGGATCCTTAGGATTTGCGAATAATTTCAGTATATAGTTCCAAAAAAAATATTTTGTAGTTAGCCGCACTAAAAAATAGAAAATAAATAATAGTTTAAAAAAACTAAAAAAAAACACGCTTTTGTAGATAACCGAACTTCATTTTGTTGTAAAAAATCGTGGGGTGCTTGATGTGATTTCTTGTAAATATTTTTGTGGATATTTGTAAAATTAGTGTCATCATAAAAATACCTGAAAAAGCACCTCACGCTTTTTTACAATAAAATGATTTTTTTATGTTAATAACTATTTTCTTATTTTAAACTTATTGAAAATTATTTTCTACTTCGGTTATCTACAAAAGCGTGATTTTTTAGTTTCTTTAAACTATTATTTATTTAAAAGTCAAAAGGCCTTTCATCCTTTTCTATGTTTCGATCTGGAGGTATTGCTAGCCATTTAATTGTTTTCGATATGCAGTAACCGTAATATCCCCGAAACTCTTCCCCGCTGCATTGGAAGACGTTTTCAAGCTAGTCCTTATGGCAGAATCGCTGGAGAACCTAAGCACTATGCTCAATGACCTCAATTGTGTCTCCCAACGGATGAACATGGACAAAACAAACACATCCTTTCGTCAGGCATACCTCAAAACTTCAAAACAAGATTGTACAACCAGTGCGTGTTGCCAGTGATGACCTATGGATCTGAGATGTGGTCCTTCACTGCTGGCCGTATGAGGAAGCTCAAGGTCGATCAGCGAGCTATGGATAGGGCTATTCTCGAGTGGCAGCCTCGTATCGGCGGGCGAAGTGTGGGGGCGTCCCTCCACTAGATGGAGTGACGACCTGGTAAGACACGCAGGAAGTCGATGGATGCAGGTGGCTCAGGACCGTGCCTTGTGGCTTTCCCTGGGGGAGGCCTATGTTCAGCAGTGGATTTGTGAAGGGTTGTAATGATGATGATGATGATGATGATTCTTATTTCGAAAAACAAAGGAATGTTTGAAATGTAATATGAATATTTTTGATGTACTTTAACGCCATGTCCCGTTCGTTATTTCCATCCTGTATATTACTTCATATACGTGGCTAAAATTAGGTACTTCTTATGGCTGACATTTGTGCACTGCACAGATTTCCCTTATTATGTGTCAAATTGCATCAAATACCTTTTTAAATATGCATTAATGCATATCTAATTCCCATCTATATCTCAATATATATAAAAATCAAATGCTGTCCGTTAGTCTCGCTAACTCAAAACTGGCTTTTGTGTGTGTTTGAGTGGGTCCCTGGATGGCTTAGATTTACAATTGGACCCGGTAGGTGGAGCTGTTGTCAAGATCCAGAAACCAACAGTGCGCATCCGGGGCGGATCGCTAGTAGTAAATAAAAAAAACTTGTAAGTTTATCCAAAAATAAATAGGTTACTGTTTGTACGCAAAAATGAAATAGTGTGTAGCTTTATTTTTAGCCGTGTCAAAAAATGAGAATGTGTTCAAAACGAATAGATTTTTTCTAAAGTAAAATATAACGCGAATATCTTGGCTAATTGATACATACTAAACTCTCTAGTATATGTACAGTAATCTATAGACTAAACGTTTGAAAGGTGGTCCCCTCTACCCATTAATTAACTTTTCACTTCTCTTCATTTCCTTTTTGGGTTGTCTGGAAGCAATTGCTTTATAGCAATAAGTCTACCTTTTTTTTCTCTCTGTTTGTTTTTTGTTATGTTATTTGTTTTTTAGTTTACAATAAAGGCTATTATATTGTATTGTATTGTCCAATTTTAAATTTGAAAAAAAAATTTAACCTTAAGAATAGATAAATAGGGCATGAAAATCTTAATTCTTGATACTGATCACTATCTTAGCACTCACTTCAGAAACTATATAATTATGTAGAAATTATCTTACCCCATTTTCGTTTTTTTATCCTGTTTTTTTTTTTTTTTATATGTTTATATCAGGTCCAAAATTTGTCAAAAACTTAGGACCATAAGCGTTTTTCGTTGCCTGCCATTTTATACTTTCTACCGATACGCGTCTTTTTACTTGATAATGTTTGTAATTGGGGTGGATGCCCCTAATAGCGGCCCCGCCCCTAATACCACCCTTTTCGCCTTTTTACTTCAAAGATAAGGTGTCTAGTGGTCTTAACTATAAATATTGTCAACTAAAAAATTTTCGTAGTTAGAGGAAAGTACATTTCAAACATTACCACACAGTTATAAATCTATCAGTGATAAATTTAAAATAAAAACACGTAGGCAAGGGACAACGGACAACGGCCAACGCTTATTTTTCTGATTTTTTGCTTATGTAGTTATGCTTCTGATAAAATAAGGCTTATTTTACATTATCTCATCTTTATGCTTTGTGATTTGTATAAATATGACTATAGACATAGTAATGCATTAATTTTCGAATAAATTAATAAGATTTTTATTTTCTTTTAGTGAGAATCAATGGAGCTGTAATTAGATATACGAAATGTATGGAGTGCATAATTAGGGCATCGGAACCGGTTTTTCCCGGTTCCAAAAGAACCGGAAAAAAACCGCGGTTTTCAGGGGTCACGAAAAGAACCGGTTCCGAAAATTTAAAACCCGGTTCTTTCGGTTCCTTTACAAAATTTATTAAAAAGTATATCAATGCAATGTAGTGTTATAAAAAACGTGATTTTTAATAATTTCTGCTATTTATGGCAAAAAGTATGATTTTTAATGAATAGTTTAATAAAACGATCAGTGAGCGATATCTATATTATTTTTTTTAAAATTTGGGGCCAAAATCTTTGCCTTCGCTCGACTCGTTGGTTTTACTCTAGGCTCAAAACGAAAACGCGGGGATTATGAGGGAGTGAAGGGGGAAGGGAAGGTCCACGGCACGTCGCGTCGTAAAGAAAAAGTATCCCTTGAAAAAAGGCCAGCAATTGGAAGTCAAGATCTGCATTAAGTTGAATTACATGAATCCCCCCTAACAAATGAAGAGGAACTTAATAGAGAGTTGTCTAAAGCTGTTGATACTGCTACTAAATCGACAGATCAAGAAAATGACTTAATTACTACTGTGAGGGTTGAAAAGGCTCTATTTCAAAATGGTGGGCAAAGACAACGGGGGTACTACTTATCGTTAGCTTATGAACATTTCAAAACTATTTCGCCCACCAGTGTAGAGCCGGAGCGTATATTTTCTTCAGCCGGCATAGTCTGCAATAGGCTAACGTTAATAGGTTAGGTTAATAGGTTAACGTTACTTCTTAATATACTTTAAGTAAAATTAAGAAGTAACGTTTAATTAAAACTACTTTTTTTCATAAGTGAGCCGATTTATGTTTTGTTTTAATATAAAAGTATGCGTATAATATATTTTATGATAGAACATTGTATTGTTATAATAAAATATGATATCTATTCTATATTATTTTTATGTTGATTGATATTAAAATTTAAATAATGTTAAATAACTGTTTACGTAAACACGCAATTGTAAAATGTATGTTCCTAGTTAGTGAGATGTTTTATTTGTTTTATATTTAATTAGAAAGAAACTATTGCAAGTATTATTTATATAATTACTTTTAAAAATACTTTATGTTAACCAAATAAAAAGAATTTATATTACATTTACATTACATTTATAATATTTAGATAGATTAAGTACTTACTTAGTATTCCAATATGACTGTTAACAAAAGACTTGAAAAGACTTTAAAAATAATAAATAGTACCTACGATTTGCAATAAACTGTTTTATTTATGAATATGATTATAACATCGTTATTCACATTGAACGAAAGTAGCCTCCAACCTAAAAGAAAGAAAAGAACAGCAAGAACCGAAAGAACCGGGTACCCGGTTCCGACAAAAATTTGGAACCGGAAGAACCGGTTACTGGAAAGGGACCGCTTCTCGATGCCCTATGCATAATGTCGGCCGTCAGGCTGTTTTGGTTTGACGTACCTAATAAGAAGTACCTAGTAATTGTAGCTACATAATATAAATCAGGGTTGTCATAAACTGGAACAAATATCAATAATTAGGACAAAATTCGTCTGTTTTCAATTTGTAAGTATTTTTATTATTTTATTGTTTTATCTTGATTTTTAAATTCAAAGTTTAGCAACAGATGTACTTGTTCTTATATCAAATATATGTTGTGTATCAAGAACACCTTATATTTGCATTAATTTTTGGGAAAGACTAAGCAAGCGAAAATAATTATGACTTAATATATAAGTAAACGAAAAACTCATGAAAAGCAAAGTGACTGAAGACCGCGCTTCGCAGAAATCTATTGAGGAAGCTGTGTTAATGTATACGTTCAGCTGTGAGCTTGTGGCTTTAGCTGTAATGATGACGGTATTCCAAAATGTTGATGATTAATTTATAAGACATCGATTTGCTACACCAATCTTTTAACACAATTTGCTTTAATTAATTGTTTAGTGTTAAAAGAAAAATCACACTTCTTAAAACCAAAAGAGGCGAAACACGTGTCGTATTGTCATCGGTGGTGTGTATTTCCTAGTGTAGTGGTGGTAGGAGTAGTGGTGCTGGGATTAGTGGTGACGGGGATAGTGCACGCAATTGAGGGAGGGCGGGAGGTGCTCTTTAAACTAGGTAAGACACATCATTTAATTTTATTAAGCGAATATTTGCAAAGTAAATATTTACAACTTTTAACGCCTGATTCTATTAATTAACTTAATAATTTATGTTTTTCTAAAAACAAGTTTCATTATTATTTATTTTCAATATTACGGAAATTTATATTTTCATTATTGAAATATAATGTAATTAAGAGCGCATACCACCACAACTTTTCGTGTAGTGGCGGTTAAGAATATCCACTACCCCATATCTTCCCGTGGGTGTCGTAAGAGGCGACAGTGGGAAACAGGCAGGAGATGGGCAGCAGCATCTTCCTGATAAGACGGGGCAGGGGGTGCTAAGAATCTCCGGTGGAGGTTCGGTTGCCACCTAAGACGACTCGACGTGGCAACATACAACGCACGCACCCTGAGAACTGACGAAAAGGTCCTGGAACTGGATGATAGACAAGATACGCTGGCATATTATAGGATTATCCGAGGTCCGAAGAGAGGGGAGCACACGGTAATCCTCGAATCTGGCAACTTTACTACTTTTCTATCACCGGGAGGGCGACCATCTGTCCCAAGGAGGTGTCGGATTTATCTTCCACAAGTCTCTCGTTAACAACGTTGTAAATATTCTGAGTGTGTCGACGAGGGTTGCGTACCTTATACTCAGAATCAACAAACGGTATTCGTTGAAGGTCATACAGGTTTATGCACCAACCTACGCACATCCCAATGAGGAGGTGGAGAAAATGTATGAGGCTATCTCTAAAGCCATGCATTCCTCTAAAACCCACTATACGGTGTATATGGGAGACTTCAACGCAAAACTAGGCACAAGAGAGAACGGTGAGCTGAAGGTAGAGAAATTCGGAATAGGGCAACGGAACCCAAGGGGCCAGCAGCTGGCAGACTTCATGGAGAAAGAGGGACTCTTTATGATGAACTCTTTCTTCCAGAAGCGGCCCTACAGGAAGTGGACCTGGTCGAGCGCTCTCGGTTCGACAAAAAATGAGATTGACTTCATTATGACGGCCAGACGACAACTGTTCAGTGATGTCTCAGTGGTCGCGAGGGTGAAAACTGGTAGCGATCCCCGAAAGGTTAGATGCACACTAAACCTAAACGTTAAGTTGGAAAGGTCTCATGTAATGAAGTCAACGCTCCGTCCCCCTCGTGCTCTAATTCAAAGTCCCGAAACCTTTCAGCTCGAGTTACAAAACCGTTTTCAGTGACTAGAAGACTGCAATGTAGTAGACGATATGAATGACAAGCTCGTGGAAACTGTCCATGCGGTCGGAGCTAAGTCCTGCAAGACCCGCCGCAGAAGAACACAAAAACTCTCCGATCACACTCTTAACGTCATGGCTGTTAGACGGGAAATGAAGCTGCAGTCTTCAACAGATTTGACAGCATACAGGCAACTGAACAGACAGATATCCAAATGCATGAGGCGGGACTTACACAACATCAATACAGCTTGTATTGAAGAAGCGATCGAGCGGAACCAAGGCTCCAAAGTCTTTGCCAGAGATCTGTATGCCAAGAAGAGCCAACTGTCAAAGCTGAAGACTGAGTGTGGCAGCATCGTTTCCGGGACACCTGAGATTTTGAGTGAGATTGAGAGTTTCTATGAGCAGCTGTACACGTCATCGTTGGAGCCACACGCAAGTGTGAGTAACGATCCAAGAGTAAGTCTTATCCGACACTATTCCGATGATATCCCGGAAGTCAGTCTGAGCGAGATTAGAATGCCTCTCCAGCACTTTAAAAACAGCAAGGCCCCAGACGAGGATGGAATTACAGCGTAGCTTCTGAAAGCGGGTCTAAAACCGGTACTTGAAGTCCTTCAGAAGGTCTATAATTCCGTCCTCCATGGTGGCACTACACCGGAGGCGTGGAGCAGAAGTGCGGTAGTCTTGTTCTGTAAGAAAGGCGACAATGCTCTCTTGCAGAACTACAGACCGATTTCCCTTCTGAGTCGCGTGCTGATTCCGAGAGTCATTACGAATCCCGAACAAGTCAGTTTCCGAAAAGGCTTTAGCACCATAGACTACATACATACCATTCGGCAAATTGTACAGAAGACCGAAGAGTACAATCTGCTACTTTGCCTTGCGTATGTGGACTATTAGAAAGCCTTTGATTCCGTCGAAATTTGGGTGGTGCTACAGTTCCTTCAGCGGTGCCAAGTTGACTGTCGGTATATCGAAGTGCTGAAGTGGTTATACAGTAGGGCTACGTTGGCTATCCGAATACAGAATCAGAGTACGAAACCTATCCAACTGCAGAGAGGTGTAAGACAGGGTGACGTTATATCCCCGAAACTCTTTACCGCTGCATTGGAAGACGTTTTCAAGCTACTGGACTGGAAAGGATACGGTATTAACATCAATGGCGAGTACATCACTCACCTTCGATTTGCCGACGATATAGTCCCTATGGCAGAATCGCTGGAGGACCTAAGCAATATGCTCAATGACCTCAATACTGTCTCCCAACGGATAGGTCTTGATGAACAAAAATGACAAAACAAAGATCATGTTTGATGTCCATGTCACACCTATGCCGGTAGTTGTTGGGAGCACTAAGCTCGAAGTTGTTGACGAGTATGTTTACCTGGGACAAATAGTCCAACTAGGTAAGTCCAACTTCGACCGAAAGGTCAATCGACGGATTCGACTCGACTGGGCAGCGTTCGAGACAATAAGACACATCTTTTCATCAGGTATACCTCAAAACCTGAAAACGAAATTGTACAACCAGTGCGTGTTGCCAGTAATGTCTTATGGATCTGAGACGAGATCCTTCACTGCTGGCCGTATGACGTCCTCATACGGCTCAAGGTCGCTCAGCAAGATATGGAGAGGTCTATGATCGGGGTTTCTCTGCGCGATAAACTTAGAAATGAGGATATCCGCGAACTAGAGTGACCGGCATAGCCCACCGGATTAGTAAGCTGAAGTGGCAATGGGCCGGCCTTATAACTCGAAGAACCGATAACTGATGGGGAAAAAAGGTTCATGAGTGGCAGCTTCGTACCGGTAGGCGAAGTGTAGGGCATCCGCCCACTAGATGGAGTGACGATCTGGTAAGATATGCACAAGGTCGAAGGATGCAGGTGGCTCAGGACCGTGCTTTGTGATATTCTTTGGGGGAGGCCTATGTTCAGCAGTGGACTTGTTAAGGGCTGTAATGATGATGATGATAACGATGATGATGATGGCCACCGCAAATTCGAAATCGTAGATCGGATTTTTACAAAGCTTAAACAAGTACAAAGTAAAAAAAAATATTAATGTGGATGTTACATCGTAATTGCATTGGTTAAAAACATAATAGAATAAAATTTTCTCGATAGAAAAAAAAAATCACAAAGATATCTCTTATTTTCATCGTGAACCGATTTTTTCTGGACGTGGTGCATATTATGAAGCAAAAAATTTAATAAATGACATCACCTATGTAATAACTAGTGCTGTATATAGGAATTTTTAAAAATTAATTATATTTTTTGAGTTATTGAATAAAATGCATTTAGCGCTTACTATATGTGTATGCAATAAATTCTCGTCCGTCTCACGTCACGCGAGGCTTCAAGTAGGTATGTTTTGTTTCACGCATCAGTTGCATTGACAGAGTACCTTGCTACCTTGTTGCAATATCTCCGCTGAGCAGGGAACACTGTGTTTGTCCGCGACCGCGCCAAATATTTCGGAAGGAAATAAATAAGCAAGGCCGAACAATAAACTTAATTTCAAATTTGAAAACTATGCACAAGCAATGACTTTATAGTAAACGATAAATAAACTAAAACCAATTAATAATAATAGTGTCAAAAATTATAAAGTAAAAACTTTAATAATAATAAAGTAAAAAAAAGACAATTGATTTTGACCTGACCACGATTCGAACCCGGGACACTGTGATTAGCAAATCCGTTCACGGCCATATATTTTGAAAATAAATTCATAGTAAACGTACGGACAAATATACGAAAATAAATTAATAATAATAGTCTCAAGAATTATAAAGTAAAAACTTTAATAATAATAAAGTAAAAAAAACAGTTGATGATGACCTGACCACGGTTCGAACCCGCGACCTCGTGATTGGCTAATCCGTTTACAGCCATATATTTTGCAAATAAATTTATAGTCAACGAATCGACAAATATACGAAAACATATTAATAATAATAATGTCAAAAATTATAAAGTAAAAAAAACAATCTTATCATGACTTCGAACCCTAAACCCAGCGAATAGCAATAGTTTCCGACTTATAGAACAATGAGACAGTTAGCCAATAGTTGAAATTAGTTATCTGGTTAATGAATATACTTACCATAGTATACATATTTAAATTACTTTCAATAAAACTTATAGAATTATTTTGTCCTAAAACTGAATATACTAAACAATAAACAAAAACTATTCAAAAAAGTAGGGTGGATGCCTCTATTACCAGCCTTTTAGTGCCAATTTCAACTTTAAAAATTCGTCCTATTTTAATAACAGAACAATATTTTTAAAATCTTGTTTTAATCGATAGGTTATTAATCTAAAAACGTAATGAACTATCATTTTCAATTATATTATTACAATAACAATTTCAAAATCGACGATAAACAAAAAAAGGCGTAATGGCTCAAATTCCAGCCACCTTTTTTTTTTCGAGCACACAGTCCACCTGATGGTAAGTGGGTACTGTGGTCCATAGACATCTACATTTATCCTCAATTAAGAATCAAAATGCACATGCGTTGTCACCCCTGAGGACTAAGATGGAATGCCTCTTTTCCAGTAAGAAGGGTCTCCGGTTCTCTACACTCACCATACGAAACACAGCAGCATTGAGCTGCTATTTTACGCTGGTATTCTGTGAGAGCGTGGTCCTACCCCGGTCGAGCCGACCCATTCGTGCTACAACTATAATATAGTTGCAGCGTGGCTCTACCACGTAAAACCCTGTGCCGAATGTAGTCCTTTTGTGTATTAATGCTAGCCTAGCATAGGATTATGCCCTTCGAGTTTTTGGTAGGTACCTTATTGTAGTTGTAGGTAAGTTTTAGATGCACAGTAATTTTGTAACAAGTTCTAATTTTCTACCGACTTCAAAAAGGAGGAGGTACTCAATTCGACTGTATGTTTGGTTTTTTTTTTGTGTGTTACCTCATAACTTTTTTCTGGTTGAACCGATTTCGATGATTTTTTTTAATATGAAAGCTGGTGCTTCTCATGTGGGCCCATATAAATTTGATCAAGGTCTGAACAATAGTTTTTGAGTTATTCTTAATAATTTATATTGAAGTCGGTTGTACAAAATTTTAAATTATAAATCATGCGTGTCATGAGCATGCAATATGAAACAATATTTATTTTGTTTTAATGTTTTACTACGTACACTTACTGAGGTGTTTTGGTTTTAAGAAGTTCAATTTTTGTTTTGACACTTAACAATTATTTAAAACAAATTGTGATAAAAATTTATGTCGCACTTCGATTTTCAAGTTTTAGAAACATCATCATCATTACAGCACACCACAATTCCACTGCAGAATATGATTTTCTCCATAGGTTGCCGCAAAGCACGCTCGTAAGCTGCTTTGCTTCATGAATTTTTCGTTTATGTACTAAGTTGTAATTATTTTTGCTTATTTTTATCTTTCTCAAAAAATAATGAAAATATAAAGTGTTCTTGATATACAACAAATGTATCATAGAAAAGCAAGTACCTGCATCTTTTGCTAAATTTTCAATTTAAAAACCAATTTTATAACATAGATATTATTATAATTAATAATATTTATTTCAGTTTATGACAACCCTGATTTATATTGCATGGCTGAAATTAGGTACTTCTTATTTGATACCCTAAAACCAAACGGCTAACATTATGCACTCCATACATTAAGTAGGTACGTCTAATTAAGCCGCATTAATTCCCACTAAAAGAAAATAAAAATCTTATAAATTCATTAAAAAATAACTGTATTACTATGTCTATAGTCGTATTCATGCAAGTAACAAAGCCTAAAGATGTAATCTAAGTAAAATAAGCCTAATTTTATCGGGACCATAACTTATCAAAAAATTAGGAAAATAAGCGTTTTCCGTTGCGTCGGTGTTTTGATTTTAAATTTAACACTATAAATTTAAAATCAAAAACAACAACACAGTTATAGATTTATAACTGTGTTGTAATATTTGAAATATACTTTTCTCTAATTACGAAACATTTTTAGTTGACAATATTTATAGTTAAAACCACTAGAAACTTTATTTTTGAAGTAAAAAGGCGAAATGTCTGGTATTAGGGGCGGAGCTTGGATTTAGGGGCATCCACCCTACATAATTACAAAAAAAATTAGGTATACGTAAACAGTGTTACAAACTTTCGGCGCCATAGCGGCGCGGTAACTAGACGTTGTGCTAGGCGGAATATCTAACGCATACGTTGAAGTATCTAAAAAAAATAATTTATATATTAATATTAGTTATCAATTATAATCATTAGCGACCAAACTTAATTTGCGCGTGCA
Source organism: Parnassius orleans (assembly GCA_029286625.1). Classification (NCBI taxonomy): domain Eukaryota; kingdom Metazoa; phylum Arthropoda; class Insecta; order Lepidoptera; family Papilionidae; genus Parnassius; species Parnassius orleans. The sequence continues at coordinate 786,094 of JAGSMP010000262.1, read as the reverse complement.
ATATGTTTGGTGAGTCCGTAATTCATGGTAGGTTATAATTTGCCTAAAGGTACGAATGTGTTTCAACCACGACGGGGCGCCCGGGTTCATATCTCGCAATGTTGTAAATCTTTTTTAAATGTTATTTTTGTTTATTAGTGTTCTAACCCACATAGCCCCACAGATCGGCAAAAATAAATGATTATTTGCGGAGTAACGCTTTTTCAAAAAATGTTTTATTACCGTATTTTTTACAGAAAAACATTGTTTTATTAATATACTTTCAAAAACTATTTAAAACTTTTATTAATAATTAAAAAAATATATGTACATAACTGGTTTCCCGGTTTTACTTTACCTACCTACAAATTTACGTTGTAGGCACACCTATCCAGAATTTTTTTTCTGATTCCGAGCAAAGTTCGGTCCCCCTAGAAACTATAATATTATACACACCCCCAACTATAATATTATACACACATTATACAGCTAGTAAATATGATTAGAAGAATAAAGAATAAATTAACTGGTATATTTTGCCGCCACGCTGTTGACCGCGCACGCGCATTGACCCCGAGCCCGAGTGAGTTATGGTTGTAGTTCCGCCGTTCGCCGTTCTATGGCTACAGCATACAGCGCCGCAGTCTCCGTGCGGGGCGCGAGAATGAAATCGCAAAATTTTCTGGCTCAATACCCATAATTACTTCAATGGTTTTCATGCAAGTTTCAGACAAAGCTGAGCAACAGCAACAGTAAATTATTTTTGAAAAAATTAAATATAAAGTTATACCGTGTAGATAAATAATAAATTGCCTTTTAGGTTTTTCTTTGCGTAAACACACATATCTTACATTATGTACTAAGTAGGTATAATGTATATTATGTACATATTTCTATACCTTAAAATTACAGTTTTAATAAAGCTAATAAAATATTTATATTTCTCATAAATAATTGATAAATAATACTGCATAGGAAGAATTATAAAAGTAAGTTGTTATGATTAACACTGAAATTATCTTAAATCTAGCTTTGTAACCATGGTAACCTAGTGCACGGAGAGGCCGGTTCTATCAGAATGCAATTGATAGTAGGCATCGATATATATGTACTACGCACTAGATTTGGCATTCCGAACATTCACTATGTTCAAATGAACTGTACTGCAATCCGTACACCTTTAGTTTCATTTAGTGTGGCCACAGACTAATATGATGCTTACGCATAGTGTGGCTTCAATATTCATAGAGTGTGGAGCTGCGCTAATAATACGAGATTTCAAATTAAAGTTTAGTTAAACCTGAACGTAAATAATAATTCAGTAGTCAAATGAATAAATAGGTAATAATATTACAGTAGAAAAAATAAATTTCTTCATTTAAATACTCTACCTAATCTATTATGACAAAAACTGACCGCGCAGGCGCAACGCGCTTATATCAACTGCGCATGCGCGACTCTACTATTTCCCGCGCATGCGCGAAAACAGAGTAGTGCACGTTTTTTGTTTGGAACAGCTTCTCTAGTACGTAGTACATATAACTCAATGATAGTAGGTAATTTATGGCTGAAATAAGTTTCAAATTAAAAATACTATTGCGTAATTACGTTTTGGTCCAAGTATTTTAAATAGCATGACACAAAACTCAAAAATCAAAAATTATTCGGCATAATCCTTTTTAAAGCAAGTTCAGCACACCTTTTACACATCTTACGATGAAATTTCATGTCACTTTCACAATAATCATCCCAGCGAACTCGTATTTGTATTAGTTTTTAATCTATGTTGTCTTATTCACCTTGAACCAGATTATATTATAAATTATTATCTAATCCAAATATACAATAGATATTAATATTATAATATTAAGGTGCTTATATATATACGGTCTGCTCTCGGCCATTTTCCCGTGAGATGGCGCTGAAGTCATCATTTTTTAGTTTTTGTGTAATTGGAACATTATTAAGTCGTAAAAGTAGCTACCGCGGTACTCGGACATTATACTTTATTGTACTAGGTCATATCATTGCCTCAAAATCCACACAATCCGACACAGAGTCTTAAAATAACATCTGTTATTGAATATACATAGTGTCGTTTACACACACCGACGTGGGTGAATTCCTAGTCCCTACGTTTACGAAGATTGAACACTAGATGGCGTGAATGAAAAAAATGTATTTCTTTTTTCTGTATGGGTAGGCAGAACTACAGAACGCCACCTGCTACGATATATATTATGTACGATTCATCATTTGCCTAGCCTTTTTCCCAATTATATTGGGGTCGGCTCCCAATCAAACCGGATTCAGCTGAATACCAATATTTTACGATTATGTTATAAAAATAAAAGTTATATTTGTAGGCGTAAAGTATTAAATACAATAATAATTTTGGGAAATAAATTATGTCAACACCAAGAACAATAAAACGCAGTTTTATTTTATTACCTTACACTATTGAAATTTGATCAAAACAAGTATTTGAAGTAACACGCCTGATACATGCCTAGTCACTCTAAGACTAATAACACGGATGATTTGCAACATAACCAATTATTACAAAAATTAGACATTACATAACACGTAAGAAACTATTCAACACTAAAGATATTATCACTAAAAAAGAGATAACAACAAATCTAAAACATGATATAGTATGCGATAATATTGTATCTGATTTTATAGTAAATACAAAACAAAAAGAAATATACAACGATAATGTAGATTCTAAACAAACTACTATAAAATACAATTAAAACAAAACTTGCAATTAACAATTTCATTGGCGCCGGGCAGGGATCAACCCGGGTTGATCGCGTACTGTGAAGTTTAACAGCGAGTGCTAACCACCTGAGCTACCACGGCTCATAAACGCATTTACCAATTTTTAAACATTATATGTACCTACATTTATTTCTATTCTATTTTTATATAGTTTAATATTTATTATTATTTTATTGATAAATATTTTATCAATAAATAAATAATTATTAATCTAAAACCATAATAAAACAAAATTATAATAAATACATAACCATTATTTTCATCTGTTATCCATGAACGAATCAAGTAAAAAAATCCAGGACTGTAGCAAACGATACGACGCGACCTTGAGCTTGGTACTATAACAAAATAAAACAAACTGATAATGTGTGTCTGTCTGAAACTGTTTGCAAAATGCGCAATAGGTATTTTTTATGTAACCCGGCAAAACTATATTTTGCAAAATTAATTTTGTGACTACTTTGGTGGCTTACCGATTTATAATTTTATTTATTGTGGACCGAAAAAATATTCAAACAAATTAAACTATGAAACACTGACTTTGTAGTTTTGTACTCAACACCGACACGTATGACGTAGGTAATTAGTATTGTGACGAGATTTGAAATCACGGGCCAACTTGCTGTTTCTAATACCACCGAAAATAAAATTGCGTATTTTGAATAATTAATTACTATACCTACAATAAATTACAATATATTCTATTATATTGGAATCAAATACATACTAGAAATATTGCAAATTGAATCAATGAAAATCATACAAAAATATATAACACGCAAGAAATTCCGCGCGCAAATCCTATCGCGTGATAATCGAGAATTACTTCAAAACCTAATGCTTTAGAATGTATTGGCAACGCTTTTTCTTCTTTCAACGTAGTGCATGTAGTTCAAGTTTAGGAAGGACGGCATCGTTGCATTACGAATAATGGTATTTATGTTCCACAAAATATCGTCTGCGCGCCATCTAGCGTGCCAATGCCTAAACTATGTTTTTGCGCTTTTGCTTGTCAAAGTTGTCAAAAGTCACTCACACTACTAAAAGAAGTGTCAAAATTTTCCTAGATTTCACTATTGTTTTTCTTATTATATATTGTAAGTTCTTTCCTAAAAAACCGCGTGCATATTTTAGTGTAGAAAGTGATAAAATGATTAGTTGTTAACAAATAGTGTCTGTGTTTAGCGTATATATCCAGACAAAAATGTATGGGCGGGCTATCGGAGCATCCACCTTAAGTAGGTAAAGTTCCACTGTAGAAGCACGTCTACTTGCGCCATCTATTAATATATTAAAGACTCTTTATAAAATAGTCATTACATAATTATAGGTTTTCCCAGAAAATGTAAGATGTCGCGGTAGCCTACTTTCATGCATCATATTATTTTAATTATGGTTTAAATATATTATTTTTATAAATAAATAAATAATTTACCCTATTTGTACAGCTTTTAAATTTTGTAAGATTTTTTCGTATTCGTACCGCACAACGTATCACACAACGCACATATATACATATGGTTAAAACACACCTCTTACTACTTAGTTACAATATTTATTAATAGATGGTGGCCCTATTGTTATATTAACGTATATAAACCTTTACTAACTAAAGTTTCTGTTGAACATTTTAAGAGTTACAATGTTTATAAATAGATGGCGCTTTGAAAATAACATAGTAAATGTATCTATTTTTAATAACGTATCTAATTTAGTTTGGCTATCATTTTTAATGTACCCTTTGCCACTCCATTTCCACTCAGAAAGTTTGAAAAACCAAAAAAAATCTATCATTAAAGTTTTTATTATAGAATCTAGGTATTTACAGAAATCTTCACCAGCATCTTCACAAAGTTTCATATCGTGCAGTCTAGCTACATTGAAGTAGTACATTTACATAGGTATGCGTAACTTTAGACATTTATGTAGGTACTACCAATTATTTAGTCTAGGAAGTCCTTTGCTTAAAGCGCTGAGTGCGCAGGCGCGTTGTCATGGTGAAGCAGTAGCCCACAGAGCCGCGTGTTCTGTCGCTTGCTGTTGTTTGTGAACAATTTTGATAAGTACCTATTTATACGTATTCCATTCGGCGTAGGTACATGTAGCATGTACGATTTCGTAAAGGGATTTGACACCAGATACTACTTTGGTGGATCGTTTCTGGATCTTATTGATAAATCTAAGAGATTCATCACCTGTAATACGCCGAGATGAGCAATAGTGTCGTAAACACGCCGAGACGAGCCTGCATCTATAGGTCCTTATCATGTCATACCACCTTTCTAGTCGGACCTGTTTCTGATCATCGGTGAGGTTGTGTTATCTCGTGAACGCTGCACGTGCTGAAATTTGAAATACCAGCGGTATGCAATTGCCTTAGAAGTATCTTTGTCCTTAAAAGTTAAACAATTCGACCGATTTCAGGTGACATTTGAAATCGTAAAATATCGCGCGAAAAAGTACCTGAAGCTGACCCATTTTTCAATGAAACACGATAATTCAATTTAGCTAGTAAAAAAATGTGAAGTAAAATTGAAATTGGAAAATTCGTTTATGTACTTGCAAATAATCGTAATCACAAAAAAAATATAACCAGTCAGTATTTCACCCAAACAAAACGCTTTCACAAATCTTTCTGCGTGGCACTTAATATGGTCCTGGATGAGCTTTGCCCGGTATTAAAAAATATCTCTACATCTCAGGGATGAAACCTATATTGATAAAGTTGGTAGGTAAAACATTATCTAAATACAAGATTACATTCAAATGGTTAGAAGTGATTCTAAGTATATTATAAAAAAATTGCCCACTAAAGTGCAAGATTACTTTTCGTCGTCGTAATTCATTTAGTCCCGAAAATTTTATGAAAATTTTTATGTCATTTCAATAGTTGACTACTTCGCATAGTGTAGATCTGTAAGCGAAGATGTGGTAATATGGGCGTAGAGCTCGTGGCTGTTGTCTATCAAACTGTACTGTATCCATGTGTATGTACACACACTTATTGCTTATTGCACAATTATTGCTTGGTGAGATGACGAGATATGAAAAGTGTAGATAGATGTATGGACCGTCTTTTCTAAAGATTTAAAGAGAATGTAGTGGATGTGTGATTAATTGTAATAAAGATGATAAAACTAATATTAGACCTTTACATGTAACGGAAGTTAAAACTAAACTTATAACAAATTTATATTATTTAGTAACTAGATAAACCGAAAACTTTAATATTTACTGTTAACATTTACATATACCTACCACTGGACGATTTCGTCACCTTTTGATTAATATTCTAGTGTTGTCGTATAGCGAGTCAAAAGTTGAAACTGCCCTTTAATGATGTCAAGGAAAGCGATGGCTGCCACATTTTCGGACAAATAAAATCAAATCAATTTTATTGTGATCGACAGGTTATAAGGTGTTTTACAAGGAAGAAATTCAGTGATGCTGCGATCCACCATTTGATATACAAATATTACAACAAACTGCATCTATTCAAGTAATGAAAAAGTTTCAGTACGAAGGTAAATTAAATATACTTAAATTAAATAATAAGGTTAAAATTAATATTTATAGAAATGTAATTAATTTAGTAATTTTTTTAATGAATCAATTGATGTCACTTAAAAATTTTAGTAACTTACTTTAAAAATAATCAAGTTCTTGGTAGTGTCGTATGTCCTCAGACAATTTGTTGTAGAGCTTTAGCGCCATAACAAAGAAACTCTCGCTAAACAGGGCTGTTCTATAATATATAATATTGTGTAGACGATTACTTCGACGCTCACTAGAAAAATGGGTGAAAAGTTTTCGTGGTGTCGTACAAACATTACCGTTTCATAAATATATAGTGACGATAAGGTTAAAATTTTAATTTCCCTGAAATGTAGCTTACATCTATCCGTTCGTTTTATGCCACATTTTGCCCATACACAGCGCTTTTGTGCCCTCAGTACTGTATCTACGTTACTGAACACCAGAAGATAAGACCATATCTAATGATTGCTGCTACATATCCGTAGTAAGCTACCAATAATGATTTTTTTAATGTTTTCTTTAGTCTATATAAAGTACATGTATTAGTAAAAACATTAATATAAATCTAAAATAATAAGGGCCGAAAACACTGCCTTGTGGTACACCATATCGAACTAGCCTACTTTCAGATGAATAAATCTTTTCCATTTTATGATTAAAAGAAATTTTACTTATAGGTGTTATTTTCATTCTATTAGATAAGATTAGATAAGACGGAGTGACATAAGATTAGATAAGATATTCTATTAGATAAGATTAGATAAGACGTGAGATTAAATAAGACGGGCTGGATAATCGGAATTCGTGCATTATTCCTTCTTCCGATTTTCTCCCTCGGCTATGTACACTCATTTATAGAAACATGATAAAAATTGGCCCAAGATACTTAGTAGAAATTAGCATACCTATAAAATATGTTTATACATACTTCTTGTTTGAAAGGTCAACGCTGAAATAAAAGGAGTGCCTCACAGGATTATAGATTCATTGAAATCTTGGCATAAAATGAAGTTAAAAACGAACACCCAAACGTAACGTTTTTGGAATGTTTGCATAAAAACGCACGTTTTATAGCAAGGAAACACACATCTGTTGTAGCAAAGAAATTTAGAAAACGATAGCAAATGTACATTAAAAGATAAGAATTTATCCAGGATATCATAACGTCAACTCAATAATGGAATTAAAGTTCGTGATATCCTGCACATATTGCAGAATTTATAAATTACGGAATAATATTATTTAAAACGAGGAAGTTTAATTTGATTTAAATGCAATACGTAATGCATGGACTTTAATATGATGTAACGGTAACGGTAACGTCAATACATAATATGATTTTTGTTTATGTTTGTGGTTTTTAAAAGTTTATTACTAGTTAAAGTGTATGAGTTGAAATGTACTTGGGGTAAAAAGTCGGAAGAACAAATAAAAGTGAATTCCGATTATCCACCCCGTCTGGGGTGGACAGATGAACACGCGTTTCCGAGTATCCATCCTGGGGTGGATTTTTTAGGTTGGATAAACGGAATAACCGAATTCGACTATATTTTTTTATGTTTGTTACTTCAGAAATATTTTCTAAGTGAACCAACTTTGATGATTCCTTTTTTTATTTGAAAGCTAGTGCTTCTCATAAAGTTCATATTGAGATAATTTGATCATGTTTTTGAGTTATCCTTAGTAATGCGTATTTAATTGAGTTCGACTACATGGATGATGTTCTCATTTTTTATTTATATTGAAGTCAGTTGTACAAATTTTTTAATTTTACCTCTTATTATATCAATACTTACGACGATAATGATGTTGTGTATCGGGCCGATTGATCTGGCCTGGCCTGGTCTGATCATGTCAATCTCATGATCTACAGAGACATGGAAACTATCATAAAATATTCATATTCCAAAACTATTTGCGTTTTTTCGGAATAATTTGGATGTGAATCTAGAAGCCGCGACTAAGTTGACTCACTGGCTACTGAGCTAAATCATCGGTACTCAAGTACTATAGTTTATTTATGTAAAGGCTTAACAAATGTAATTTTTATTTTATTTGCTTATTTGGAAAGATACCATGTTCTATACACTTTAAAGTTCGAATATTGAGTTGAAGAAGAGTTGAAAATGATGTGTCCTGCCCCGGGACAGGACACATCATTTTCTTTCTTTACGCATTATAAAGCAAATTAAGTTATAACAACCTCGTTATAATGGATTTCCGCAAAGTAACGCCTGATTCTATTAATTATCTAAAAAAAGTGTTGATAATATGTCTTCACGTATTTGTTCTTTGGGACTCTGTATACACACAGTACAATTATTTCATGTTCAAATAATTCAATAGCACATCACTTTTACAAATTTGGAATATAAAATTTTGTAATTGAATTTGCTAATCTGTATTTGTGACTTTTCTTACCAGAATGCAAGCACCACCTTTTCGATTAGTTCTATTGTATGAAGTAGCTTATACAAAATTTGGTAAGTTTAAAAGTTTACCATCATTTAAAATCATATTGTGTTCTGGGAAGCATAAAATATCCATTTGTTTTCCATTTTCTTTTAAGTTATTTAATTCTACCAAAAACACATCAACTTTATTGGATACATTTATTTTAAATTCTCACAAATAAAGTCCGTTTGCGTACCTACATCATATGTTTTATTATATTTAACTTTTACAATTCGCTTAATTTTTTTTTATAATACTAATTTAAAAGGTAACGACATAAGTTTAGAGTAAATTTATATTGAGTAGGTAGGTATCTACTATAATCACTGACCTCTATATATGGACTGGCTATACATCGTGACATAGTGAGGCGATTTGATTTTCGCCATTTTGGTGCTGACAGCAGAAGTGAACGTCCACGGAACTAATAATATAGATAAGACAGTGTGACAAAATATATCGATAAAAATTCTATACCCGGGCCTACCTGTAACGTCCATTCTATTTACGTATCATAATAATGTAATGCCATACAATAAATAAATGTAGCAATTAATACCTAGGCTTTAGACGCAAGCTTTATACCTCATATAAAACCAAGATCGACGCTGCGTTGGTCTATCTATGTTTTTATACGTAACTACAGAACGGATTTTGTTCCGGGTTTCAAATGAGTAAATGCCTACGCATACCTGCTTCACGGGAGCATGAACGGATTATGTCGGACTCGCACCTACTAAAACCCCATGGTGTTCCACCTTCGCCATACATTGGCAAGGCCACGGAAACGCTTTCAAACACATCAGCGGTCCCACCAGAGAGGACTTCTCTTTAGTTGAGGACTTCTCTTCCCCCTTTTCTTTCTAAGATAAGGCGCACCAGGAACACAAGGCGCACTGCCCTTCGCGGCCTCTTAAAACACCTGCACAACGGACTCCCCGAGCCCGATATGTGGAGGCCATGGAGCCAGGAAAAAATGAGCACTTGGAAGCACCCAGTGGTACAGCCCCGCCAAAATAGCGGAGGATAGCCGAGTGGCACATCGCCATACCAACAATCCTCTTCCCTTGCGACTCCACCTCGACTGCAGCGATATAGAGAGAGGACTCTCCTCTAGCCGCAGCCCACTAACACACATCCAAGGGCTCGACAAGCCCACTCAGAGTGGCCACTTTGGGCCAGCCCTTCACTTCGGGCCAGCCATGTGAGTCGCCCTACGTTTACCATGGGTTACCAAGCCACGGCTACTAACCCCTCCCCTCCCCCCGCCACGACAAGGCGGGAACCTGTTCAGGGAGGAGTTGTTTCTCACCTAAACTCACGCAAACTCTCTAAGCACATTAATAATTCTGCAGTCCCAATATAAATTCATTCCCTTGATATAATAAATTGGTCACATTTAAACAGATTTAACAAATTTACGTCTTGTCAACACAAAGTCATCATCTGGCGACCTTTCTACACTTGGCTATGGCCCTTGAGTCTGGGGGAAAACCAGGAGAGAAGAAATAAAAACATTCGAAATAATAATCTAATACTTTTATACTTACTGGTATTGGTACTACCAGAAAATATTGTGGGTTATAACTGCACTTTTTCAAAGGGATGCCTTTCTTATATCCAATAAAACAGTCGTATGTGAAATGTTTAGAACAAAGATAATAATTTTGTTTCGGACGGCAATTCTCAATTTATGTGCTTTTTAGCCATAATTTTAGTTTAGGTTAAGTTGGAAACCTGTTAATTAATAAACATTTGATAATTATCTGTTGTTGGTGACTTTGGGTGTTAACAGATATGGGTAGAAAAGAACATCGATAAGTATTATAGACAAGGAACTCGACAAACCTATTGAATTTTATTGTTTATCAAAACTCAGTAATATAAATCCAAACATGTTGGTAATTAGTATATTAAAATTAGTAACAAATTTTTAAGTAGCTATATTATCAAATAGTTTTAATTTGTTTAATATTAGCTGTAAATTCACTTACTTGTGGAATGTTATCCCATTTTACTTTTGGTAACGTGTTTTACATAATAAGCCCACCCATTATTACTAAAAATAATTCTTATTATGTAACTATAATCCAACATAATCAAACCACATAAAGTAATTCATTTTTAGTTTCAAATTTCTGTTATAGGGTGTTTCACCGATTATAATATTAGTACATTCTTAGGAATTCAACCATAAAATCAAGTTAGAGTGTATTTAATAGGGATCATTGTCATTAGTACAAGTCAATAAAATTAATGATTTCTTATATTTACGCGAACACTACACATTGAATAAAACTACTTTTACGGATTATATCGCGTTTAATTAACTTATTTTTATTAATTCCCGACGTTTCGGGTGCTTTACAGCACCCATGGTCACGGGGGACTGAGGTGACGTCCCGATGTCAGAGTTAATCCGGAGTACCTTCAGCTTTTTAATTATTAAGTTTGGTCCGATCTACGCAGAATGAACTAACTGTGTCTTGAAATCTTGCAGTGGTATGCTTGGGTTTAGTTTTAATTTTATTAATTACAGGATCCGAAGCAGGTGGTAGTACCCAGCCTCCCTCTCTATTGAAATTAGGATGTTTTTTAATTTCAATAGCCTCACGTATCATCCTTGGCAGGAATCGATGTTCCTTCGCGAGAATCTGTGATTTATCAAATCTAATGTAATGGCAGGGGCCGTCTAGGATATGATCACAAACTGCAGACTTCCCGGAACGTTGGTGCTTCACGTCAGCTATGTGTTATTTTACGCGGGTTTTAATAGATCGTTTTGTTTGCCCTATATATGAGCGACCACATTCACAATCAAGTTTGTACACTCCTGCATCTTGTAGAGGAATATTGCACTTGACGGATGGTAAGAACTGACTAATCTTCTTGAAGAATGTTCTAATAGAAGCTCGCTTCAAGATGTAGCCAATCTTGTCTGTGACACCTCTGACATATGGTAGTACAGCAGGCACACGCTCGACTGTGGCCGGCTTCACTCGGTCACTGTGACGTAGGCGCGGGACCCGAAGCTTGTTGTCGTGCAGAACCTGCTTGACGTGCTGAAGCTCGACGGCCAGGTGTTTGCTGTCACAGATCCCTCGTGCTCTCTGTAACAAAGATTTGCCCACAGTAGCTAACTGTGAAGGATGATGGTGGGATTCACCATCCCTAACATATACCCATAAAGCAACAACGGCCGCCGACGTACCGGACGGGGGTAGCCTTACATAGGCGGTCCCTTGTGCCCCGAGCGATAGTTTTGTTATACCAGTTTGTAAATAGTCATCGATAAAAATGGCAAATGGCAAATATGGTCTATACAGCCATGTCTCTTGTGCATGTAATAATTTTTGAGATTATGTTTTCTGATTGATTTAATATATATTGTGAGCTTTATTATAATATAGTTTAATATTAAAATAGCAGATTTTTTTTATTAAAAAGGTCTATCTACAATTGTTACCATTTAAAATACTAAATCTAAATGTATAATAAAGTCTTATACTAATTGCACAATTACTTACAGGTAAACACCGCTAAACACAATATAATACAATACTTACGAGTTACATACATTATATTAAAATCACTAAGTGTAAACTTCGACATATTGTTTTTTATTTATTTATTGCAGTTTTCCTAAAGATCAGAGTTTAAAGGATATATGGACGTACTTTTGTAATAACAGGCTTACCTGGCTTCCCACAAGAAACAGTATCATTTGCTCAGATCATTTCCAGATACTGAGAACAATAGAAGGCATTGGTCGAGGGCACCAAGCCAACTTTAATACCACACTGTATTATTTTGTTCCATAAGATTTTTTTTACATCACAGAGATATACAACATCAACTCCTCCACCTGCGAGTTTCCTTTTAATAGTTTACTGTAGAAAATATGTTTCATTAAAACCTATTTACGTATATATTAAATTTATCAAATAGTAATTTCTACTATTTTATTATTGAGATTGAGTAAGCTGCATAGAAAGATGATAACAGCATATTATAGCCCATTTATTTTTCAGGCCCAGTGAAAAGAAACATTTGAAAATTATAATTCGATTCCCACAATTACACTTACACCAAGAAAAAGAAAAACGCAGCAACACCTAAATTATCAAAAAAAAATTAAAAGGCTCCAAGCTAAACCTATTTTTAGAAAGAAAAAAATTGCTGGGTTGCAAAATATTCATCAGAATCTGGATAAAAAATCTTTGATAGATAAAGAAGAATGGATTGCTTTTGAAAAAATTGGCGTTGAAGAAATAGATCTTATTAAGCGTAAACTTAAGAAAAAATTTAAAAGTGGGAAGCTCTCACGAACTAAGTATTCACCACAACTGCGATGTTACTCTATACTGATACAAGAATTTCTTTCTTAATGAAAAAGCGAACCCATAAGAATGTATTCGTTATATAAAAACTAATCCATTTTAAAAACCAGTGATAAAACTAACACTATTTTTTAAAATTATAAAAACATTAAGTTTATTTGTTAAATTATAGGTAATTATAGTAATAATAAATAAATTCCTATCTTTATTATAATTCTTATTATAATTTCATCGATAATCCGTATCGACAGTTGTTACAGGCTGTATGAAACTTCATTACACTGTTATGACATAGAATATATCTATGTGTGTGTGAAAATGATAATGTATTATTTTAATTGTTATATTATGTGAGTTTAGTAGTGATAGACGATTATTTTTGTGTGGGAGTCTGAGAAAGTGTGCGTGGTGCAGATTTTCCCCCGTAAAAAATGACAGACAGTTTGGTATCGGAAAATAACTCTATGGCTTCTCCCCTCCTGTGTTATGCATATACCTATTGAAATGCTGAAATAATATAATACAGCTCCATACTGTGCAAATGTTTACAACTGATTCAGTAATTTTTTAAATTAAATTATTTTTTAAAATAAAATTAATTTGAAATTAGAATTCTTAGCCAAAGAAAAATTATTTTGCTTTGAAATGGCCAGTACTGCAGAATGGCAATTTCATAGGTAAAGACCTATTTTCATACAGATAATATTGTTAAAAGGAAATGAAACATTTTTTATGCACAATTCCATAAACTCAGTTTGTGCCTTAGACTTATATTAGATAATACAAGAACGTAGCATAGAGTTAGTTAGCTAGTTTAATGTATCTAATATTTAATATATATATTGTATATATCTTCTCCCCTCCTGTGTTATGCATATACCTATTGAAATGCTGAAATAATATAATACAGCTCCATACTGTGCAAATGTTTACAACTGATTCAGTAATTTTAGGTGATGTGAACTTTAAAAACCAGCGTAAAATGGCAGCTTAATGCTGCTGTGTTGCGTATGTGTAGAAAACCGTACACTCTTTTTACTGGAAACGAGGCATTCCATCATAGTCCTCAGGGATGAAAACGCTAACGGATAGATGTAAAAGTCTATGGGCCACAGCAACCACTCAATATCAACTGGACTGTGTGCTCTTTTGTCATCTTTTTTCTATATAAAAAATCTGATTGACGGAGGTCCTTCGACGGTAAGGACTAAATATAGCGTCATTACAGCGAATGATAGGATCTGATAAAACCTACTAACTGATTCTGTCAAGCTAAGGTGGAGCCAAATAAAAAAATAAATACATAAACATTAAAGCGTCAGGAAGCTTTGTGCAAATTGGAAATCCTAGATTTTGAACAAAGATGAAAAACAGCAGCAATATGAAAAAATTAATAAGTCTTAATTATATTTTACCGAAAACTTCTATTAAATGACGTATCAATTCGACGAATAACAAAAAGAGGATTATAAACAATACCCATTTTCTATTCTGAAAAAGTTTTCATAGCCTAGATAGTTATTTAGTTGCATTATATTACATTACATACATAAACACTCACGCCTGTCACCCAGAGGGGTAGGCAGAGACTACGGACTTCCATTTGGCACGATCCTGGCACACCTCTCTCGCCTCCTTTACATCCATATATCTACGCATACACGCTCGTCGGTTAAGGGTACTCCTAATCTGGCCCATTTTCAATATATCGCCAATTTGGTCGATAAACCTTCGTCTAGGGCGTCCCTTTCCGACTCTGCCGTTCACTTCTGCAGTATAAATTTGCTTTGTCGCTCTTTCTTCGTTCATTCTTTCTACATGACCAAACCACCGAAGCATTCCTTTCTTAATCCTGGTCACAACGTCATCTTGCAAACCACACTTTTCTCTAATCACACTATTTCTCACCCTGTCATTCAGATTCAGCCCTAGCATACTCCTTAATGACCGCATTTCTACAGAATTTATTCTACTCTCATGCTTCTTCTGCCAGACCCAACTTTCACTACCATACATTAAAGTAGGGGCTAACACAGCATTGTGAATTGCCAAACGTGCCTTTTTTGACACATTCTGTCTCTTCACAATAGCGTGTAGAGCCCCATTCACTCTATTTCCTGCGTTCACTCGTCGTTCTATATCCTTATCATATCTACCATCCCTGCTAAATAAACATCCCAAATATACAAACTCATCCACTTGCTCAATCAACTCCCCTTCTATTCTTATTTCACATAACGTTTTACTTTCTTCTCTTTCAAAAACCATCACTTTCGTCTTACTTGCGTTCACTTTCATACCTCTTTCTTTTAATGAACGGTTCATTAAAGTAACCATCATTTGTAACTCGGCCGCCGACGATGCAAATATGACTTGATCATCGGCGTACAAAAGGCATTTGACGGTTAACTCACCCATTCTCAACCCACATTCTTCAACTTTCAAAGTTTGCAAACAACTGTCCATAAATAGGTTAAACAGCCAGGGGAAAGCTACACAGCCCTGTCTGACACCTTTTTGGATGCCAAACCAGTCCGAGTAGACCCCGTTGATCCTGACACAAGCACTAGAGTCCCTATAAAGAGACTTCAATGCCTGTATCAAACCAGCGCTCAAACCAAATGAGTTAAGTGTTTGCCATAACACATTCCTGTCCACTCTGTCATAAGCCTTTCCAAGTCCATGAAAGCACAAAAACTTTCTGGTTTTGGCCAAAACTTCTCCGCAATCATGCGCATGGAAAATACTTGATCCGTACACCCCATTCCCTTTCTAAATCCAGCTTGCACATCCCAAATTTTTCCATCAGTTTCTTCCATAACTCTTTCAATTAACACCTTAGCATACAGTTTACCCACAATGCTAAGCAAGCTGATACCACGGTAGTTTTTACAGTCCTGCTGTGACCCCTTTCCTTCATATATTGGGACTATAACGGCTTTGCACCAGTCTTCCGGTACCCGCTTCAGCATTATATTATATTATAGCTATTGCCGTTTTTTATGAAATAAGTTAATGTAATTTTTTTGTTTTTGTTTTATTTCTATTAATCAAAGTAATCACTCTTGCAATCGATGCATCTTTGCCAACGCGATTGCTGTTGGCAAAGATGCATGCAGTAATGCTCATCCCGTTTGGTAAGAAGCTATGATGAATCACACCGGCGCTAGACCACCAAACAGTGACCATCGCTTTTCTACGGGTAAGTTTTCGTTTAGGGCATTGTTTTGGTGTTGAAACCGGATCCAACCAACTTGCTGAGCGCTTGCGATTGTCAAACAGAATCCATTTTTCGTCGCAGGCGAACAGACGACTGTTGAGCAGTACAAGGCACAACTCGATGCGTACTTCGCGCTGAGTTCGTGGGTCACCTATTTGTCAAGCTTTTTACCTTGCCAATTTGACGCAAATAGACCAATATTGTTTTGATGCTAACGTCGAAAGCTGTTGCTAATTGAGCCGTAGATTGAGTATCATCAGCTTCCACAATCGCTTTTGTCGACCAAAGTTTCCGGACGACCACGGGGTTCATTTTCAGGTCGAAATTTCCAGAATGGAAGCGGGCAAACCAATAACATGTGGTGCGTTTGTTCGTAGTATTCGCTCCGTAAACGTCGTTGATGTTGCGTGCCGCTTGTGCCGCGTTGCTGCCACGACGGTACTCATATTCCATAATTACTTGAATTTTTAACGTATCCATGATGACGAAAAAGATTCAAAATCGATGAAAACATAACGCTTATCAATAAACAAATGACTAATTATGAAAAAAGAATTCCATGTTTTTAAAATAAAATTAATTTGAAATTAGAATACTTAGCCAAAGAAAAATTATTTTGCTTTGAAATGGCCAGTACTGCAGAATGGCAATTTCATAGGTAAAGACCTATTTTCATACGGATAATATTGTTAAAAGGAAATGAAACAATTTTTTTATGCACAATTCCATAAACTCAGTTTGTGCCATAGACTTATATTAATATAGATAATACAGGAACGTAGCATAGAGTTAGTTAGCTAGTTTAATGTATCTAATATTTAATATATTTATTGTATATAACTATTAGATTTAAATGTTCGCTTTGCTTAAGTATTTAGAGATTAGAAGATTATAAGTTAAGTATAAAATAGGTACATTATGTCCAGCGATTGCTCGCGAGTCGACTTATGACTTATGCTCCAACAGAATATCAGCGCTGCAGTGACTCAGTTACAGGAGCATTATTGCTCAGCCGGTGGCCTTTTTGTTGCTGCGATACATTTTTTTACTTTATTTTCTTAAGTTTTTTTTTGTTTGTAAAATTATTGTTTTGTAAAAGCAAAGTTGCAGCAATACATAATTATGTTCTTTATAACATGTTCTTTATATTAAGTTACTATACGTAACCTACGCTATCTGACGTTAGTACATGAATTTTATAAAGTTTATAATGTTATCGGAATCTGTAGCCATTTGAAATGACAAAAATAGATACTTAGAATTTCTTTCGCATTTCTTGTCTCTGTGTCGAGGGAGCATTATTTAGAAACGGAAATAAATTACAAACATTAAGGTAGAGATGAACGAAATATAATTTAATACATTATTTATAATATAATTATTTATATATAATTTAATACATATAATATGTTTTTATTTTATTTTAACACCTACTTTTAGACTGTTAAAACAAATTATAGTGCTTACTCTGATGTAACGTTCGACACAAAAAGGTATTTTTTGTAAAACGTTTTGGTTAATGTTTCGGTTTTATATCTGGATAGTATATTTGCACTTTTCAAAGCGAAGAAACAGAAATAAACACTGCTGTTTTGGAGCGTAAGTAGGCGAGAAGTTGGCACAAACTCAGACAAAAACTTACGGCCTTATTACAAAAAGTAATTTTAATAGAAAATAAATATAAAATATTAAAAGTACAGTCTTACTCATAGAGCAACACGGGTCACCGGTAGATCGGAGGGGAGTAGCCATACGCAGGCGTTACCCTCTGTCAAAGTATAAATACACGCAGTCCTATGCGTACAATAAAATTAATTGCAGCCGCACTGCTCACTAGACTAAATCTAGTTCCGCGGCAGAATCGACGTCCTACAAAAATGCCTAATTGTTCAGTTTTTTTGCTGCAAAAAGAGATCTGCCACGTCAAATTTAAAAAAAAATGGCGTTACATTTCATATCTAAGTAATTTTTAATTACAATATTGATATTACTTCTTTTTAAACTTAAACATTACAATAATAACGGTCGTGTTGTTTCGGATTGGTTTACCAACACAAGCCTCTCGCCCTCATACAATAAATTGTATATAAATTGATAGTATTAATAAATTGTATATAAATTGATACAATAAATTGATCCGAGTCTGTATTCGAGTTATCGCTGTCACCAAGCGAAACTGTTATAATTTACATATGTGTGTGTGAAATTATTAGTGTGTGATTTTCGTAGTGACAGACGACTGTTTTTGTGTGCGCTGTTCGCTGTATCGGGGTAAAAGCTATGGCTACTTCCCTCTGCTCTGCCGGTGGCCCGTGTTGCTCTATGAGTCTTACTAGTTGTTAAAATATAATCTGTTTCATGAATAAAGTCCCACGGAAATATGCGAACTAAAATGTAAAGTATGGCATTTGACAGCAAAATATCAAATTTCGAAGACTGTGGAATTCTTTAATTAGAAGGACTATTCATAAACTGTAGCTAAAATTCGAAACTATCAATAAACAACTTTTTGTAATTAGACGGCTTCATAAATAAATATATAGTATAAAGGTAGTGATTTATATGCTCTTTGATTAAATATTAATACTTTGGCAGAGCCTATAGTATGTCATAGTTTTAATATAGGTACATTAATTTGAATTTGGAATTCCAAGTCGAATACAAGCCAGATATTATTGAAGTTGAAACTAGCTAGTATTAGAAAACGGTAATTATATAGGTAAAGGCCTTATACCATGAATCAAATCTAGGCTAACAAAAAAATAGACAGAGCGCTTTTTAATATATTTCGTGACTGCAAACATTCAAGTGACGCCGAATCCAAGCCAAAACCAGGCCCAACTTATTGTAAGGACACGCACTCACGCCCACATTAACATTATGCATCTAAAATCATTTGCAACCAACAACATGGTTTTTGGTGCATATGTGTGCGTTCATCGGTGGACTTTTAAAGAATGAAAAAGGCTTTCTTTCTTTAACAGACCCTTTTTAAAATTTAATTTTTTTTTAAAATCTGTTAAAGAAAGAAAGAAGAAAGAATATGTGCGTGAGTGTCAAGAATATACCTAATGGTTTCGACGCCACTTGAATTGTACGTTTTGCTCCGTCTATCTTCTTGGTTGTTCTGATGATTTAAATAAATAAGCAATAAATAATTAAATACAATATGTACCTATTGTACTGATAATTAATGACACTCGGATGCACACACAAAATTGTTCTTGATTATAGTAGGTACTAGGTATTAATTAGTATTAATCAATGGTGTCCACTGTAAACGCTTTACTATCTGTTTCCATTTCAATTTTTGTTGATTTCAATTAATTGAAAGTTATTATGCACTACGATAATTAAGTATTTTATTATTCATTTATCATTACAGCCTGTCTAAAGTTCACTGCTGAACATAGACCTCACCCATATAGTGCCTCTTATAGGATCTTTTCTATATTTATTATTACCATATCATTCATATACCTATATTATTGCCAGACTGCCTCGTTGGTCAAAAGACTGTTGATCATGAGGTCCCGGGTTCGAATCCCCGGGTCGGGCCAAAAATTCAGTTATTGAGTATTTCCATCAATAAATTCTCAGTAGATGCCCGGAGTCAAAAGTTGGCGGTGTCTCACCACCGTGCCTCGGATAGCACATAAAGGCGTTGGTCCTGCGCCTGATCTCTCTCCGGTCGTGTCGGTTTACCGTCCCATCGAACTATGATAGTCAGGGAATAGAGATTATAGAGAGAGCACTTGTACTTGCGCATACACTTGGGCACTGTAATCCCGTCCTGCGCCGATGGCTAGTCTTCGTTGAGGCTGGCCGCCGTGACCTAAATTCGGTCTGGAGGACATTATTATTATTATTGCCATAGTCGCCAGCTTCGCAGACGTATTTGCTACCGCAGATTTGAAATTATTTTGAGTTGTTATCAAGAGGATGCTGTTGCCAATGTCCAACTTTTGTTGTCAGTGTTAAACTTGCCGCTGTTGCCTCTTACTACATCCACGGGATGATATAGTTAAGTTGATTCTCTTACGTTGCCTATACACGATGATATAATTGATTATAATATTACATGTTGTATAAATTATTAACCGTTATAGGTATCAAAAGTTTTCATAATGATTTCTTATATTTACGCGAACACTACACATTTAAATAAAACTAGCTTAATACCTTTTTAATCTGGAGGTAACCGTGGTTAACTATGACATTTGGACGTCAAATACCTCAGTCCCCCCCGTGACCATGGGTGCTGTAAAGTACTCGAAACTACTCGGGAATAGAAAACAAGTTAATATACGCGATAAAATCCGTAAAACTAGTTTTATTTAAATCAAAAGTTTTCGTTTTGTTTTAACTTTGTAGTTAACATCCGCGTTCTATTGACACGTTTTCAATTAGCTTGATTAATTTATGATTACTTCCTGTTACTTGTGATAGAGCAAAAGTATTTAATATGAATTAATGAGTCATTTGCTAAAATTCCCTTAATTTTAACCATTGGTCCTTACACGTAACACGAGTAATACAAATAGGTATGTACATATGAATGAAATTAATGTTTCTGTCTGTACTGTCGTAACTCGTCGTGTAACTTCCAAATATTTCCAAAAAACCAATTTATTTCTGGAATTACATGTACGTGGTACTTACGTTGTAGAGCCATGCTGAAGCTATATTAGTATAGTTATAGCACGAATGGGTCGGCTCGATCGGGGAAGGACCAGGCTCTCACAGAATACCAACGTGAAATAGCAGCTTATCGCTTCTGTGTTGCGTGTGGTGAGTGTAGAGAACCGGAGACCCTTTTTACTGGAAACGAGGCATTCCATCTTAGTCCTCACGGGTGACAACGCATCTCCATTTTGATTCGTAATCGTGGATAGATGTAGATGTCTATGGGCCGCAGCAACCACTTACTATCAGGTGGACTGTGTGCTCGTTTGTCACCCTTATCCTATAAAAAAAAATATTTTAAATAGAAAAAGAAATGTGAATCACCTTCTCCCGCATTAATGTAGCTGGACAACATAGCTGCTGGTACTGGTACAGGTATCGCTAATCTATTTGGGAAAAATTTCTCCTCAATTTATACCCAAGCGGCTGGTCAACAGCCAATTATTAACTTACACCAAAACAGTAACATTCAACAGCTATCCAATATCCAATGCACATTGGTCATGGTCGACATTCAGCAGATGTGTTAAAGGAAATTAAAACGTTGGATATTCAAAAGGGGCCAGGTCCAGATTGTCTTCCGCCCATTTTGTTTTTGTTTAAGTCTTTAATTCCCTCTTACGTTGATCATCAATCGTTCCCTTGA
This sequence comes from Parnassius orleans, assembly GCA_029286625.1. Taxonomy (NCBI): domain Eukaryota; kingdom Metazoa; phylum Arthropoda; class Insecta; order Lepidoptera; family Papilionidae; genus Parnassius; species Parnassius orleans. Next base: position 764,445 of record JAGSMP010000262.1, on the reverse strand, counting down.
TGAAAGCGTATTTTCCTAAGCGTGGGAAAGAGCACGAATTGTACCAATCTTCAAAAAGAGTGATCGAATGGATGTTAAAAATTACTGTATCATATTAATTCTGTCATGTTTTTCATCCTTGCCATTTTAGCCTTGTGCATCCTATCCTCACCAAACATTTGAACAACCTAACGAGCGCTCAGCACAATTTCAGGAGCGGCTTATCAGTTACAAGTAACTTGTCAAACTTTACCTCAGATCTGTTAGCAGAACTCGGCAGAGCCGAATGTAATGAAACTTCTCGGACAGATAGCCAGCTATGCCAAGAGGGATTTGGGCCATATTTGATCCGAAAAACTTTGCAGTTTTATAATATATATAATAAATAGATAATTATCTTAAATCTAAATAATGCCTACTAGCTAGCGCACTACGCAGGCGAAGCTAGGTTGGGTCGCTAGTTTTAATATAATATGTATAATACTAAAGAGGCAAACGAACTTACAGTCCACCTGATCATAAGTGGTAATTGCAGTTCATGGACACCTGCAACCAACTTAAAGAGTTTTCATTTATTATCAATATTACAAACAGACACTTTAATTTTATAATACATAAACAGATTTTAATGTTACAATTTCTTCGCATCCCATCTATGACTCTGGGCTGGGTGTACAGCACCCGGGGTCATAGATGGAACGTAAATAGGTGAAGAGCTCGAAACATCGGCAATTAATTGTCTTTAATTAAACTTTATTCTTAGAGTAGCAAGCAAGTAAGCAAGCTAGCTTATGTATACACTGTATGTAAGTTGTGTTATTTGGTCGTCGTTATAAGCCTTTTAATCTCCATAGCCAGACATACTCGTAGGCTTTCTTAAAAATGCATCAAAAGAGTTGTTCATACATACCACCCTTGGTAGGCTGGTTGGTGAGCTCAAAGCTGATACTATCACACAGGTGCTCCTCAAATACTGTTCCCCACTCCATCATGAGCCTGTGGGATGTGGTGGAATATAATAATATGCTCTTTTGTATTGGCGTCAATTCTACAGTTTTCTTAAAAAAAAAAAACAACGAACTCGATTAGTCTATATTTAAGTGTATACAAAGGATTAAGAGGTATACAATGAGATTCAAATTAGAATAGGAATGTCAATAAGCTCGAATAACCGCGACCTGCCAACTGTCACTTGAAAAGTACGGCTTACAAAGAAAATTAATTTGCGTATTAATAACGTTTTTTTTTTTCGCTTTATTTAACTGAGTCTTAGTATTACCAAATATATTGAACTCTCAATTATTTTATAAACTAATTTAAAATATTGATACTAGTCGGTAGAATATTTTAAAAACCTACATAAATTCATGTTCTATTTTTTTAAGGGAAAGCAGCAGTAATAATAATGATGACAATGATGACTACTCAGACAGTGATGCAGATATGAGAGAAATTGAAATGCTGGATTCAGATTAATGCTTTTTCGTTCATGGTTCTTTTGTAAATAAATATTATTTCAAAAATATCTGTTTTGCTCACCCTGCCTAACTGGTTTGGATTGACAGCTATGACGTCACAATATGGCGCCATGTCAGTCCTATTCTGATTCGAATCGCATAGTAAAAATGTTGATTTTAATTATAAATTAAAACAGAAAACAAAAACAATTTGCTTTAGCAATTAAGATTAAAAGTGTTAAACTGGTGCTTTGTCTGTTTTTCTGTTTACTTTTTAATAAAAAAATAATTATTAAGTTAACTTTGTTCTTTTTTCATTTAGGTATTTAATGCCGATAGTATCATCTCACTCTATACTGCTCTAAATGTGCCAACTAATGCAAGTAAAGTCGGGAAAATTCCTTCAGATCGTGAGCGCTAGGTGGGAGCCCGTAGCAATCCTAACATGTCACGCTTACTGTGTTTCAAATGATGAATGTGCCTTTTAATCTAGAAACGCACTTAGACCCATTCCAGCGGGTTACTAGTGGTCCCTGGATATAATAGTTGGATATATTACAAATATGTATTTTCAAACGATAGTGGTTTGATGTACTTTGATATACTTTGATATAATTTTGTTATTATTATTTATTTTAGGTAATTCTAGTTAATATTATTTATCAATATTGTTATAACTTATTTATTTTAGATAACAGATTATGTTTTATGTCTTTATTATTGTAATTGTTTCGTGCCAAATTCAGCAACGCTATGAAATATTTCACCGGTCTGTTCGCTCGCCGCAGGCGTTATTAACTAAAAATATTTGAGGACAAACTTTAAAATTCTTAGCGATAGAGTATAATAGCCCAATTCTAAAATTGGGCTATTATACTCTATCGTTATTCTATAAATACACCTAAGTGTAAAGTATATAAATTTGAATTACCATTATCATCATCAGATATGTCGCGCCTTCACCTCTGTTTAGTAAGTCATTTCTTTCACCGGTTTGGGTATTCTATATCTGATGTAAATCTGGTTATACCACAATCTACTGGATATCTCATAGTCACTTTTTATGACACCCACGGGAATCCTCCCGTGGTTTTCATGGGGGCGAGAAATAACTGGTCAGTTAGTATATAGAAAACAAACTTAAGTAGCCTTCTGTAGAGTGACAAATGAAAGCACGAAGTTTTTTTTTTTATAGGAGAGGGGGCAAACGAGCATGCGGCTCACCTGATGGTAAGTGACTACCGCCGCCCATGAACAACTGCAACATCAGGGGAACCAGAGGAATTGCAGATGCGTTGCCGGCCTTTTAAAAAGGAGTAGGCTCTTTTCTTGAAGGTCCCTAAGTCGTATCGGTCCGGAAAAATCGCTGGTGGTAAACTATTCCACAAGGAAGTTGTGCGAGGAAGAAAACATCTTCTAAATCGCACAGTGGTGGACCGCCAATCATCCAGATGGTGTGGATGGCACCGGGAGTTCTGCCGCGATGTGCGTTCGTGAAATGTGGCGGCTGGGAATAATCCGAACAATTCCTCAGAGCACTCCCCGTGGTAAATGCGAAAGAAAATGCAAAGAGATGCAACATCTCTTCGCAGCGCCAATGAATCGAGCCGATCGGAAAGGACTCGGTCGTCGGATTCGAGCCGCTCTGCGCTGGATGCGGTCAAGTGGAAGGAGCTGGCACTGGGGAGCCCCAGCCCAGAGATGGGAACAGTATTCCATGTGAGGCCGAACCTGCGCCTTGTAAAGTTGCAGGCGTTGTGCCGGCATGAAATACTGTCCCGCTCTGCTGAGCACGCCAAGCTTTTAGAGGCCAATTTGGCCTTCTTCCAAGTGACCGCGAAACTGCACGTCACTCGATATGTCGACGCCGAGGATTCCGATACTGGCTGAGGCAACAAGGGAGTGCCTTGAAACTGAGGAGATACGACAAAGGGTTCTTTTAGCGGTAAACGCGCAAACTTGTGTCTTCTGAGGATTAAACTGGACTAGATTTAGTCGCCCCAATCCGAGACTTTGTTCAGCAAAGACTCGACTTCAGACACAAGTTTGTTCCGGTACTCGGCGACGTTTTCCCGAGAAATATTCGCACGGCCGGCGTATAGAGCATCACCAGTGCTATCATCCGCATAGCAATGAATGCTACCGGTTTGCAACATATCATTGATATGCAGAAGAAACAGCGTTGGTGATAGCACGCAGCCTTGTGGAACACCAGCGTTAATAGTTTGTAGTCGGAGCATGCACCGTCTATAACGACCTTGATGCTCCGATCTGCAAGAAAGCTGGTGATCCAATTGCACAATTTCTCGGGAAGCCCATAGGAAGGGAGCTTCGTAAGAAGCGCTTTGTGCCAAACCCGATCGAAAGCCTTCGCAATGTCCAAACTAACGGCCAATGCCTCCCCCTTGGACTCTACTGCCTCCGCCCATCTATGAGTCAGGTAGACCAGAAGATCACCAGCTGATCGACCCCGACGAAAACCGTATTGGCGGTCACTAATCAGCTGGTGATCCTCAAGGTACCGTATGAGCTGGCAGTATATAATGGATTCCATTATTTTGGAGAACAAGGGGGTGATGGCGATAGGCCTGTAGTTGGACGGGTCTGAGCGGTCGCCTTTTTTAGGGATTGGTTGGACAAAAGCTGTCTTCCATGATTTCGGGACTACGCCTAGGGAGTAGGAGTACCGGAAAAGACGCGTTAGAACCGGTGCCAACTCCGGAGCACACGTCCTCAGCACAATTGGGGGGATTCCGTCAGGCCCACTCGACTTGTGGATGTCCAGGGAGAGGAGTGCTTTGCGGACCGAGCGCTGTGAGAACCGAACATCCAGCATGGAGCACTCACACCGCGGGATGGCCGGCGGTGTGTTCTCCCCGTCATCAAGAGTCGAGTTGGACGCAAAAAGTGAGCCTAAAGGTCGGCTTTCTCTTTGCGGCGTGGGCCAGTGAGTTGTCCTCCCTGTGCAGAGATGGTAGTGATGGCTTACAGAAATTCCCTTGGACAGCCTTGGCGAGAGACCAGAATGCACGGGTTCCCGAAGAAAGGCGAACTAGTTTCTCGCCAATTCTGCCTGTGTGCTCTGACTTTGCCTTGGCAATAACACTTTTGAAGGACCTGGAGGCGAAGTTATACTTCTTTTTAAGCATGCTGGTGTTTACATCCCGAGCCGCCGAAGCCTCAGCCCAGGCCTGATAGCACTCCTGCTTACTGCGTAATGCAGTCTTACAGGAGCGACCAAACCAAGGCTGCGATCTGCCTCCGATGGGTACCACAGATGATGGAATAAATAGTTCCATTCCCTGTAAAACCACATCAGTGACAGAGTCAGCAACAGCGATGGGATCATCCGGCGAGAAGCAAACCCGCCCCCATGGATAGGATGCAAAGAAAGACCGCATTCCGTCCCAATCCGCCGACCTGTAATGCCAAACACGGCGGCAACCTGCAGAACGCAACCGCGAGGGAGCGTGAGTGGCACCACTCCGGATCAGACAATGGTCCGAAGAGCCGAGAGGGGCATCGACGGAAACCTGATATCCGTCCGGATGAGAGGTCAGCAGAAGGTCCAACAGGGAAGGTGTATGATCCTTCACATCTGGAATCCGCGTAGGCGAAGTAACCAGCTGTGTCAGACCATATGCCAAGGCAAAGTCATAAACAGATCTCCCCGCATGATCGGTTAAACGTGAACCAAGCCATTCGGCGTGGTGGGCGTTAAAATCGCCAAGGATCACGATCTCTGCGGATGGGACCTGTTGTAGCAAGGAATCTGTAGCCATTTAGACGTGCTCGGTGAGTCGGTCTGTTTCGGCATTACCGCTATGGGACCTATAGAGGCACCCGTAGACGCGCGGATGGTCGTCGCTATCTACGCGTAGCCAAAGGATAGACAGGTCCGAACCTTCAAGAACCTTCTACAATATATTACTATCTTAGCAGCTTAGTTAAATTAATGTAAATATTTTTTTCTAGAATAAGGGTAACAAACGAACATACAGTCCACCTGATGGTAAGTGGATGCTGTGCCCCATAAACATCTACACTTATCCTCGATTTCGAATCAAAATGCAGATGCCTTGTCACCCCTGAGGACTAAGATGGTTTCCTTGTTTCCAGTAAAAAGGGTCTCCGGTTCTCTACACTTACCATACAAAACACAGCAGCCTTAAGCTGCTATTTTACGCTGGTATTCTGTGAGAGCGTAGTCCTACCCCGGTCGAGCCTACCCATTCGTGCTACAACTAATATAGCTGCAGCGTGGCTCTACCACGTATATGAATTTACTATGTCTATAGTGTTCAAAATTAATACTAAAAGTTTTATATCGAACCGAAGGATTGTCTAACAACGTATAATGGTTTAATTGGATTTCATAATTACGAAAATCTACTAAATTTAAAGTAGCTAACAATTATTGAAACGGACGAGTAACTGTAAAATATAAAATTATTACAAACTAAAAACCGTAAATGCATATATAAATTTAGTTTCTATTTTGTTTTCATAGTAACTCCCACGAGCACACAGCTCACTTCCTCGAAAGGTCAGAGTAACAGCTTGGCAAATGTTGACATCAATGCCTAGTATTGCACCAGATCGCTCTACTTCTCGAAGGTCGACCTTCACAGTTAACCACCTATTCCTGGTGCCTTGCGACCGGTCACGTAGCTGATGATGGAAAAAAAATCCATAAAAACAAACCCAGCATCAATGTCGTGCTCGGCTTGAATTATTCGCAAGCATTAGCAAAACAACGATGACTACGCGTCGAACAAGTCATTTTATTTAACTCTACAAAGGTTAGCTGATGCAATTGATAATGGTCAGTTTCGCAAAGTAATTCAATAAAATGATCCTTATCTTTGTATATAACACCGTTGTTGTGACTGTTATGAATCGTATACCTTCTGAACGACTTGATCTATTGAGGTCATCATTATCATCATCATTACAGTTTATCAAAAGTCCACTGCTGGACATAGGCCTCCCCCATAGATTGCCTCATGGATATTTACCATTAAATGCCACGCTTGGCAAGTGGGTTGGTAATCACGATTTTTTATGTTCTTGGTTTTATTAGGAAGACGCTGCTGCTCAACTCCTAATTTGTTTCCCTTTGTCGCCTCTTACTACACCCACGGGACGATATGGGGTGTATATATTATGAGGTCATATTCACACACTATAGTCGTTTTGTCGAGACGATGGTTTAAAACTGTTCTAGGATCCGATAGGTTATATTATAATATGTAGGAAAAATCTATATCCATATTTGTGAATAAATTGACTCATATTCATCAATATACATATATTATGTTGGTATGGTGTCAAAAAAAATTTACAAAATTCTGGAACTGACAGGTGGCGCTGTTGTCGAGTTTGTAATATATTTATATTTACACAGTAAAAAGTCTTCCAATTCGGAGTGAAGCTTATAGCGCCACCTGTTGGTAAGTGTGACAACAGGCAGCTAATCTATTGACTATATAATGAAACTCTAAGGGGACCATTTCTGGACATTGAGTATTTTTTTGAAATTTTAATAACACAGGATGCTACCTATTACTATCGACATAGATAGAATGAAATAAATCTGGATACATATAATCTATACAAAAAGCCTCTAGACAAATTTGGGTGGAGCTTTTAGCAAAATGTTATATTAGATTAATCAGTCGAAATAACCTTTACCTTTATTCGTTGCTTGTGCTTTGTTTAGATGTATCGTTATAATAGCTTAGCTGCTAATCTTTACATTACTCATAGGCAAAATAACTCATATGCTAATTTAAGTATTTTTTTAATATATTAACGGTAAACACGATGTGATGTAGAGCGCGCTGAAGAATGGTGTTACACGTTTTTGTTTTTAAATAGCGCCTATCTGTTGAAGTGTAAAAAGTAAAGAAGAGCTAATACTGCCCATCGAAGGACTTATAATATCATATTCATTTTTATTTTTGTAGGTTCCCTCACAACTATTTCCTTCACCACTGAGCACGAGGTAAATCATATTTTAAAAGTGCTATTAGCAATTTTGTTGCTTTCGTAGGTACTTGGGTTACTCGCGCACTAAGCGGTAGAGATGAGACATACTTGCAAAATTTAATACCAGGGTTTCTAATTACGAGTATGGAAAAATACCAGGGTCGAAAACCAGGTTTTAAAAATACTTGAAAGTATTTGTTAGTGTCAATATATATACGAATGACTAATTCTTGTGAATGTTTTTTAATTTTTTTGTTAACGAAATTAAATCTTTCCTTCCTACTTTTTGGCTTAGGACTACTAATTAATAAAAGTTTTAAAATTGTCTCTAAATTCAATATACACGCGAAATAACTATTTAAAAATTAGGTCACGGTCAGTAGGTTACGTAATCAGTTCACAATAACAACTGAATTTACAAAAAATCGAAACAAAACTTTTACTTCCTCGAATATAAACATAATTCTTATTACTTACGCGACGTGTCCAGCCGCGGTGTCATATTTTGAAAATACTTGCATAGGAATTCGACCCGTTTTCCATGTTAACCTACTATGAATAAGGAGCAAAGTCGTATAAATAAAAAAAATACTTTGAAGTTCAAAGTATTTTTTATTCACAAATACGATTGAATTTCTTATTCCTATCAACATATGGATCATTTTCCCATGCAAGTATTTTCATGTGTAGTGCTCAAGTTCTTCGAGCATCTGACTTACAGCACATACTTTACTTTCATACTTGCAAGTATTTTTTGCTCGTAAAAGGGCGCCGTACTTTGAAGTGAAAACCTGGTAGCGTAAATACGTCTCATTGCGACGCGAGCGACGTGTCCAGCCGTGGTGTCAAAATTTGAAAATACATGCATAGGAATTTGACCCGTATTCCATGTTATCCTACTATGTATAAGGAGCAAAGTCGTATTAATAAATAAAATACTTTGAAGTTCAAAGTATTTTTCATTCACAAATACGATTGAGTTTCTTATTGCTATTAAGATATGGATCATTTTCCTATGCAAGTATTTGAACAACACATACTTTCATACTTGCAAGTATTTTTTGCTCGTACCAGGGCGCCGTACTTTGAAGTGAATACCTGGTTTTAAAACCTGGTAGCGTAAATACGTCTCATCTTTACTAAGCGGGCATTATCCCCAGAGCTTCCACGGTTCTTCTATCGTTAATTTATAAATTTTAATGTATAATCGTTATATTCTCAATTCTTGAAATTTGTCACTATCGCTTTTATTTTTAAAAGTTGTGATAATAGCTTCATCTCTCTATAAATACAAAATATTAAGGTGTTTTTCGTTTAACTACTAATCCACCTTTTACATTTTTAATGTGAATGTAATTAATTATTAGAAATCGTTCTGTTTCCGAATATTACAAAAATTGGCTGAACTAAACTCTAACTAAAATTATTCTGCAAATTGATTAGACATAAAAGCGCACAAAAGAGAAATTAAGAAATAATTATATCTGAAAGTCTTATATCTGTCAAAGTAGAAAGTAATTTATGACATAAGTTTACACATTTATCATAGATTTACAATGGCTATAATAAATTTAATTAGCCGTAGATTTAATTTTGACATTTACCGACAGATAAAAATTCTTAATTAACAAAATCCTAAACAACAGTGTTTTACTGCTTTATTTTTGTTTGAAGTTTTGATAATATAGAAAGTTTAATTGCAGGCTGTGAGATAAAACATCTTTCCTGTGTCAACATATATATTGTTTTCTTTGTTTGCTGAAAATGTCCATGGCCTATATAGACCACTTTCAATCGTTTGTTTATAAATTCTTTGTTCTATTCAAGCCTTACTCAGAGCCACGTTACAGTGTACAGCTACAACACGAATGGGTCGACTTGATCTGGGAACGTTCACGCTAACACAGATACCAGCGTGAAATAGAAGCATAGTGCTGCTGTATTATGGGGATTGAACCCGATACCCCTTATGAATAGTAAGGAGGCACTCATAAATACCATTCAGTTATTTTTTTCTTTTATATTTTTATATTCTAAATTTTATGTAACATATTTACAAGCTTTAACTTTTACAGATGTGGTAGCTCAGGGGCTAAGCGCTCGATGCAAATTTCACAGTACAATCAAAAAATCGCAATTCACTCAACTTAAATCACTTCCACCAGCTTTATATTGCACTTATACTCGTATAATAAAAAAGTACACCAATAGCAAGAGGAGATTTATATTAATACTTCTGACGTAGTTATAAGATTATTTATTTCTATTACTATTAAAAAAAAGTTGATTAAAAATAATTTCACTTAGACGTCAGTTAGTCGGTATGGACGTGAACAAGATATCTTTCGAAAAAACTGAACTTATAACTTATCACTTTTATTTTTTTATTAGCTTTAGATTTTAATCCTTAAGAAGCCTTTTAAATTTCACTACATTAAAAGTTTTTTTAGATTGTCAAATTGTTTTCGGTAACAAAATACGAATCACCGGTATCAAGCAGACAAAAATATTTCGTGTTAATTACACAGAAACAATTTTTTTGTAGCTTCAAACGAAATTCGTGTTTCGGTAATTAATAAAAGTAAATTGATTATTCAAAACATTACGTGAGCGTTCGAGGTGTGCACTTTTGGATTTTCCAAATTTATTTTATTGTATTGTTGGATTCTGGTTTATATAGCTATAAATTAAATGCCTAATTAAGTTTAAAAATAAATGTTTTTTAATTTAAAAATTTAATTAAACTTATTTCTATGGAATGTTACAATCATTAGCACGTTAGCATAGTAAATGGCACTATAAATTAAGTATAATAATTGGTATTAGTGGCAGTCTTAATAAGTTATACCCAGATCTATCTAAGCCCCATCCTATTGTTATTAGACTTATTTTTAACAAATCTTCTTCAAATATGTTTCTTAAATCTTCATCTGATATAGTTTTTGTTGGTCTACCAACTTCTTCGGATACATTTTTTGTCGTGCCTTTTTTAGTAAAATCTTTCATGTCTTCTCGATATTTTGTAGAAATAAATAGACTTTTATTTTGGTTTTACCTGTTCCATGATGGTAATCAATTTTCTCTATAAATTCTCCGCTTTTAGTAAAATCTTTCTGTTTTCTGGATATTTTGTAGATAAAATCTGCCGTCTCTATTCGTCCTGTTGCGTAGTTGAATGCTTACCAATAGTCACTTTTTCTGCTTCGGTAATTCTTTCATCTTTTTCTGAATTAATTTGTAGTATTGGCTGTTATTCCTAAAACATTTGAGAGGATTATAATGTCAGTTTTTAGTTTTGTTTGACTTATTTTGTTTGTCAGTTTGTTTCTATATTTGGCTGAGAGATTCAATTCTGCTTTTTCCATTCTTGCCCAATTTTGTTTATTTTTTTTTCTAGCTCCGCAGCTTCCCGATCTTCATTTGTTAGCACAAACTAACGGTGTTGTTAACCTGCTTTTTGCTTTTTGGTAGGTGTTTTTGGCAATGGCAAAAACTCTTTAAATATTTTTAGGGCTTTCTAAAAGAACTTTATTTGGTTCGAGATCCACGATCATCCATTCACCTCCAACAAATTTTAAATTTGTCGACTAGTTGATTAAATTCATAATGGTTTGTTTTCTTTCTGATACTCAACAATAATCTCTGCAGCTTTAATAGGTTCTGGTACGGATTAATCATTATTGAGCGTGAATTTCATACAGGTATTTCTGAATCAGTCGTTATTAAGACGTCATTTACTACTTCAATGTCTTAATTGATAGTTTCTCAAGATATCTGATTCTAAGACATCTGATATGACTTCAGTGACGCCGTTGTCAAAAATATTGTTATTTGAATTTGTCGTGTAATCATTGATTGATATTTACAAATTTCTTATAGCTTTTTTGCTTCTAATGATTTGTTCACTACCGAATTCTTCATTTTTCTTATCACTTGTGGTGCGACAATTTCTATAATGTTGGGTAATTCATATGCACAGAACTGTGTGTGATCATCTAAAATAACTTGCTGTGGTTTAGAAGACATCGGACACGTCTGGACTAAACGGGCACAGCCCACATACACATTTCATAACGTGGATTTATTTAACTTCGGTAAAAATGTTGCCACATTTGTTTTAGTTATGTTTTTGTCAAATTGTTTGTCCGTCATTCGAAGACAGCTTTACGCCACATAGCTTTGATCGGCCGAAATGCAGTGATATCAGCTGGTTGCAATAGTCGCGTTGCATTCAGGTTAAGGGCTATGAGTATTAAACCGAGACTTGGGCAAAGTTGCGCCAGCTCACACTTCAAAAGGATCACTGAAAAAATGACATTGTTTATTGTAAGGTTGAATTAAAATCGTTGTTTGTAATTGATAAAAAGCTATCCCTATATCCACCTATTTTCTTATAAACCAATACCTTCTTTAGGCACTGAATTTTGAACTTCTGGCCGCGTTCTTTTTAGAGAGAAAATAATCATAGGTGGTGTCCTTTCACCGTCTGCTCCAAAAGACAGTGATTCAAGACTTCGATTTGGCATGGTCCACCTCATAAACGTCATTTTCCTCTCTATAAAACGGTTCAGAATGGGTTTTTATTCAAAAACCCCACGCCTTAACACCTTTGACACTTTTTATGACATCATATTTACGTCGTTTTGTTAGCTGGCTTCCTTCCTCATTAGATAAAACTGTGTCAGGACCAGGTCAACTTTCCAGCTTCTTCGTTTTTTGATTTTACTTCTTTAGCGGAAACTACAAATTCGCGCGTGGAATGGTATGAAAAAATAATATTTAAGTTCGTGCGGCAGTTATTTTTCTCAAACCATTTTCATAGTTTCAAAACCTTTTTCCTGATCTGTATCTGAATATTTTCCCGCCCCTTCCTTCTTCATGAATCTAAAATATAAAAGAGGTAAGTCATAATCATTGGCACTACCAAAAATATATAATAATTGACAGTGCCAAAAATTGATTTTGGAGAAAAGAACTTGAATTACCAAAAATTAAAGTTGAAAATCGATTAAAATATTGTTTTCCTAAGACTTTGACGCGAAATTTCCAAAAGTCAGAAAGTATAGTCGTTTGCACCAATGAAAAAGCCGATACATCTTTTTCAGAACGATAAAATAATGTTTTATATGCTTAAATGAGGTAAGTGATAAAAATAGATAGAAACTTGCATATAAATTTACGTAAAAATTAGTTTTTTGTCTCAAAATCTAGTCACGAAACATTCACTTCTTAACACGCTTTTATTAGCTTGATATCTATGTATCTATGTAACGGAATTTTTTAATGTGATTTTCATCCCCTTCAAAACGTCGGATTGATTTGATACTTCGCACATTTATCGAGGACCGATGACAATGCAATAATTTAAATAGTTTGTCCCATTATCCTTGCCAGCATCCTCAGGATTTGCGAATAATTCATAAAACATTAATAATCATAAAACAACTACGTCAATCATCATAAAACAACTACGATTTCTGCCAGTTCAATCTACTGTAAGCCGCGTAAAAGAATTTCATTCCAAAAAATAAAATAAAAAACACGCTTTTGTAGTTAGCCGCACTAAAAATAGAGAAATAAATAATAGTTAAAAAAAACGAAAAAACACGCTTTTGTAGATAACCGAACTAAAAAGTAGAAAATAATTTTCAATAAGTTTAAAATAAGAAAATAGCGATTAACATAAAAAAAATCATTTTATTGTAAAAAAAGCTGCTTGATGTCATTTGTTGTAAATATTTTTGTGGATATTTATAAAATTAGCGTCATCATAAAAATATCTGAAAAAGCACCCCACGTTATTTTTTATTTTAAACTTATTGAAAATTATTTTCTACTTTTTAGTTCGGTTATCCACAAAAGCGTATCACAATACAAAAGCGTTATCTACAATTTAATAAAATAAATAATAGTTTTTTTAAACTATTAATTTTATTAAATTTTAACTGACTCTTCCAAACACATTTTAAAAACAGCCCTTATAGGAAGATTTTTGAAGGTTGAAATATAAATATGTTTTACTAGTATAACAAATTGTATATCCTAGCAACAATTGTGTTGCAATGATATAAAAAAGAAAACATTCTTTATATTTATCTTAAAATAGCAAAATGCCAATCATTGAGGGAGTGCCAACATTAGTTCTGTTTACCCTATCTCTCGGCCACTGCAACCCTTTTACTACGAATATGTACGTTTTTCATCCTTACTTTTATAAAAAGTCAAAAGAAGACAATGTACGAGTATACTACATTGTCTTCTTTTCACTAAATGGTTGATTTTGACCATTATGACAACTTCTGCTATTAATAGATTGTTTTAAAATTACATCGAGCCCCTTCATTTCCTTTATTAAGTGGTCATAATACATACAGTGTTTTCCCGCTCTCTGACGGTAGTAAACATTATCAAAGAAAAATGAGGGTAAACAGAAACATGGAAACACCAGGGAGTGGACAAATTGATCGCTACCCAGGGAAAAAAAAGAATCTGCCTGTACTTATGTACTAAAATAATAAATGTATCAATTTCATTTCATTAGTTTCAACTAAACTTTAAACAAGTATCTGTCTTACCAATTGTGTAACTATCTATCACACTCGCACTTCAAAAATCTATTGACGACGCCTGGTCTACCAGAATCTGTAACCCAAGATCTGTTTTTGGTGCATACAGTAATGATAATATTTCATAATTGTGTTTGGTTCTTGTTCAGAAAAAAATATGAATTATTTTTTGTGTTTAGTATCACTAGAGCATTATACAATTTTAGGATTTTGATTAGTTGTGCTTACTTTTATAATACGTTGCCCTAACACTACTATAGTGTTGATAATACCGTGACGAGTGGAAGTTGATTAAAAGTTTTTAAAAAAAATTGTAAGAAAAAATATTTTATTTTATTTTTTTCTTAATATTTCACATATTTTCATTTTATTAGGAACTGGAATGAACAACTGTGCTACTTAGGTTGCTAATATAAAAAAATTACAGTGATATTTGCAAATTTTAAGTCATAGTACCTAAAAGTATTGTATAGCGTGTCAAATTTAAAAAAGTTATTACAACTACAAAAAAGCCAGATTTTTTTTGGTTTTCCTGGTAGTCATCAATTTGTCCACTCTTTGGTACCCGCTTATCGTTGAATTTTGGGACATGTGTTATAGTGCGCCTTTTTTGCAGAAAATATTAGAATTTTATTACGTTTTATATTTCTATTTAAAATTCATTTAACGTTGAATTTGAAAATTAATTGCTTTAAATCTAACCAACAAAAAATGACAATAATAACTGCGTTAAAGTTTATTGTATAAACTTAATACAAAATTCTGCTAAAACTACAATTAACACATTATATGAACAAAAAAAAATCTAACTTAATTAAATAGACGCTGCGCAGTTGCCTTTTTTTTCTAATTGAAATTTATTTCAAAATAAAAATAATTATACTATGATATTATTATAATGTTGAATGCGAACAATGATTCAATAAAAATTCACCATAAAATAATGCTTCTTATTATCTCATTTGGCTGCAGTGCAGCGGGCATGTACCGTATGTAATGCCTACAAATTATTGTTCCGGATATAGATGACTGTCTGTGTGCAATTTATGTATGTAAAGAAACTCCGCGATAAAAGAGAAAGTTTTATATTTGTCGCAGATATATTGTCAGTTGTGATTTTTATTAAAATCTCAACAGTGAAATGATAACTGCACGGACTTTTGTCACTTATCCCAATTTCATACAATTTCGGGTTACTTTCATTGACATAATAATTTTTTTATATGTACCACGCTCCAAATTAATTGTATGGGCAGCATGAATGGGTTTACTCAAGTGAAAAAGGACCGTACTCTCACAGAGCAACAGCTGTTTTACGATGGTATTTTGTTTCGTGTGGGTAGTGGTGAGGACCAAGGATCTTTCAACTGGTAGTGAGGGTTCTGTCTTAGCCTTCCGGGGCTGCATTTCAGTTCTTAACCGAGAATAGGTGCAGTTGTAAATGGTCCACATCATCGATTAACTTGATCAGATGAACTAAGTATTTAATGTATGTAAATTACTGGATATCAGAGCATCAAGATCGCCTACATTATCTAGTCGAGCATAGAATAGAATAGAATAATTTTTGAAGTTATACTTCTTTTGGAGCGTTTGGGTAAAATTATGAGAGTGAATTTTTCTAAAAGCGACAACTTCAGTGGGTAATTGTCTCTCAAGTTTTTCTTTTGTTACGCTAAAGTATAACTTCCTACGTGCGTACATATGTAAGTACACACACATTTTTTATTCAATATACCACTGGTTCGCAAAAACCTCTGTCCTGGGAAGAACCAGCAAAACCCAGCGGGACTTTTTTTCATATCTATCTATACAAATAAATAAAATTGAAGTGTCTGTTTGTAATGTTAAAATAACAGCTTTTACTAAATGCATATGAAAGCAGGTAAGGCAGGCGGATGTGATAAATTATCACTCGAATGCTAAAGGGCTGGAGAGGGGAGTAAAATTCTGAGCCTGCACCACATTTAATTTATATTTAGAACTGAAGCAGGTACCGGAAGACTGGTGCAAAGCCGTTATAGTCCCAATATATAAGGAAAAAAGACATGGGACTGTAAAACTACCGTGGTATCAAGCTTAGCATTGTGGGTAAATTCTTTATACTAAAGGTGTTAATTGAAAGAGTTATGGAGAAGTGGAAAAATTTAGAATGTGCAAGCTGGTTTAGAAAAGGGATGGGGTGTTGGATCAAGTCTTTTCCATGCGCATCCAATTGAAGTTTTAATAAAAACAGAAAGTTTTGTGCGTTCATGGACTTGGAAAGAGCTTATGACAGAGTGGACAGGAATATGTTATGGCAAACACTGAACTCACATTGGTTTGAGCGCTGGTTTGATATACAACATTAAGGTCTCTTTATAGGGACTCTAGTGCTTGTGTCAGGATCAACAGGGTCTACTCGGACTGGTTTGGCATCAAAAGGTGTCAGACAGGGCTGTGTAGCTTCCCGTGGCTGTTTAACCTGTTTAATGGACAGTTGTTTGCAAGGCTTTGAAGATTGAAGAAGAATGTGGGTTGAGAATGGGTGAGTTAACCGTCAAATACCTTTTTATGCGCCGATGATCAAATCATATTTTGCATCGTCGGCAGCCGAGTTGCAAATGATGGTTACTTTAATGAACTGGTCATTAAAAGGGTATGAAAGTGAACACAAATTAAAACGAAAGTGATGGTTTTGAAAAGAAAAGAAAGTAAAACGTTATGTGAAATAAGAATAGAAGGAGTTGATTGAGCAAGTGGATGAGTTGTATATTTGGGATGTTTATTTAGCAGGGATGGTAGATATGATAAGGATATATACGACGAGTGAACTGCAGTGATGAGTGAATGGGGCTCTACACGCTATTGAGGAGTCAAAATGTGTCAAAAAGGCACGTTTGGCAATTCATAATGCTATGTTAGTCCCTACTTTAATGTATGGTAGTGAAAGTTGGTGTGGCAGAAGGCATGAGAGTAGAATAAATGCTGTAGAAATGCGGTCATTAAGGAGTATGCTAGGGCTGAATCTGGAATGACAGGGTGAGAAATAGTGTGTGAAGAAAAGAATGTGGTTTGCAAGATGACGTTGTGACCAGGATTAGAAAGGATGCTTCGGTGGTTTTAGTCATGTGAAAAAGAATGAACAGAAAGTGACAAAACAAATTTGCTGCAAGAAGTGAACAGCAGAGTCGGAAAGGACGACGCCCTAGACGAAGGTTTATCGACCATTGGCGTATATTACAAAATGGGCCAGATTAGGATACCCTTAACCGACGTGCGTGTATGCGTAGATATATGGATGTAAAGGAGGCGAGAGAGGTTATGCCAGGATCGTGCCAAATGGGTCATAGTCTCTGCCTACCCCTCTGGGTGACAGGCGTGAGTGTTTATGTATGTATGTATATATGTGTTTTATTTTCTATTTTTCACCCTCAGGAACAGATTTTTTTATAAACTTCTACGGGACCATGCCTGAAGTATAACTAACTTGATAAAAAGAATAATTTTAACCGTTTTTTTTTGTATAAAAGTCTAATTTTTATCTGAAAAACTTGCAAAAAAATAAAATAAATGGCCTTTGATAATTAACTAAAATTTAAATGATGCCACCTAAGTAGTGCACTACGCAAGCGAAGTCGGGACGAGACACCAGTTTTATTTGTATAATACTAAAGTGGCAAACGAACGAACAGTCCACCTGATGGTCCACTTACCATACTGCATCCCATGGACACCTGCAAACAACTTAAAACAAAGAAGGCTACAGTTACGTTATCACCTCTAAAGACTAAGATAATATTTTTGTTATATCTTTCCTTCGGTGTACAATAAAGACTTGTATTGTATTCAGACCGAAACAGCATTGCAGACCCTGCTATTAGGAAATATGTAAGAGCACATTTTAGACCTTATAGTTATGAAACGCCTTTGATGGCAGGCGATGCCGCCGCCCGCGTACGTATTTACGGGCCAGCGTGTATGCTAGGGGTTGTCACGAAAATGGAAATAAAATAATTTTGGATATTATAATACTCATTATCATTTATTAGCATTATGTACATACTTATAAGTTAAAAACATTTATCAGACAAGATCATTTTTTATTACTACAAGGTAAAACACATTTACAAGTGTTGCACTGCCAAATATTTTCGTCACACTTTCTTTTTGTAGACATTTTCAGTTTTCGATTGTTAAATTTAATTGAGTAGTGTATTCGGATTCGGATAAAAAAAATTATCAAAGAAAAATGAGGGTAAACAGAAACATGGAAACACCAGGGAGTGGACAAATTGATCGCTACCCAGGGAAAAAAAAGAATCTGCCTGTACTTATGTACTAAAATAATAAATGTATCAATTTCATTTCATTAGTTTCAACTAAACTTTAAACAAGTATCTGTCTTACCAATTGTGTAACTATCTATCACACTCGCACTTCAAAAATCTATTGACGACGCCTGGTCTACCAGAATCTGTAACCCAAGATCTGTTTTTGGTGCATACAGTAATGATAATATTTCATAATTGTGTTTGGTTCTTGTTCAGAAAAAAATATGAATTATTTTTTGTGTTTAGTATCACTAGAGCATTATACAATTTTAGGATTTTGATTAGTTGTGCTTACTTTTATAATACGTTGCCCTAACACTACTATAGTGTTGATAATACCGTGACGAGTGGAAGTTGATTAAAAGTTTTTAAAAAAAATTGTAAGAAAAAATATTTTATTTTATTTTTTTCTTAATATTTCACATATTTTCATTTTATTAGGAACTGGAATGAACAACTGTGCTACTTAGGTTGCTAATATAAAAAAATTACAGTGATATTTGCAAATTTTAAGTCATAGTACCTAAAAGTATTGTATAGCGTGTCAAATTTAAAAAAGTTATTACAACTACAAAAAAGCCAGATTTTTTTTTGGTTTTCCCTGGGTAGTCATCAATTTGTCCACTCTTTGGTACCCGCTTATCGTTGAATTTTGGGACATGTGTTATAGTGCGCCTTTTTTGCAGAAAATATTAGAATTTTATTACGTTTTATATTTCTATTTAAAATTCATTTAACGTTGAATTTGAAAATTAATTGCTTTAAATCTAACCAACAAAAAATGACAATAATAACTGCGTTAAAGTTTATTGTATAAACTTAATACAAAATTCTGCTAAAACTACAATTAACACATTATATGAATAAAAAAAAATCTAACTTAATTAAATAGACGCTGCGCAGTTGCCTTTTTTTCTAATTGAAATTTATTTCAAAATAAAAATAATTATACTATGATATTATTATAATGTTGAATGCGAACAATGATTCAATAAAAATTCACCATAAAATAATGCTTCTTATTATCTCATTTGGCTGCAGTGCAGCGGGCATGTACCGTATGTAATGCCTACAAATTATTGTTCCGGATATAGATGACTGTCCGTGTGCAATTTATGTATGTAAAGAAACTCCGCGATAAAAGAAAGTTTTATATTTGTCACAGATATATTGTCAGTTGTGATTTTATTAAAATCTCAACAGTGAAATGATAACTGCACGGACTTTTGTCACTTATCCCAATTTCATACAATTTCAGGTTACTTTCATTGACATAATAATTTTTATATGTACCACGCTCCAAATTAATTGTATGGGCAGCATGAATGGGTTTACTCAAGTGAAAAGGACCGTACTCTCAGAGCAACAGCTGTTTTACGATGGTATTTTGTTTCGTGTGGGTAGTGGTGAGGACCAAGGATCTTTCAACTGGTAGTGAGGGTTCTGTCTTAGCCTTCCGGGCTGCATTTCAGTTCTTAACCGAGAATAGGTGCAGTTGTAAATGGTCCACATCATCGGTTAACTTGATCAGATGAACTAAGTATTTAATGTATGTAAATTACTGGATATCAGAGCATCAAGATCGCCTACATTATCTAGTCGAGCATAGAATAGAATAGAATAATTTTTGAAGTTATACTTCTTTTGGAGCGTTTGGGTAAAATTATGAGAGTGAATTTTTCTAAAAGCGACAACTTCAGTGGGTAATTGTCTCTCAAGTTTTTTCTTTTGTTACGCTAAAGAAGTATAACTTCCTACGTGCGTACATATGTAAGTACACACACATTTTTTTATTCAATATACCACTGGTTCGCAAAAAACCTCTGTCCTGGGAAGAACCAGCAAAAACCCAGCGGGACTTTTTTTCATATCTATCTATACAAATAAATAAAATTGAAGTGTCTGTTTGTAATGTTAAAATAACAGCTTTTTACTAAATGCATATGAAAGTATATACGGTACTTATAACAAAAACTTAATTTTTAAAATTTTTGTCTCTCTATCTGTCTGTCTGTCTGTCTGTTTGTTCCGGCTAATCTCCGAAACGGCTGGACCGATTTTGACGGGACTTTCACTGGCAGATAGATGATGTTATAAGGAGTAACTTAGGCTACTTTTATCTTAGAAAAATAATTAGGGTTCCGCGCAAAAAAATTAAAACCCTAAATTACACGCGGGCGAAGTCGCGGGGAAGAACTAGTCTATACATATAATACATGTAGAAAAGTCGTGTCTGTAATTCTAATATATTCTTGAAAAAACAAGTCCAAGGTACTAAATAAAGGGTTCTGAAGCCAAATTAGTGGTATTTAGAATTTTTGTGTCTGCCTAAGGTTTTTATTTCAATTACTAATCTATATGTAAACTGATTAAAACTGGTCTTTAAAGTACATGGTAAATCAAATTTCAAAAGTGTATTAACTAATGTTTTTCGCGTAATATGCACGGACACATTTCCTGAACTATCAAGGCACTCTTTCCGTTATTGACGCATAATCTATATACTCTCAATCATTGAAAACTTGTATCTTCCTGGTATAAAGGTTATGTAATATAACATCGCGTCGTAATTTTTGTCTTTTCTTTTTAGTGTGTTTAGAACTGTTGCTTATATAGTGTCAATACCAAATAATGTGTTGTTTTTTTCGTATAAGTACTAATAATTTTTTACTACGTTTATAGAAAACTACACAAGAAAATAAAACAAGACAAGTAAATAAACAAGTATAGAAACAATTAAAAAAGTTATGTTTATAATGAAACAAATAAGCAAGTA
This sequence comes from Parnassius orleans, assembly GCA_029286625.1. Lineage (NCBI taxonomy): Eukaryota > Metazoa > Arthropoda > Insecta > Lepidoptera > Papilionidae > Parnassius > Parnassius orleans. The sequence goes on along the minus strand of JAGSMP010000262.1, from coordinate 743,363 downwards.
AACAAATAAGTATATAGTCAAATATATAGTCAAGCATATAATCAAGTAAATAGACAAAGTAATAGACAAGTAAATAAGCAAGTAAATAGCAAGTAAATAAAAAACTAACTTGTTTAGGAAATATAACGTGTAAAGTACTTCTGCAAACGTTAATCTGTTCGAGTGACCCATTACAATGCTTGAAGTGACCTTCAATTTGGGTTTGGAAGCGATGTTTCTCGAATGGAATGACATATCTATTATCGAGTAGAACATTTCATTCTGATGTGTCGATTATTCTGTTGCAGCATATACGATTTTTTAAAATCCAATAACGCTTTCTTTCCGTTTGAACTTTGAACTTTTTTTAACTATGAAATATTAACTGGATCTTTTCATAATAATATTTTAAACATTTTTTTTATTAAAATGGCAGCAATAACCTCTCTAGTAGAGAACTACAATCCGTTTCACGATATATAGTGTAATTTGTATGTAACAAATGAATATTTTGCCCACATGCTCTTACATAAACTTTATCTTAATTGTTTGTTTTCTTAAATTATATTTTTTATGTAAATAATTAAAGACACGCAATTTACCAAATTATAAACTATCGCAATCTTTATTATTTCGTGTTTTGTTTTATTTTATAAAACGTTATCTAAATTATTTTTTGTATTGTGGTGTACACTTTTCATGTATCGTGTACTGTTTTCTTTAAAACTGAAAAAAACCGTGATTCGGGACACGAGTTTAGAAATAAATTGTACCTCTTTTAAAAGAACATATTCTATTCTTTACTTTAATCATACAAATCTTGGCGGTAAAGTGGGAAATTTTTTAGAAAACTAAATTTTGAAAAAAAAATCGAAAAATGATAAAAAATGTTCATATTTCGGCAGTGGCAGATTGCGTGGAAACTATAAGTGATATAGCTTTTGTATTTATAAGAGGTTGATAGCAAATTTATCAGGGATCATTTCGTACCTGCACACTTTTCATGTATAGTGTACGGTTTTCTTTGAAACTGAAAAAAACCGCGCTTCGGGACATTTTCATTTTCATTGACAGGCCTCCCCTGACGGACGGACGGGGGGATGCTCACCCAGGAGGGGGATGGAGAGTGGATAAAATGTAACTTCGTTCTATAACGTACATATATGCCGATAGAAAGTACTCCATTAATTTTGCCAATTTTTAGCTAAATTATTGAACTAACCTTGCTTATGAAGAAGAGTTCACTGTTGGTTTCTCTCGGTTATCATATGTTTGTTAGTGTTTATGCATCGTTCGCGTGCCGAGCCGAGTGTTGAATTATTTAAAAATTTTCACTATCCCTTAAACTATACGTCCAAATAACATGCTATAAAGAGCAAAGTTTATCTTCATAAAATTGTTTTGATGATGAAGTAACTTTAGTTCGTAAGAATTAATACGCCATGCCTAATAATGACGCCCATAAATCAACTTTTAATTTTCTTTAATTTTTGTCACAAAATACCTTAGTGTGGCTTATGAATAAAAATAGGCATATGGTATCACAGACGGGTTTTTTAGATGGAGTAATGATCTATATTTTTGTAGAACATTGTATTTACGTACCACTAACTATTACGCCAGCGCCCGCGGATAAATCATTTCGGGAGCGCTTTTTCTTCTGACCTGCTTAACAAAAATCAATATTTAAAGCTAACTGAGAAGTGTAGCCTAATGTTAGATATCCTATACTATTTCTTATGAATTTGGCTATAATATTCAATAAGAATTTTTCAAGTCGAACCAGTAGTTTCAGAGATTAGCGTGTTTAAACAAACAAAAAAGCAAAAAATCTCTTCTGCTTTATTATATAATAATAATATATTTATTATATTAAAAACAACTAGGATTTCAAGAAAATCAATTGAGTTTTCAATAAGTTTTACTTATAACCACGTGTGACATTCTAATATTAAATATGATACTGATAGGCTAAATGCTAACTGATACTGATAGTTATATGCTACATCAAAATAAACATTAAACTACCAAGCAACCACACAGTCCACACAATGGTAAGTGGATGGTGTGACCCATATACCTACATCTATTCTCTATTAAGAATCAAAATGCAGATGCGTTTTCACACCCGAGTACTAGGACGAAATGCCTCGTTTCCAGTAAAAAGGGTCTCCGGTTCTCTACACTCACCATATGAAACACAGCAGCCTTAAGCTGCTATTTTACGCTGGTTGTCTGTGAGAGCGTGGTACTTCTCCGGTCAAGCCGTGTCGTTCGTGCTACAACCATAATAATGTTGCAGTATGACTCTATTACGTAAACGTAACGTAACGTTAATTTAGTATATATGATAAATATAATGTAACATACTATAAATAAAAAAAATGTAATTAAAAAAGTAATACAGTGTGGTAATAAAAAAATAATTATTTTCAACCGTTATAAAATACAAAAAGAAGTCCTTTTAAGATTATTTATTCCATAAATCAAACTCAATGATAACTTATTCATATCTCTATATATAAAAATCAATTGCTGTACGTTAGTCTCGCTAAAACTCAAAAACGGCTCGACTTATTTTGATAAAATATTTTGGTGTATTTGAATGGATCCTTAGATGGTTTAGATTCACATTTGGACCCGGTAGGTGGTGCTGTTGTCGAGATCCAGAAATCACTCGTGCTAAGCCGGGGTGGATCGCTAGTATGAAATAAATAATTTTGAACACCAACGAGGGTAATGTTGTTACTTTACTCAGACTGTAACTAATGGATGTTAATCAATTTCAGTATTTCAGCGCAAAAGTTACTTTGCAATAGAACTCCTTTTTAGACTTGAGCGTGTCTTAAATATGTTTATTTCTAACCAATAATTGCATGGACTATTAAATGCAATTAAAGTAATATAAAATGCATCGAAAAATATTTGTAGTTTTTAGTTTATTTGAGTCCATTACTAGTAGTAGGTATTAACTTTATTATGTATTTTTTTTAAATATATATTGAGCGTTATGGAATATGAGAAAGCCTTTGATTCCGTCGAAATTTGGGCGGTGCTACAGTCCCTTCAGCGGTGCCAAGTTGACTGTCGGTATATCGAAGTGCTGAAGTGTTTGTACAGTAAGACTACGATGGCTATCCGAGTACAGAATCAGAGTACGAAAACTTTACAACTGCAGAGAGGTGTACGACAGGGTGACGTTATATCCCCGAAAGTCTTCACCACTGCATTGGAAGACGTTTTCAAGCTACTGGACAGGAAAGGATACGGTATTAACATCAATGACGAGTACATTATTCACCTTCTATTTGCCGACGATATAGTCCTTATGGCAGAATCGCTGGAGGACCTAAATACTATGCTCAATGACCTAGTGTATCCCAACGGATAGGTCTTAAGATGAACATGGACAAAACAAAGATCATGTTTAATGTCCATGTCACACCTATGCCATTAGTTGTTGGGAGCACTAAGCTTGAAGTTGTTGACGAGTATGTTTACCTGGGACAAATAGTCTGACTAGGTAAGTCCAACTTCGACCGAGAGGTCAATCGACGGATTCAACTTGGCTGGGCAGCGTTCGGGAAATTACGACACATCTTCTCGTCAGGTATACCTCAAAACCTGAAAACGAGAATGTACAACCAGTGCGTGTTGCCAGTGATGACTTATGGATCTGAGACGTGGTCCTTCACTACTGGCCGTATGAGGATGCTCAAGATCGCTCAGCGAGCTATATAGAGAGCTATGCTCGGGGTAAACTTAAAAATGAGGATATCCGCAGTAGAACTAGAGTGACCGAGATAGCCCAACGGATTGGTAAGCTGAAGTGGCAATGTGACGGCCATATAGCTCGAAGAACCGACAACCGATGGGGAAAAATTTCTCGAGTGGCAGCCTCTTAGCGGTAGGCGAAGTGTAGGGCGCCTCACCACTAGATGCAGTGACGACCTGGTAAGACATGCAGGAAGCCGATGGATGCAGGTGGCTCAGGACCGTGATTTTTGTGGCATTTCTTGGGGGAGGCCTATGTTCAACAGTGGACTTGTGAAGGGCTGTAATGATGATGATGATGATGATGATTTAGCGTTATAACGTTATTATGTAGAGCTAGTAAGAACGCTCAAGATTTAGTTTGTAAATTTATTCTAAATATCGCAATAAGTGAGATGTTCGATTCAATCAAAAAATTTATGTCATGGCCTTTACTCGTATATCTCACAGCTGGGCACAGAAGGTCTTTTCTTTTCTAACAGGGATTTTAGTGCATGGAAGAATTCGGCGCGTGTGTGTTATTGTGTTGATAAACTTATTTCCTTTAATTATTTTATTGACGTTTTAGAAAATTTTTGATTTCTTTGCAATGTTTTCCTTCATCATCGAGCATACGGAAAGACAATACTCAAAAGTGTTTCTAGAATAGAATAGAATAGAATAGAATATTTTTTATTCAATATAGGAAAGTATTTTTTTTTATTTACCACTGGTTCGGAAAATACCTCTTCCTGGGATGAACCAGCAAGAAATCCAGGGATACTTTTTTTAAAAACATATTTCACTTTACAATAATTTTGTATTTTTTTTGTTTGTACAAATTTTAAATGAGTTTTAATAGAACCAGCATGGTGGCGATCACCTCATTCCCAGGGTTTTTTTTTCACTTATTTATTCTTTGATATTACAATAACCCTTTTTGTACAATTTTTCTTTAATAAAACATTTAAACTTATTTTTGACAAATTTTGTACATTTTATGGGGTTTTGTTGTAAAAACGTATACATTGCCCCATAAACGAATTACTTATTCTGTGGAGTCTAGTAACTGGTATTACAAGCTAATATTTGTTTCTAGTGTTTAAAGTATGAACATCTTTATTCTTATCAAAGCTATTTATGTTTTTATGTACTCGTACATACATTACATTTTCATAAATATATTGCCATGCCAAAGTTTGATGTTTATTTCTTAAAAATTTTCTCCAAGGGACTGATTACAATTTTAGTTATATATCGCCCGTACGGCTCTCTTTTTCAAAACAAATATGGCTTTCATGTCAGTCGCATTAACCCATAGCAAAATTCCATAAGACATCACGCTACGAAAGTAACTAAAATAAACTAATCTGGTTGTCTCAACATTGTTGAGACTTCTAACCTTTCTTACAGCATATGCTGCAGAACTAAGTCTGCTTGCTAATTTAGATATATGGGGGTCCCATTGAAGATTCGCGTCAATAGTAATACCAAGAAAAACAGTGGTATCCACAAGACTCAACTCCTCCCCATTTAAGAGCACATTGGTATTTGAATGTTTAACATTAGGTATTGTAAATTTAATACATTTTGTCTTATTGCCGTTTAAGAGCAAATTGTTGGCGTTAAACCAATGTACTAATTTCGATAAAGCATTTTCAAAAAAAAGCATTTACATTGTCAAAATTAATTGACTGTCATTTGAGTTTGAAAATTAAAAAGGTATCATCAGCAAATAATACTATATCGTGATTGTCCCGTACAAGATAAGGTAAGTCATTTATATAGACTAAGAACAGGAATGGGCCAAAATCGATCCCTGAGGAATGCCCATTGATACCACTGATCCGGAGGAACCTTTGCCATTGATAACGACTTTTTGAGTTCTATTATTTAAACATGAAATAATAAGTCTAAGCGCAATATTTTTGACACCGTAATGTTGTAGTTTCCTGATTAATATCTCATAATGAACACAATCGTAAGCCTTGGAAAAATCACAAAAAATACCTAAGGCATCTTGTGAACTCTTCCAGGCATTAAAAATATATTTCATAAGCTCGACACCTGTGTCAGACGTCGAGCAACCTCTTGTGAAACCAAATTGATTTTTATGGAGTAATTTATTTTTATTAAAAAAAATTAACAATTAATCTAAAATTATCTTTTCAAAAATTTTACTGAGAGTTGGTAGTACAGAAATAGGTCTAAAATTAGCGGGGTCCAATGTACTACCAGATTTAAATAAAGGTATTACTTTACTATGTTTTATTAAATCAGGAAACACACCAGATTCGGTACTATTATTAAAAATAATAGCAAGATGAGGTGAAATTAAATCTATTATGGACGTAATAACTGTAACGGAAATCCTCCATAAATCTGCGGGTTTCTTTACATCAAGGGATTTGAAATATTTTACAATATCTTGTGGTATTACTTTTTCAAATCTAAATTATTTTAAACAGGTATTTACATTCTGTTTGAGTAATGAATCGGCGACAGTTGGAGAAGTATTCAATGATGTTGTTGTCAAAATAGGTATATCAGTGAAATATTTCTCAAACACCGCTGCGATTTCTTGATTTGATCTAGTCAATTCATTATTAATTTTCAATAGATAATTTGTGCTACGAGGTTTTCCTTTACCGGTTTCGCTATTAATTATACTCCACGTCATTTTAATTTTATTTTTAGCGGTCTTAATTTTGTTGCCAATGTGTAAAGATTTGGCTGCGGAGCACACTCTTTTAAACATTTTAGAATAATTTTTGACATATTCTCTAAAAGTATCGGAAAGATTATATGATCTTTCATGGTAAAGTTCATATAATCTTCGTCTGCTCTTATGAATTCCTACTGTCGCCCACTCATTAAATGCCTTGCGACTGTTACTGGAGAATGTTTTAGAAGTAAAAATTTTATTAAATTTATTGCATAAAAGGGTAAATAATACTCCATATACACAGTCTGAATTGTTCTTTTAAGAAAGCGATGGAATGATTTACCATATTACTTCTAAATCTCTCCAGGCGTTTTGCATTAACCGGAACAAATAAAATTTTCTCAATTTCTTGTTTTTTGTGCATATAAGTAAAACCAGTTTTCCACAGTGATCTGAACTTAGTTTTTGAATTATGAATTTCTTGATTGGTACAACATCCGTAAAAATATTATCAATACAAGTTGCACTACACCCTGCAATACGTGTAACTTCAAGAATAAATTATCAAGATTGTATGATTTGAACAATGAGGAAAATTTAATACTGATAGAAGAAGCTTCCAGGAGATTGTTATTAAAGTCTCCGCACACTACAAGAGATTTATTCTGTTTATTAAGCTTAACTAAAACTTCTTCCATAATTTTTTCAAAGGTATCATACCTTGAACAAGGGGGTCTCTAAACACTGACAACAATGAGGTGCTCAAGCTCAACACATGCCATTTCTACAGTTTGTTCAACAGAGAGGCTCACAATATCTTTACGTTCCTTACATGATATGGATTTATTAACTAATATTAAGGAGCCACCACGTAATTTAGTATCTCTATTGAAAGAACTGACCACATGGTAAATATTGAAATTAAATATGGAGTTGTGTTTCAACCAATGTTCAGTAATACATAAAATATGTATATTGTTACTATTTAAAAATAATTCAATTTCTAGTTCTTTGCCTAACATAGCTTGTATATTTTGATGCACCGGGTTAACACAGTTTTTATTATTGCTATTTTGTGAAATTATACAGTTAAGTATTGGTGAGTTGTATTCTAAGGTATTTAATTATCTTTGCTAGAGATTACCTCTATTGTCTTATTATCTAATTTAAATTACTTGGAACTGTTTCCAAATCATTTGTAAAATTATTTTGCTGCTCAATTAAAGCAAGTGTCAAGGTAGCCAAAAATTTGGCTGGGTTAAAATATAAATAATAAGATAGCATATTTGCTACAGTCTTAAACTAAACTTTGATAGGTAATACCTATATATTGTCAAAAACTTCTTAATTAAATTATTAATATCAATCAAGTGAAATGTATCATTATTATTCTTACAATTAAATGTTAAATTTAAATTATTATTACATGTCAAATTATGCATTAATAAATTTAAATTATATCTTAGTTTATTTTCATGTGGCCACCCCTCTATGTAAGGCAATGTAAACAAGATAACTTTATGCACATTTATGTTATTGAGATATTCAATATATTTTATAATTGATTCTTGTTCATATTGCCTCTTCTCCCAACAAAAATTATTAATAGTTAGTTTACTAATTAACTCTTGCTTTTCCTTACATACATTTGTATATGTCGCCTTTGGGCTATGTCGGTTACTCTGGTTCTACTGCGGATATCCTCATTTCTAAGTTTATCACGCAGAGAAACCCCGAGTATAGCCCTCTCCATAGCTCGCTGAGCGACCTTGAGCTTCCTCATACGGTCAGCAGTGAAGGACCACGTCTCAGTTCCATATGTCATCACTGGCAACACGCACTGGTTGTACAATTTAGTTTTGAGGTTTTGAGGTATGCCTGACGAGAAGATGGGTCGTAAAATCGTAAATTTCGACGGCATCAAAGGCTTTCTCATAGTCCACATACGCAAGGCAAAATGGCAGATTGTACTCTTCGATCTTCTGTACAATTTGCCGAAGGGTATGTATGTGGTCTATGGTGCTAAAGACTTTTCGGAAACCGGCTTGTTCGGGAGGCTGGAAGTCGTCGAGTCTGCATGCAAGACGATTCGTAAAGACTCTCGAAAACAGCGGTTCAGAAAGGAAATAGGTCTGCAGTTCTTCAAGAGAGCGTTGTTGCCTTTCTTGAAGAATAAGACCACCGCACTTCTGTTCCACGCCTCCGGTGTAATGTCACCATGGAGGACGGAATTAAAGAGCTTCTGAAGGACTTGAAGTACCGGTTTTAGACCGCTTTCAGAAGCTCCGCTGTAATTCCATCCTCGCCTGGGTCCTTGCCGTTTTTAAGGTGCTGGAGAGCCATTCTAATCTCGCTCAGACTGACGTCCGGGATATCATCGGAATAGTGTCGGATAAGGGATAAGACTTGCTCTTGGATCGTTACACACACTTGCGTGTGGCTCCAACGATGACGTGTACAGCTGCCCATAGAACCTCTCAATCTCACTCAAAATCTCAGGTGTCCCGGAAACAATGCTGCCACATTCAGTCTTCAGCTTCGACAGTTGGCTCTTTCTGGCAGACAGATCTCTGGCAAAGACTTTGGAGCCCTGGTTCCGCTCAATCGCTTCTTCAATACGAGCTGTATTGAAGTTGCACAAGTCCCGCCGCATGCATTTGGAGATCTGTTTGTTCAGTTGCCTGTATGCTGTCAAATCTGCTGAAGACTGTAGCTTCATCTCCCGTCTAACAACCATGAGATTAGGAGTGTGATCGGAGAGTTATTGTATTCTTCTGCGACGGGTCTTACAGAACTTAGCTCCGACTGCATGGACAGTTTCCAGAAGCTTGTGATTCATATCGTCCACTTCATTGCAATCTTCTAGGCACTGAAAACGATTTTGTAACTCGAGCTGAAAGTTTTCGGGACTTTGGATTGAACACGAAGGGGACGGAGCGTTGACTTCATTAGACGTCACTTCTCCAACTTAACGTTTAGGTTCAGTGTGCCTCTCACCATTCGGTGATCGCTGCCAGTTTTCACCATCGCGATCACTGAGACATCACTGAACAGTTGTCGTCTGGTCGTCATAATGAAGTCAATCTCATTTTTTGTCGGACCGTCGGGGCTCGACCAGGTCCACTTTCTGTGGGGCCGCTTTTGGAAGAAAGAGTTTATCATAAAGAGTCCCTCTTTCTCCATAAAGTGAGCCATCTGCTGGCCCCTTGGGTTCCGTTGCCCTATTCCGAATTTCCCTACTTTCAGCTCACCGCTCTCTCTTGTGCCTAGTTTTGCGTTGAAGTCTCCCATTAACACCGTATAGTGGGTTTTGGAGATATTTTAGAGATATCCTCATACATTTTCTCCACCTCCTCATCGGGGTGTGCCGAGGTTGGTGCGTAAACCTGTATGACCTTCAGCGAATACCGTTTGGTGATTCTGAGTATAAGGTACGCAACCCTCGTCGACACACTCCAAATCTTTACAACGTTGTTTACGAGAGACTTGTGAGTTTTGTAAATCCGACACCTCCTTGGGACAGATGGTCGCCCTCCCGGTGATAGAATAAGTTGCCGTATTCGAGGATTACCGTGTCCTCCCCCTCTCTTCGGACCTCGGATAGTCCTATTATATTCCAGCGTAACTTATCTATCTCTTCTTCCAGCTCCAGGATCTTCTCGTCAGTCCTCAGGGTGCGTGCGTTATATGTTGCCAGGTCGAGTCGTCGTAGGTGGCAACCGAACCTCCACCGGAGATTCTTACACCCCCTGCCCCGCCGTTACCAGCCAGAAATAGCGGGGCCACCGGGGAATGGTGGCCGTTTATTTGTGTCGTTGCTCATGGGGGGTATATTGCCATAGTTGCCACGCTTGGCGAGCGGGTTGGCAACCGCAGTTTTTTATTGCTTTTTGCTTTTATCAGAAAGATGCTGCTGCCCATCTTCTGTATCAGTTTCCCTTTGTCGCCTCTTACAACACCCACGGGTAGATATAGGGTAGTGGGTATTCTTACCCGCCACTAAACGGGGGGAAGTTATCAATGTATTGTTTAAATTGTGAAATCTGCTCATTAGCTTCAGTTAATTGTAATTTCAATGCACCAATTAATCTGAGAGCTTCCTCATATTCTTTGCTGCATCGGTCAAACTCATCGACTGTCTCCTGGCGCTGATCCCTTTCCTTTAAAATATCTGTATAGTCTCTATGTAACTTTAAGATATCACTTTTCAACTGTGTATTTTTCGAAATTATACTTATTATTTCCTTTTCATTGTCATCCCTTTCTTTAAGTAACAGCTCGCACTGTTCTTGGAGCGCAAGATGAAGTTAGTTCTCCATCTGGCGCGTCTTGGCGTTTCGAGTATTCAATTTACTATGTATTTTAAATAATAAGAGAAAACAAAGATGGAAAATCAAGGGAGCAGAGTAAGCAAATATCTAATTGTAAGACTCTAATTACAGATCGAAAAAAAAAACAATTCAAAATGAAATCCGAAAATAACAACAAGAATTACAGTAACTTTTAAACGATGTTCGTTACCTGCTGTCACTTTAAGTTGAGACATTAATTTTTTTACTAAAATAACTTGTTTCATTTGCGAGTCGCTAAATGACAAATACCGACGTAAATATAAATGATCCCGCCATTAAAAGAGATATAAGAACATTTGTGCCTAGGTCTGAATCGGTGCCTCGAGAAAACTTCCTGCTTATACATTGTTGTTGATAATGTCGTAGCCTAACACAAACAAAATTTATTTAAAACTGTAATAATATTGATGTGACAAACAAGCTGACAGTACACCTGACGGTAAATTGCTGCAGTCCAAAGACATTCGTGACTAATTTCAAACTACTCGACAAATCACCCTCTGAAACACCTATAATTATACTGACAGTTTCCTCTTCACACCGAACACAGCAGTGGGTGTACTGCTGCTGATGCGTTGTCACCCTGAGGACTATGATGGAATGCATCGTTGCCAGTAAAAGTGTCTCCGGTTCTCCACACTCAGCATACGAATCACAGCAGCAATAAGCTGCCATTCCAAGCTTTTATTCTGTGTAAGCGTGGTCCTTCCCCGGTCGAGTCGACCAAATCGTGCTCCAACCATAATATAGCTGCAGAATCCATTCGCCATCCCACAGCACAAGCATTTTAAGCTTCGTTAAATATGTAACGAGAACTGTAATAATGTTAATAGCGTTGCCAGTGTTATTATTATTCAAAAATAATACTGAACCACTCAAAAATATTAAACTAACTCAAAGAGTTTTGGCGGGAATTAAACGGCAGCGTGGCGTGGCGGGTTGCTGCTCTTCTGTATTATTATTTAAATAATAAGTATTTAAATAATGCTTGTGTAGGCTTGAGGCAAATTTTGATACGTAAAAATTATACGATTTCGTGTTCTGAACCTGCGTATGTGAACTATTAGTGGAAAAGATGAAACAAGAGCTCCGATGGTGATGAGAACGTCAAGATAATGTGACCGCTGAGGCGCCTTGAAGTACTATCGTCATTGACTGTCAAAATCTTTCAAAAACTTCACAATGTGACGCTTTAACATATTATTGTAAATAAGTTTTAAAAAAAATCAAGGATAATTTCTTAATACACTTGACACTGGCAAAAGTACAATTATGAGTCCATTACCCAAGAATAAAAACTATTTTAATACTTATTTACTCCTAGCAGGTTTTTAAACCCATACATCTATATATTCAAATGTCAGTGTATAGCGCAGTAAGTCAGTCAGGTTTGTTTCCAAACAAATATTTGTATAGTCTACAAATAATAGTTGCATACGAGGGATGTCAAAAGTTCGCAGTATGGCGGGGTTGGCGAGGTGAGTACTCATCCAGGTATTCGAGGATTACCGTGTCCTCCCCTCTCTTCGGACCTCGGATAGTCCTATTATATTCCAGCGTAACTTATCTATCTCTTCTTCCACTCAGGATCTTCTCGTCAGTCCTCAGGGTGCGTGCGTATATGTTGCCAGGTCGAGTCGTCGTAGGTGGCAAACCTCCGGAGATTCTTACACCCCTGCCCGCCGTTACCATGGTCGCCACCGTAGCCAGAAATAGGGGCCACCGGGAATGGTGGCCGTTGTTTGTGTCGTTGCTCATGGGGTATATTGCCATAGTTGCCACGCTTGGCGAGCGGGTTGGCACGCAGTTTTTATTGCTTTTTGCTTTTATGAAAGATGCTGCTGCCCATCTTCTGTATCAGTTTCCTTTGTCGCCTCTTACAACCCACGGGTAGATATAGGGTAGTGGGTATTCACCCGCCACTAAACGGGGAAGTTATCAATGTATTGTTTAAATTGAAATCTGCTCATTAGCTTCAGTTAATGTAATTTCAATGCAGCAATTAATCTGAGAGCTTCCTCATATTCTTTGCTGCATCGGTCAAACTCATCGACTGTCTCCTGGCGCTGATCCTTTCCTTTAAAATATCTGTATAGTCTCTATGTAACTTTAAGATATCACTTTTCAACTGTGTATTTTCAGTATACTTATTATTTCCTTTTCAGCTCATCACTGTTCTTGGAGCGCAAGATGAAGTTAGTTCTCCATCTGGCGCGTCTTGGCGTTTCGAGTATTCAATTTACTATGTATTTTAAATAATAAGAAAACAAAGATGGAAAATCAAGGGAGCAGAGTAAGCAAATATCTAATTGTAAGACTCTAATTACAGATCGAAAAAAAAAACAATTCAAAATGAAATCCGAAAATAACAACAAGAATTACAGTAACTTTTAAACGATGTTCGTTACCTGCTGTCACTTTAAGTTGAGACATTAATTTTTTTTTATTTAGATATTTACCACTTTTATTTATTACACAATACAATTTTTTCGTAATTAACAACTAAAACGTAAATTACAGGGGTGGAAATTATCAATTACAATATTTATTTTTACGAAATTATTTGGGAGCAAATTATTTAACTACTTGTCACCGGGGTTGCCACAGAGAAAAAAATATTCCTTGGTGCCGACAGATTATTAATCCTTGCATTTAAGGGGTGGGCCATTTAAGATTTGGAATTGGAATCGGCTATAAAAATAATAATCAATATTCTTTCAAAGTTATGACTTTATTAGAAAGATTGAACCTTTCCATTTAGGAATCGAAGACAACATCATTCAAATGACTGCCACGGCTAGCCTTACAATACCCCATTCGATCAGTCCAATTTTTCAGTACTCTATTTCGTCAATGGCAACTTTGATTTCATGTTTCAAGTCGTTAATCGTCTCTGAATGGTTAGCGTAACACTTGTCATTAACAGCTCCCCACAAAAAAAATCCAACGGAGTCAAATCGCAGCTTCGAGGTGGCCAATTCACATCAATATTTCGGCTGATAATGCAATTTTAGAAAACAGTGTGCAAAATACACTTTGCGCCGTCCTGTTGAAACCAAATGTCGTCTATGTCATCCTCTTCAATTTTGGGAAACGAAAAATCGCTTAGCATGGCGCGGTAGCGATCGCCATTCTAAATCCGCACCAGACAGTTCACTCGTTGTGGATGTATTGGTTTCTCCACGAAGACGTGTGTGTTTTCTGAGCCCCAGATACGACTGTTTTGCTTATTGACGTATCCTCCAAGGTGGAAATGAGCTTCATCTGAAAAGATGATTTTTCAGTAAAAATCCTCATCTTCGATCAAGCGGTCTTCGGCCCATTGAGCAAACCGAAAACGCATCGGATGGTCATGCGGCAGCTCTTGCACTAATTGAACTTTGTACGCATTCATACCGAGATCTTTAAGCAAAATTCTTCTCAAAGAAGTGCGTGAAATGTTCATTTCTTGAGAACGATGAAGTTGGTTCTCAAGAATTGAACATGAAGAGTGAACATTGAAGATGAACGAGTTAATGTTGATGGTTGTTCACAAACACTCTGTTTTTTTTCCAACCTCAAAATAACATTTAGTTTCAATTCCAAACGTTAGATAGCCCACCCTGTAGTAATGTGTTGCTGTCGGTTTTTGAATATCTGTCATATAAAAAATTGCTTTTATATCTTCCGCTTCAAAGTTTTTTTTTTATTTTAATCTTTAACACTGATAATAATTTTAATTTTATTACTAATCTTCACTTTGGGTGTACTGTACGATTTTTTTCGGCGTTAGAATTTAAAAAACATAAATATGTGGGCTTACTTTGTAACTTACATTATTTACCATACATTGTTATTTGTTAGTTTTGCATTTATAAATAAATCATTATTTAAAAATTTAATAACTAAACAAATAGGATAATAAATAAATAAATATGTATGTGTATGCGTGCGGGCTCGTGTGCGTCTGCGTCTGCATGTTCAAGTGCGTGTGTGAATGTTTGAGTGTGTGTGTGTCCGAGTTAATGGCCGAGTTCGTGTGCACGGGTGTCAGCGTGTGTGTGAGCGCACACGTGGTTGCGACTTAACTTATTAAAGTGCCATCATACAGACCATTTCATGGTAAGTGGATACTGTGGTCCATAGACACCTAGACCTATCGCTTAATAATCAAAATGCGGATGTGTTGTCACCCCTGAGGACAGCGAGACGTACAACAGAAGTTGCATATGTCCAGCACTAGATTTTTACGGGCTGATGAAAAAAAGTAATAAACGTAAAGGTAAAGGTATTATCATCGAATTTTGCATCTAAAATGTTACTTTTGGAAAAGTACTGCAATGATATTAAAGAAACCATATCTGCTGTGCGTTTACTAAAATAACTTGTTTCATTTGCGAGTCGCTAAATGACAAATACCGACGTAAATATAAATGATCCCGCCATTAAACGAGATATAAGAACATTTGTGCCTAGGTCTGAATCGGTGCCTCGAGAAAACTTCCTGCTTATACATTGTTGTTGATAATGTCGTAGCCTAACACAAACAAAATTTATTTAAAACTGTAATAATATTGATGTGACAAACAAGCTGACAGTACACCTGACGGTAAATTGCTGCAGTCCAAAGACATTCGTGACTAATTTCAAACTACTCGACAAATCACCCTCTGAAACACCTATAATTATACTGACAGTTTCCTCTTCACACCCGAACACAGCAGTGGGTGTACTGCTGCTGATGCGTTGTCACCCCTGAGGACTATGATGGAATGCATCGTTGCCAGTAAAAAGTGTCTCCGATTCTCCACACTCAGCATACGAATCACAGCAGCAATAAGCTGCCATTCCAAGCTTTTATTCTGTGTAAGCGTGGTCCTTCCCCGGTCGAGTCGACCAAATCGTGCTCCAACCATAATATAGCTGCAGAATCCATTCGCCATCCCACAGCACAAGCATTTTAAGCTTCGTTAAATATTTAACGAGAACTGTAATAATGTTAATAGCGTTGCCAGTGTTATTATTATTCAAAAATAATACTGAACCACTCAAAAATATTAAACTAACTCAAAGAGTTTTGGCGGGAATTAAACGGCGTCGTGGCGTGGCGGGTTGCTGCTCTTCTGTATTATTATTTAAATAATAAGTATTTAAATAATGCTTGTGTAGGCTTGAGGCAGATTTTGATACGTAAAAATTATACGATTTCGTGTTCTGAACCTGCGTATGTGAACTATTAGTGGAAAAGATGAAACAAGAGCTCCGATGGTGATGAGAACGTCAAGATAATGTGACCGCTGAGGCGCCTTGAAGTACTATCGTCATTGACTGTCAAAATCTTTCAAAAACTTCACAATGTGACGCTTTAACATATTATTGTAAATAAGTTTTAAAAAAAATCAAGGATAATTTCTTAATACACTTGACACTGGCAAAAGTACAATTATGAGTCCATTACCCAAGAATAAAAACTATTTTAATACTTATTTACTCCTAGCAGGTTTTTAAACCCATACATCTATATATTCAAATGTCAGTGTATAGCGCAGTAAGTCAGTCAGGTTTGTTTCCAAACAAATATTTGTATAGTCTACAAATAATAGTTTCATACGAGGGATGTCAAAAAGTTCGCAGTATGGCGGGGTTGGCGAGGGTGAGTACTCATCCAGGTAGGCGCTAGTTGAGTGACTCATTGTTGGTATATATACCAAGTTTCAGCCTAATCGGGTCATTAGCTTTTGAGTTATCAACGAGTAAACAAGTCAATCGGGAAGAAACTAGCCACTATGGAGAAAATTGAATATCGCACTGTCATTAAGTTTCTCACCAAACAAGGAAAGACACCTCAAACCATTTTTTAAGAGATGTCAGCTGTTTATGGGGACTCCGTTCCTGGGAAAATCATGATTTATAAATGGCACGCCCTATTCAAACAAGGGAGGGACTCCATTGCAGACGACCCCCGACCTGGACGGCCGATTGAGGCTACCACGCCAGAAATAATCGAAAAAGCTGAAAAACTTTTATCGGAAGTTGCCCAGCTAAAGAAAAATAGCTTGCAGCATTAGTTGGAGTATCAGAAACAACCATTTTAAACATCCTACATCAACACCTTGGCATGACTAAGGTCTGTGCAAGATGGGTTCCGAGAATGCTTTCTGCGCATCAAAAACACGAGCGCGTCGAAAGTTGTCGCGAGTTTTTGGACCGCTGTGGAGAGAAAAGGGCGAAAGTTATGGCCCGAATGAAACTTGGGTTCACCATTATGAATCTGAGTTAAAGCAAGAGTCGATGCAGTGGCATAAAAAAGGCACACTCCCTCCTAAGAAGTATAAGGTGTCTCAATCGGCCGGAAAGATTATGGCGACGATCTTTTGGGATATAGAAGGTATCCTTTTGATTGATTATAAGGAACGTGGTGTTTTCATAAAGGCAGAATACGCTTCTTTACTAGATCAATTAAAAGAAGCTATTAAAGAAAAAGGCGAAGAAAGCTTGCAAAAGGCGTGCTCCTTTTGCACGACAATGCGCCCCTACACACAAGTCATGTTGCGACGGCTGCCATTCACCGGTGCGGTTTTGAACAACTGCGCCACCCACCCTACAGCCCAGATCTGGACCCCAACGACTATTATTTGTTTCCAAAAATGAAGAAAGAACTGCGTGGGAAAAAAATTGGCGACGATGATGAAGTGAAGTTGGCAATTTCGGCCTATTTTGACGCCCAAGACAAATTTTTTTTTAGACGGTATTGATAAGTTATTTGAAGACCTAATAAATGTATAAGGATTAAGGGAGAATATATTGAAAAGGAAAAATAGTTTAATGTTTCATTTCATTATCCTTCCCTGTCATTCCGCGAACTTTTTGACCTCCTCTCGTATCTGGGTGTAAGCTATGTTTAACGTCTCCAGGTACAGGAGAAATTCCTAATGTAATGTTTTTTAAACAAAGAAAATAAAGTCACCCAGCTTGATCTAATCAGACTAACCCAGCTCTACAAAATATATTTTATAGACTCATAATAGCATAAGAGTTACGCAAACTCCCTATCCAAAGAATATATTATAATCACTACGTTTTATCCTTATCTTACAATTCGTTCATTTGATTCATCGTCATCATCATCATCATTACAGCCCTACACAAGTCTACTGCTGAACATAGGTCTTATAGTTCATTTGATTATAATGGAAGGATACAACATTATAGTAAGGTAAGACTGCAACAAAAATATTATAATTTTATGTGAAAAACTTAATTATCAATAATATTGTGTTAAATCCCACTATCGAAACAAGGTAATTCAATAATTACAGTGAAAATTAATGTGAGAAATAGCGGCAAATGATCGAATTTTCTTACATACCGTTATATTATGAACGCATTCCGAATTTGTATTCAGAAAAAAGCGACATTATTTACCAGACTTTAAGTTTTAAAATTATTTTTGATATAGGTATTAATAATCACTCATGTCAGCTGCTTGTAGGAAACTATGGGTTTACATTTATTTATTTATTTATATTTCCTACTAACATCTACCATTACAGGAAAAAACCTAAATCGATAAATGTGGCATCTCAATTCAAAATAATCTTAATAATAATACAATCAAAATATGAAAATTGGAAGTCATCATAAATCATAAAGTAACAATTCAAATGGTAAAAGATAATAATATTACTAATTACAACATATAATAATTAATTTAAATGACAACACATTACAATCAATTGTATAATATAATTTGAGAATAGCATATTATAAATAATGTCACTTTTGCGAACGCACTCCGTGAACACGAAAATAAGTCCAACTTCTCAGCAACCAAATTTAGTATGTGTACCGTTCGCGTGAGGTGGGTGTTGCGTAGCAGTTTAGTCCTGCCATGCGGCACCGCGAGAAAGCTCGGGCGCCGTCGCCGCTGTGTACATACCTATCAGGCATGCGTAAGTCTATCCACTGCAGCACACCCGGGTTGCTAATGTAACCACGGAACACCTTTAAAATGTAGGTTACCAGCGCTAGATCCCTCCTAGTTTCCAGCTTGTTGTATCCAACCATGCCCAAAACAAACAAGGTTGGATACATCAAGGGGTAGAAGGGATAAACCCCATAAAGCCTATGATATATAAATCGCGTGAATTTATTCTGAATGCGCTCCAGCATAAGACTGTATTTATTTTCATGTGGAGCCCATATTGCCGAGTTACACTCCAGCTGACTCCTTACTAGAGCATTATACAGCACTGACTCATGATGTGCTCCCGGAATGTCAATTTGACATCCATCTGGACCCCAAGATCCCGGACTGATTCCTCCCTCTTCATTAGCTCGCCATCCACCTTATAGTTGTAATGGAGTGGTGCCCTTGCACGACTAAATGATAGAATAGAGCATTTTGAAATATTAAACTGCAGCTTATTTTTGTGACTCCATTCAATTACTTGGTCGATATCAAGCTGAAGGTGGCGACAATCATCCTCACTCTTGATGGCTAAAAGCAACTTTAGGTCGTCTGCAAATAATAGACACTTAGCCTCTCTTTCTACTTCGGGTAAATCATTAATCATTATGTTGAACTCTAACGGCCCTAAATTACTGCCTTGACTCACAACAAATCTAGTAAAATAAGGCGCCGACTGGTACCCACCGTACTCCACATACTGTTTTCTATCTCTCATGTAACTCGCAAAAAAAAAAGAAGTTTAGGTGTGCAGCCACCTTTCGCCATCTTTGACAGTAGGATCATGGCATCGTCATGGCATTTAAGAGGTTACTGGTTGTGCTCCTCTCTGGCCGGAAGCCGTGCTGGACGTCCGATAACTGCGGTGCAACTTGTTCCTGTACACTTCGCTGGATGGCTCCTTTAAACACCTTCGCAGGTGTTCTGAATCACCACTGGTCTGAAGGATTCAACTGTAGCTTTGTTACCCCCCTTAGGTATCGAAATAACACGCGTGATTTTCCAACTTCCTGGAAAATATGAATTGTTCAGACACAAGTTGAAAATGTGTAACAACGGTTCCGCCAGCACTGAGCGGCAGTCTCGTATCACAAACGCCGGTATACCGTCCGGGCCCGCCGAGCGCTTCGGCTTGTGTCAGGCGAGCGCCGCGCGCACCTCACGGAGCTGCAGCTGCGGCACGCGCTGCCCGCGCCGCCCGCCGCCACCGCCTCGCCTACGTCCAGACGCGCTGTTTCGCTGTTGTACACTGAGTAGAAGTATTTCGCAAATTCAGTCGCACTTTCTTGATCCGACAATGCTACTCCATCTTTCAATATTTGTTTACGTTTAACGGTCCCTTTTTTGCCCTAATATGATCCCAAAAAGACTTAGGATACTTTTCTAAGTTACTTTGCACACGATTCTGATAGTTTAGGTATGCGCTATCAATCGTTTTCTTAATTCGCGCCCTGCATGTAGAAAAAGCTTCGTAATCAGCACAAGATCCGATCGATTTATATCGCTTGCTACATGATATAATTATATCAATATGTATTTTATGGTCTTAACTTAACTAAATACCAAATACAAAATTCTATAAAAATAGACATAGGTCAATAAGTAGGTAGTTGTTAATGTAATTCTAAAAAATCTCATGAATACACAGCCCTAACGAGTTTTTTCCAGTTCTCCCGTTGTGCGCAATAACCTTTACTTCATTATTATTGAATAAAGTCATAAAATTTTTATAATTATAATTAATACAATTTAATCATCCGGACTTAAAATTTGCTATGAGTAATAATAGACACTAACTCTATTAACACCTTTGACTTCATATAATTATACGTTATTCGAATAGTATTTAGAGTAGTGTTTCCACCAATGTTTCAATTTGAAACAGTTCACGAGAATAATATTATCATGATTCATAAAAGGCTCAAGGTTTTTAACACAATTACCTTCATCCTTCATGTCTAAGCATAATTTGCCGTTCTGGTGGTGACATGGTCGCTTGAGGTCTTTTTGTCTAATTGAGAAAATAATCATCGTTAATTTGAAGAATCGCACGCGGATTTATTATTTTTAAACTTAAAATAAAGAAACACGCGTGATTGTCGAGGAACACTCGGTTGAAACGAGGTACCTTTCGTAGTACCGTATTATATTATTGATTAACAAATACAAATAAATGAATTACTAGCGTCTATTAAAATGAAGCGCCATTTTAATATATTTAAAATAATATTTCTTTCATGGCAAGATAAGAAAAAGTGCGAGGGAGATGGATATTATTCCATCTCATTCGCAGTATAGAAAGGGGTCGTGACGAAAAAATCTTACACTTTTTCTCGCCTAGCCCCCCTCCGCCAAATTTGTACCGTGCGATAAAGAACTTCGTTCCAACTGTTTAGGAGTAAGTATTGGTAATTTTAAGCATTTGCACACCTTAATGGGCTAGGAAAATTAATTGAGTGAACTGCTAGTAAAAATGTTATTAACTGATGGTCCGCAAAAGGAAATGTTTATAATATCGGTAAGAGTGCTTCAAAATATTGATTCTTAACTTAGCAATGACGTTGAGTGGTTGAAATAGATGCTACTGTAACCATGTGGTTACAGTAGCATCTATTTCATAAATCCTACGTTCGAATCCAGAAAGAAACAATATGCAATACCCCACACCACACTAGCGTTTTAATGCCACTCTTGGATAAAGACCTTCCCAGGAATCTGGCAACTGAAAATAATTCCTTGGAAGAATAGACGTAGGAGAAAATATGCCAATTTTTTTTCAAAATGCCAATCTCACTGGAGTTTTAATCCCTTACCGCGATAATATCCAAAATATAAACATTATCTTCACAACACCTAAAGTTGGTCACGCCATTGAATGAAATTAGTAGGGAAACCTTTGTCGCTTTTAATTTTTTGTGGCGCCTGCGATAGTTTCTTATAATTCTTACAAAAAATACGGTACAGACTCTTCTCCTTACAATTCTTGACTATGCTGACGCAAGCTATGTAAACATGACTGAGGACCAGTTTTTTTTTTTATAGGATAAGGGTGACAAACGAGCACACAGTCCAACTGATGGTAAGTGGTTGCTGTGGCCCATAAACATATACATCTATCTTCGATTACGAATCAAAATGCAGATGTGTTGTCACCTCTGAGGACTAAGATGGAATGCCTCGTTTCCAGTAAAAGGGATCTCCGGTTCTCTACACTCACCATACGAAACACAGCAGCGTTAAGCTGCTATTTTACGCTGGTATTCTGTGAGAGCGTGGTCCTTCCCCGGTCGAGCCGACCCATTCGTGCTAAAATTATACCAGTAATATAGCTGCAGCATGGCTTTACCTCGTACAATAAGTTAAATAAGTTCGAGAGTTTTCAAAATACCATTTTCTTCATATGAAATGCATGCGGCTCATCTGATGTCAAGTAACTACCGCCATCCATGAACAAACATTATCTATAATATATTCGGTTCATATTTGCTAGTTGATAGGACTATCAATTTTCGAGATGTTTGCGGTGTAAGGCTATGCGGCTCTTACGGCTTCATCTGACACAGGGCTCTTTAAAAAGTGGAAAGGCGGCAATTAGGATGGGGATGAGGATGATGATGGTTTATGAATTGGTATTGTTACCAATCATCATGTCCCCTCTGTTGAGGTTTATTGAGCTATCTAACCGCTGTCCGAGTGGGGGTGTGCGTACCCCCACCTCTGACTGCTTAGCTCCTATCGGTCGATAGCTCGTATCGATCGATTTTTGATAGCACTCCTTTTCTGGACTCCTTTTCTGCTAAAGACTCCATCTGGATAGGTACCAACCTCCTAGTAGTTTCTGTGACAAATTTTGTTCCTTTCTGAAGGGTATATACAGCAAGTATAATTACAGGCTGTGAGGTATTCCATTTAGTTCTCAGAAGTGATAACGCATCTATAGTGTTCTTTGTTTGAATTTGCCTGCAGGTGTCCATGGACTGAAGTAGTTACTGACCATTAGGTGGACTGTAAGTTCGTTTGTGACTTGAATTTTATATAAAAAAAAATCTTTTTAGAATTCCACATAATTGTTCCTGTCTACTGGTATCGTGTGGTGGCGGTGTAAGAATATCCACTACCCCATATCACCCCGTGGGTGTCGTAAAAGGCTACAGAGGGTAACAAATCAGAAGGTGAGGAGCAGCGTCTTCCTAATAACGACTAAAAATTAAAAACTGCGGATGCTAATCCGCTTGCCAAGGATGACAACTATGGCAAATATCTCCCCTATGAGGCAATCTATGGAGGAGGCTTGTGTTCAGCAGTGGAATTCAATAGGCTGTAACGGTAACGTTAATGGTTCCTGTCTAGACCAAACACACCAACTTCTCCTACAAAGGCAAATTTGTAATGTATTTTCTATAATATTCGTGGAAAAATGAGATAACAGTTTTAACATGGTAGAGCCATGCTACGAATATATTTTGGTTGCAGCATGAATTGGTCGGCTCGACCAGAAAAGGACCTTGCTTTCGCAGAGTATCAGCGTTAAATCCTTTTAACTGGTAACGAGGCATTCTATCTCAGTCCTCAAGGGTGACAACGCATTTACATTTTGATTCGTAATCAAGGATAGATACAGAGTGTCTATGGGTAACAGCATTCACTTACCATCAGTTGGACTGTGCACTCGTGTGACCCTGAACAAAAAAGACCTGATAGTAAAAGGCTCATGGGTATCCGCAAACATGTATAAGCGAAGAAGACTGGAGGGGCTTCAGAGCCAATAATTATACCTTTTAAATCTTGCTTCTAACTCTCTTACCTTTTAAAGCTAAACACAGCGGAGCACTTTTGCTTTGCGGGGGAAATAAGTGCGAGGATGATACCAACCCAGACGTATTACTCGGCAGCAAAGATTCTCTTTCTATTTACCATTGAAAAATTTCATGTAATCTCATCCATTTATCCACGTATTACAGCCCGTCAAAAGTCCACTGCTAAAAATAAGCTTTCACCATAGATTGCCTTATTATTTGCCATAGATGCCACGCTTGGCGGGTGGGCAAATGCAGTTGTTTATTAATTTTGAGTTCTCATGAAGAAAATGCTTACTCCCCACCTCCCGTTTCCTTGTGTCCCCTCTTACACCCACGGTATGATATAAGGTAGTGTATTCTCTTACGTCACCACTGCACGGCCACTCCACTTTGCACGTCATGTAAATACATGTTGCAAAGAAATGTTTTCAGGTAAAATATTCACAAATACACAAGTTAACAGTAAGGTATTCAGACTTTAAAAAAAAGGAGGAGGTTCTCAATTCGACAGTATTTTTTTATGTGTGTAACCTCAGAATTTTTTTTTTAGGTGAACCGATTTTGATGATTCTTTTTTTATTTGAAAACTGGTGCTTCTCATGTGCTCCCATATCAAGATCTGACCAGTTGCTTTTGAGTTATCCTTAATAATGCGTATTTAATTGACTTCAACTACATTGATGATGTTCTCATTATATTTATATTGAAGTCGTTTGTACAAAATTTATAATTTTGCCACTTGTTGTTTGAAGATTCAAATGGGTGCAACAGGAACATATATGTGTATAAATGCGTGTAAGAACTTATTAATTTACGCACTCAATTAACACCCACGTGTACTAACGCAAGTGAGATAGTTAGCAAATGATTTATATGACCATTGGCGTATGATAGGTGGTTGTAAAATAATTCTGCTGGCCTCCGTCCATTAGCCGCTCGGGATACAAAGCGGCGACCTCCATATTTGCGACTTAAAATACACTACCAAGGCTATTAAAGTGGTCAATTAAGACATAAAACTAAATTAAATACGCGTAAAACGAATCCAATTCAATCGAAGCGTTTCGAAACATTCGTACAGTTTATTTAAGTCGAAATCAACTTTTACATTTCATAGTTAATTAAGCAGTTAATACATGAATCAGAACATGCTAAACATAATACTGTGTATCGGTACACAAACTAAAGGCTTAACTAAGATATTGGAAGACACTGAGTTTGAGCAAACACATTGCTTTAGTTTTGATATATCGCACATTAACAAGTCCAATAGTTAAACAGTAATTAAAAGAACAACCCGATTGCGTAAGAAAGGTGAAAAGTTTTATTTTATGTCACTTCCACAACTAAGACGAATCTAACAACGCTCTTTATTTTAAGATCCATCACTTAGGCAAAAGAGCGTTCCTATGAAATATACATACAAAACATAATATACAGTCGGGTAACAATAATTAAAATAAATCGTGGATCGATCACCAAAACAAATATTTGTGTCATTACTTATTGAGAACATCCGAATATTTCAATTGGAAACAATTTGGAAATTAATCAGAGCGCTCGAAAGAGAGACCTTTACCAAGAATTAACTTCTGAAAAAATCATACCGTTGATTTTTTCGTTAGAAAAATCCCAGACCCATATTTTATAATTTATATACTTACTTGTAATTGAGTACCAGTAAGCTAAAGAAGCGAATTTCTATATCCAAGGGCAGCAAAATGCGACTGGCAAAAGCAACGTTACGTAAGGAATATGTTACCCTACCAGATCAAGGTCTAGTTCTGAGCAAGCTTATAAGATGTTGATGGATTAAGAAGCCTAACGGCAATCCGTAATAATGATAATGTATTTAAAAGATTAATTGAAATTATTGATGGTTACCAATAATATACAAGACTTGAGTATTTACTTTAATAATATAGTAGTCTATAGTTGACTTTCTGAGCACAGCTCTTTATTTTGGATACAGACAGCTTCCAAAACTTGGGCACTATTCTTGTTCTAAATAATAGGTAGAGCCGAGTATTATTCTGTCAGGCGCATTAGCTTTTTTAGGTACCTCAATATTTTAATAACCCTCTTTTTGGCGGGTTATACGCTAATTAGGGTAATACACTGTTGCCACTGTCTAGATGCAGGCATCTTAGAGGCAGTGTAGGACGATAGAGGCTTATATATTATTTACATGAATTCCTCTTGTTTAAATACGCGTGCGGGCCGTGGTAGCATTTGGTAGCATTTTTAGTACCAGATGTATGTCTGAGAAATTAAAAAAATTTTTTTAAACATATGTGACATCGGCCAACACAGGCAACGCGGTGGATACGTACTTGCGCTAAAACCCTCTCAAAAATGAGAGGTGGCCTGAGTCCATGAGTGGGACGTATTAAGCTGTAAGTTTTAAATACGTGTTGACTACGCTAGGGATCATCACGAGAGGCCGCGCTCATAAGTATGTTGTGTATGATTTAACAACCTTTGTTATAAATTATTAAGGACGCAAATGGGCCATGAACATATTGTTTTTGTCTCAACAGATTCGGATAATTTGATTTTATCATTTATTTTCTGTAGAGATTTCTCTGTTCCACGCCATTCCTATTAGTGATGTCTACTATATCTAATATATAAAAATTAATGTTTGTTTGTTCGTACTTTATGCGCTGCCATACCGTCCATCAAATTGCGGTAAAACTTTGTCAACTTATTGCTGGTACTTGTGCGAAGGTTATAGGCATAGTACAATTAACTTACAGTAGGTGGCACGCGTATCGTACCGACAAATTTATTAGAAAGTCTTATATCATTTAATTTCTATAAATGTATCATCATTCCTAATTATAAAATATAAATCTTCCAAAAAACGATATTATTTCTTCTGCGGCAGTAACACGCCGGGTACCAGCTAGTATATTATAACAAATTTGTATCGAAGCAAAAACAGTAAAAATCTATACGGGTAAAAAAATTGAAGTGTCTGTCTGTAATATCGAAATAACTGCCTTTTATTGAGCTGTGGGGGTATTTGCATCCTTTAAGACATGAGTAACCATTTTTAAAATGTTTGTCTGTCTGTATGTTCAGGCTAATCGTCGGAATGGCTGAAACGATTGAAATTAAAGTTTACAAACAGATAGAGAGTAATAAACCAATGATAATAGAGATCTAGGCTATATTTTATCTGAAAAACTTGGAGATTATAAAAAAATATATAAACCAGATATTAAAACTAGAAATTTTAATTATAATGCGAAAGCCTTGACAGATTTTATACATTATGAAAACTAGTTTTCATTTATCCTATTTTTTGTGTGAAAAATCTTTATTATTACCTTCTTTAAATAATTGTACTTGATTTGCTTATGATATTTGCGCGGCAATTACTAAAATCTTCATCTTTGATTCGTCCGCTCGAGATCCGTGGTTGGTAAATACATATATAAGTAAAAAAAACAGTAAAAATTAATGCGCCTGTCAAGCGTGACGAAAAAGAGGATATCTGGGCTGCAAGAAGAAATTTGAGAAATAGGTTTTTATTGATATATTGCTGTCGAGTTGTGACACAATCAGAGCTAGGCAACCGAGAGACCGAGAGAGATGCTAAATTTGTCTATTGGATGTCTAATAACAGAGGTATAACTGGCCAGTTTTAGTAATTTTGGAGAGTTCAAATTTTTCAAAATAATTAAATTATGGAAAAGAATAACAAAACATAAAGACATGGCGGTGGCAGTTATAGATTGCATTCTTTGATTATAATTGTATCGTAAAAATATTTGCTCTAGTATTATTGTCCAGGCGGAAAGATTTTGTACGGACTAAACGTCGCCCGAATATCCTTCTAAAGCAAATCCTCCCTACAACAGGAGGGCTCATGTCCAGCAGAGTATTCCGGCTGAGGAAGAAGAAATATGTACATATGGGCGGAAACATTATTTTATACAAACCAAGAAATAACTTTACTAACACTATGCATGGCCATTATGATGACGTAACAGAGGTATTGGATTTATTTTTTTGTAATTGCTAATCCTATTTGACGCAAAAAGTTGATTGACAATAACTTTATAAACAGATTTTGATTAAATATTTTTAATCTAATTTAAAACAATTATAATTATCATATGACTCCTTGCTTGTAACTCAGAACATTTTATGTAGGTAAATAATACTAAGACATTACATTACCGCAGTTAAATAGTGAAACTTAAAGCAAGGACACACGGTCGGCGCTGCTACGTCGTCCTACATGTAAAAGTCCGTGTTACGAGTATGATACAAGGTGTTATATAACGAAGTGAGAAGTCTTAAAAAATTAGAGTTTAAGAAAACTTAAACAACACGCATTGATAATTTTTTAGATATAGTCATAGTGATGAAATTGTTCAAAAGAGAATTCTTCAAAAGACCCAGTCTTCAAAATTTTACATTATTACATTCATGTGTATTCATACATAGATACATAAATACAGGTCAAGCTATAAAGCGTGTAGTAATAAAAGAAATCTTCACGGAGAACTATTTATTTTATCAAGATTTTTTTTTCATTTATTAAGGCTTAATTTGTACACCAAGTACAAAAAGGACGACTTGATGCAACATTACATGGACTACCAGTCTATGTCCAGGTTAAGCAGAGAAGATATTATGGGTGCAAAGTTTGTTTTCGCTATGTTAAAATGTCAATGTTTCCATACTATTTTCATAATAACTATAACTGCATAATAAGATACATATTATAAATATAATTACACAAAGATATACTTACAATATACAAACGTCGGGAATCAAAAACTTAAAATTAGACGCGATAAAATCCGTATAAATAGTTTCATTTATCAATGCATTTGTACCTGCTTTGTTTGAAGTTGTTGGCAGGTGTCCATATATATATATATATATATTATACTACATATACATATACTAACATAAATATAGTAATTTCTAATTCAAACGCTTATAAAATAAATAAATAAAAACAGGAAAAGGAAAAAGTAAGATTTTGAAGGATATATTAGAAAGGAAAACCACAAAATACTCCTGCAGTGTGATATGATTTCACAGCAAGCGTTTGAACAATGCCTTCCTTGCTCGTGACTGCGATATCGTGTATAATGCTTGGTAATTCGTTTCAATATTATAAGAGATGTCATTCTTTATAGAATAAGAGTGACAAACGAGAACACAGTCCACCTGATGGTAAGTGGATGATGTGGCCCATAGACATCTACATTTACAAAATGCAGATCCGTGGTCACCCCTGAGGACTAAGATGGAATGCCTTGTTTCCAGTAAAAAGGGTCTCCGGTTCTACACTACACTCACCATACGAAACACGGCAGCACTAAGCTCCTATTTTACGCTGGTATTCTATGAGAGCGTGGCCCTACCCCGGTCGAGCCGACCTATTCGTGCTACAACCATAATATAGGTGCAGCGTGGTTCTGCCACTGAATCGAATGATAAGTGACAAGGCGATCCGAATTTGACGTTGACTTTTATTCATCTTTCAATAATATGAAGAAGTGGTTAAGTTGATACATAAGTATGTATCATTACTCTAAATTTGTTAAGCTTTTAATGTTTCGTATTGACGTGAGTTGATCGTGTAGTGGCGATGTAAGAATATCCACTATCCCATGGGAAACAAACCAGGAAATGGCAGTGTCTTCCTATTAACAACTAGAAAATAAAAAACTCCGTCTGCCAAGCGTAACTATGGCAAATATAATCTATGTACACGGCTGTCAGACTTAATCCTACAAAAAACAGTTTCCACTAGTTTTTATTTTTATTTTCTGTGCGAGCAGCTATGCAAGTCTAGAAAGACCAGCACCACTGCGACCTATAAGATCCTATAAGACCTGAAGGATCGCTGCTATGGCTATAGTTCACTACTTAGCCCTATGTATTCAATGAATTGAAAGATTTGCTTAGCTGTGAGCAATTTCACTTCTTCTGGGCTAAGTACATGGTTTGCCAGATGAGTGTTACGTTTGCGCATTAAGGGTCCACAATCAGTTAGGATGTGCACAGGTGTTTCTTCCGTTAAGGATCAGAATCGGTACATCCTTGAGTTGCTTAGTCCCATGATAGACATGTGCTTTTTTAGACAACAGTGTCCAGTCAGGGCTCTTGCCAGTATACGCAGTTAATTACATAATTACTTAATCCCAAGGCTTCTGAAGTGAATTTACGATCATAAGCCCGGATTAAGGTTTTAGACTGTTTTAAGTCTGGTGTATCTGACCAGATCTACCATCACTAGTTAGTATGGGCTCTTCATAGACTCAGCATACTGAGCCTATGCTGAAACTTACGAAGCGTCACACGCCTTGTGACATTAACAACAAAATCCTTCTGATTCAGTAGCGCAACGAATCGTTGGTATCACATTTAATTAATCTGTATTTTATTACCCCTGTAATCAAAATGTGTAATAATATTATATAAATTCATTACTAAGTAGGTACTCAATTAGCATTTAATATCTAAACTCAATGATTGCCTAGTAATCAAAATATTATAACAATTGTAGTAGATTAGACAATAGCGACAAGCAATAATATTATGTCGAAGTTAATTAATTTTATTGGAATATACCATGCTATTGTTAGTGGGGATTATATGGAAAATACCTCGTCTTGATTACCTTTTTTTCGCAATCACTTCGATCTATTCCGAGAACTGAAATATTCCTCAAACAATTACGAATTCAAATGTCACAAGGGAGTTCCCCAGCGTGTTAATAAATTAACTTTTGATTTTTTATTAATCATTCAGATCCGTACATTCTATTTAGTAAGGAAAATTGTTATACAGGTAATAACATTGTGCATTTTAACATAGAAAGTGGTTTAAAAGTATGTCCGGGTTCTAAGAATAGATCGATATAAGGAAATCATCTTTATTATGTTCATACTAAATGTACTTATATTTAAAAGTCGAAGACAATAATGTAGAAATGGCAGCTAAATTGATATTAAGATTTGTTAATTTCATTTATTTATATAGTTTTCCATTAGCGACAACTATTGTAGGAAGTCAATTTAAGGATGAGGAAGCTGGCTTGGAGAAAGCTATCTGAAAAGCTTTGAGCGTGCTCTCTAAACATCAGTGATGTTAAAAATACCTTTATGTTACTGTAAAAAATAGCAAATTATATTAAAGTATTAATTCCCTAAAATAGATAAAATTGAACAAGCGCGGTGGTAAAATATTAACTTAAAAACCTAACTGCGAAAAAGTTTACTGAAAAGAGAATAATTCAAATATTTATAACCTATTTTACTTATATTTTTATAACTCCCCATATGTTAAAATCCATCAAGCAGTTTACTCGAAAAACATCACTCTCCGTCGGAAACAAAAGCATCATAATGTGGACCAAACGTAAATAACTATTATTCACGCAAGAATAGTAGTATCCTTCTCTCATTTACAATTGTAACAGAGCTTTTATTAGTATTTCATTCAATAACTACGAGTATGTTAATAGTAAATCGCAATCCTGTCATAGACACTTTACGTCTTAGAAGATTGGTTATTAATTGATACTGGCGTATTTCCTTAAATACTTAGTACATTACTAGAATAACAAACATTATTTATGTTATTTCAAAATACTTCAATTAGCCGGGTAGTGTTTGGGTAGAAAAAATCCACTACTCCATTCGCTCTTACGACAGAGGGAAATGAAACAGGATGAGCGGCAGCATTTTCCTAATCACTACTCAAAATAATAAGAAACAGCGGTTGTCAACCCGCCTGCCAAGCGTGACAACTATGGCAAATATTCCCCCCATGAGGCAACTTATGGGGAATATTTTCAGCAGTGGACTTTTGATGGACTGTTATGAATGAATAAATAAAATGTGTGTATTTGTTTTGTATTCAGATTTTAAGGTTTATGTACGTATCACTCGCACATAACATTCTGATTGAGTATTTATCCGCTAAGAATTTTTTATCGCATTTTAAATGTCCTAAGTCTTTTTTCACATAGCAGTTAGGATCACAAATAAGCACATTGTCAGTTATAAAAAAATTCAGATGCATTTCTTTCACTTACTTAAGTAAAACTTAACCTTACCGTCCACCTGATGGTAAGTGGCTTCTACAGTTCATAGATACTTGTGGTCAACTTTAAGCCAAGCAGGTAACAGATACGTTGTCACCTCTGTGAACTAAGACCGAGTGCCTCACAGCCCGTAATTATAATGGTTCTCTTTACCTTTCAGACCTGAAAACAGCAGGGCAATATAGGGTATCGATTGTAGGGCTGTGCTCATTGCTCTACATTTTTTTAAATAAAATTGAAGCGGCAAACGAACTTACAGTTCATCTGATGATAAGGCGGCTATTAGCTAGTATATAAACACATGCAGCGCACTCCAAACAAAGAAGGCTATAAATGCGTTGCCACTTATGAGAAACAAGATGGAATGCCTCACTGTCTTCAATCATACTGGTTCTATATACCCTTCAGATCGGTACACGGCAGTGCAAGCACTGTTATTTGGCGACAGAAATAGGTAAGAAAGTGGTATCTACCCAGACGGACTCGTAGGCAGAAAAATAGTCCTACCATCTAGTCACCACTGAGGGCTAAAATAGAATGCCTGATTACCAGCTAAATGAGTGTTTCGTTCTCATCATTCACCATAACAAAACAGCGGTATAAAGCTCCTATTAAACTTGTGTTCTGTGAGAGCGTGGTCTTTTACCGGTCGAACCGATCCATTCGTGCTGCCGCCATAATACAGCTGCATAATGGTTTTTCCTTTTAAGGGCTCTTTCGACTCTACCTACTTCCGTGAGAATTATAAACGTGACGCTATGTACTTGTGAAGTCCACCAACATGCACTAGAAAAACCGTTACCGTTACCATTACAGCCTATTAAAGTCCATTGCTGAACGAAAGCCTCACCATAAATTGTTTCATAGGAGCTTGCCAAGCGGGCTTTACAAATTATTTATTATTAAGATTGTTTTTTCATTATTTAAGAAGAAATAAATTATTGGTAATAAGCTTATAATATAAGGCTATGGTTAGCGCGTGGCCTTCTGGCACAAGTATTTTAAATACTTAAAAGGAGGTCTCAACTATAACACTGTATCAATTTACAATGTACTTATTACCCAATAAATATTATTATTATTATCAATTTTACCACGTTTTATTAACTCGCTTTCGTTCGGTTCGAATATAGTAATTGATTTTGAATTAACTTCCCCAGAATCCTTCAAAACGTGTTACATAAAATTTTCTTTTAGCCTTAATAATTATTACTTTTCGTGATGAAGTTTTAACTCGCCGGTATAATAGAGTTTAGAAATGAGATTTACGCTTGGGGACTGGATAAAGTTGCGCCCATTTCCCGATAATCTACTTACAGTGCGCTTATACATACGTCAGAGAGTTGATTTTTCTTTAGTCGTTATCACGAAGACGCTGCTGCTCATCTCCTGATTTATTTTCTTCCGTCGCGACATCCACGGGATGATGTGGGATACTGGATATTCTTACACCGCCACTACACGGTTTATTGGAAAAACGCGGCGGACTAGTTGCTCCACAGCTCACTCAGAAATGATCCTCTCACTTCTGCTCATTTCTTAGAGAGGGCTGAAATTATTCTCTCATTTCTGAGTGGGATATGGATTTTTTTTAATTGGATTTGTGTCCAGTCGTGGGACGCATATAGGCTGTAACTTTAGTATGTATAATAAATTCTTTATTTCTGGTTAAATAAAAAATATTTAGGATCGAGAATGGTAAGAGATATTATTGTCCGATTTAATTAAAAGTGGTGAACTTATTTTAGATTAGTTTTTTCATTTCGTTAGTAACATCAATTTTGCAATCTATGTATTAAATTTTAAATTAATATTTTATTTATTAAAAGCTTACATGTTTGTATTTCTTATTTAAAATAAGACATGTGTATTGACTTGGCATTTAAAGTTAAATGACATTTAATAAGATGTATAATCATTAATCATACAGTTTATGAATTCAAATTTTAAATCACTCTTTTCATTGATGTGTCTATATAGTTTTAGTCGTTATAGTTGCATAATTATTATAGATTCAATCTAGTGCGGGATTATCCAACATTGCGTTTTGTCAATACGGCGGGGCTCCCACTTGAAACATTTCTTCCCCATCAGTTGATCAGTTCTTCGAGCTTTTATAACGCAAGAAACCCGAGCATTCACATTTTCATAGCTCGCTGAGTGGCTTTGAACTTGCTCATTCAGATCACGTTTCGGTTCCATAAGTCCTCAGTGGTGACACATTGTATATAATTTTGTTTTAAGATTCAGAGGTAATGCACCAGACGAGCAGATTTTTCACAATTTCCCAAACGGGGCCGAGGCGAGTTGGTTTCGATTTATTAAGTCAGTGTATTAAACGATACTAAACTGGTCCTTATTTATTCCATAAACCATCAAAAGTCTGTGCTGAATATGTATGCACTTTTCCAAGGACGCCACTGCACTAAATAGTAGGAGGTCGTGCTATATTCATGTATTAGTGTCTTAATATAGTGAAGCTTTTTTAGAACTTGGTCAATAATTATAAAATAATCGTTGGTGCGTCTGTTAGTAATCATGTAACTTCTGAGCGCCACGACCGATTGAGTTTTATCGAGACAATAGTTCATATATGGAGCCAATAGGTGGCGCAGTAGTCAAGCTGTTTACAAACTCTTTATTTATTGACCAAAATAACTCATATTCACTACAAATGTCGGTTTAGTGCTAAAAAAGAAATTTAAAAAATCTGGACTCGACAGGTTGGGCTGTGGTCAGTATTAATAAATTTTATATTTACACTGGAAACAGTTCGAAGTGAAATCTTAATAAAAATCATCGCGCCCCCTACCGAAACGGGCAGTACAACGTCTGCCGGGCCAGCTTAGTGCAATATAATATGCGTGCCATTTTTTATTACTAATTATATTATGATTGATAATAATAAATGTTAATTGAAGATAGAAGATGAAGATGGTAGAGCGTGTGAATCTCACACTACAGGCAGTCTCCGAATGGGGCGATGCCAATTTTGTGAAATTCAACGCCTCCAAAACACAAGCGTGTCTCTTCACTGCAAAAATACATGATCACATTCTTCACTTCAGGAATACACCGACCGCCTTCAGTTGTTGGGGGTTGAGATATCCTCAAATCTGAACTTCGGGCGGTTCATTGACTCCAAGGCTAAAGTAGCTTACAAGGAAGCTAGGAGTCCTTGCAAAGGTGCGGCGATACTTCACGCCGGGACAGCTGCTTACTTTATATAAAGCGCATGTCCGGTCGTGCATGGAGTATTGCTGCTATATATGGGCTGGTGTTGCAAAATGCCACCTAGCAGCTTTAGACTCAATGGAAAGGCGTGCTAAGAGGCTTATTGGTGACCCAAATTTGAAACCAATCTTACCAGCCTTGAACACAGGCGCAAAGCCAGCCTTTCGGTTTTCTACAGGATGCATTTCGGAGAGTGTGCGCAGGAATAGCATAACTTAATTCCTCCCTCTCCCTTCCACCATCGGACAACCAGACGATCGGCCAGTCTCCACCCTTTCGTTATTGACTTACCACGCAGTCGAACCAAACGGTTTGCTACATCGTTTGTGATGCTTACAGCAAAGGAGTGGAATAAGTTGCCGGCATCTGTGTTTCCATCCGATTACAATGTGGGTGTCTTCAAGGCAAGAGTGAATAGGCTTTTGTTAAGTCAGTGCGCTTCACCATCTTAGTCTACATCACCACATACCATCAGGTGGGATTGTAGGTAAGCGCTGGCTTAATATAATAATAAAAAGATAAATTTTCTATTTTCCGTGTATCCAAGAAAATAAACAGAACTAATTTATAAAATTGTATAATTTTTGTTATTGGAATTGATGTACTCATACATTTTCCTTTTTGAAAACCATTGAAAAAACTAATCTTATGGATTTTATCGAATTAAACTTTTTACTTCTTTTTAATACTCTAGGTTTCTGGTGCTATAAATTACTGTAAAATAAGTTAAAAATTTAATACGTCAAAATCCCTAAATTTGTTTTTTTTGGTATTCGCTTAAATAGGAATAATTTTTAAACCAAGAATTTGCCCCGAATGCGCAGCAAAACATCCTGATATTTCTAGCACAATTAATCGTAGCTTAAATAATTAAATTATCATAATATAATAATACGTTGCTAACTATTAATTCAAACTAGTTTATGCAGATTTTATCGCGATTAGTAAATTATTTTTATATACCCGACGTAATTAAATAAGTTAATTAAAAGCGATTTAATCCTTAAAAAAAAAATTTGATCCTATGTGCAGTGTTCGTGTAAATATAAGAAATGGTTATACCATTAATTTTCGTATTAATACTTAAGATTTCTTCTAATTATTTTATGAGCCGTAGTAGCTCAGGAGATAACGTTTCACAGTAGGCAAGTAAAACCGGATTGAATCCCCACGGGCACCGGCACAATGAAATTGCTTTTGGGAGCGTATATTTACTAGAAAATTAAAAACTGCTTTTACTAACCAGCCTGTCAAGCGTGGCAACTATGGCAAATAGCTATCAATTAATGTTAGCCTATGCTCAGCTTTGAACTTTTGATAGAGTGTAGTAAATGAATGGTTCTCCCCAAGACACGTGGTAGAGCCATGCTGCAGCTATATTAGTAGTATAGTTGTAGCACGAATGGGTCGGCTCGACCGGGGAAGGATCACGCTCTCACAGAATACTAGCGTAAAATAGCAGCTTAACACTGCTGTGTTTCGTATGGTGAGTGTAGAGAACCGGAGACCCTTTTTACTGGAAAAGAGGCATTCCATCTTAGTCCTCACGGGTGACAACCATCTGCATTTTGATTCGCAAACGAGGATAGATGTAAATGTCTATGGGCCACAGCAACCACTTACCATCAGGTGGACTGTGTGCTCGTTTGTCACCCTATCCTATAAAAAAAAAGACAGAGATATTTTCCGAACCGGTGGTAAATAAAAAAAAATGACTTTCAATAAGTATTATGTAATAATCTATATTGAATAAAAATCATACTAGTCACGATCTATTTATAACTCGTGTCCGGCGGTAAAAGAAAACAGTGAAGAAGCCTGCATGTCTGAGAAAATAAAAATATATGCTAGAAAGATCTTTAGATTCTAGTAGATCTTAAGATTATAGTTTCCGATAGATGGCTCGTTAACACAGAGACGTATTGTACTGCGATCTCCGAACTCTGCAAACCAACCCTCCAACCAGCCAAACGTGGCAATTAAGAGAAATCTTCCCAGTAACAGCAACAGAGGACTTTTACTCGCTCTTGAAGAAAAGAATAATTTTCGACATTGAATTTAACTTTAACTTAATGGTGTGCTTTAATTGTCATCAAAATTATGATGATGAGGACAAGAGACCTGGCAGCTTTTAATAAAAATAAAATCTTATGTTAAGAAAATAAGCATTTTTATCAATGTTATGTGGGTAGGTCGGCTCAACCCGGAACCCACAACCTAATAGAGAAACAGCGTAAACAGCTTAATGCTGACGCTGCTGTGTAGCGTATAGTGATTGTAGTTAACCGGAGACCCTTTTTATTTCTAACGAGGCAATATATGATAGTCTTCAGGGTGGAAGACGGATCTATATTTTGATTGTTAATCGAGGATATGTTTAGGTGTTTATGGGCAATAGAGTTCACTTAACATCAGGTGGATTCTGTTTTTTGGTCACGCAAATTATGTAAATAAAAAATAACATTTTACATTTTAAAGGTAAGAATGCAATGTCAGAAAACACTCAGACAATCACAATACAACGAAACCTGATATTGATATATGTATATATGTATGTATGTGTGTATATGTATGTATATATGTATATGTATGTATAATATGTATATGTATGTGTGTATGTATATTTATTTGTAACCGCCTTCGTAGTTATATCACTGCCTTAAGGTTGACTGGCAGAGAATGCTTTTAGCATTAAGTCCGCCTTTTCTTCCTTTACTTAATGTGTAAGGCTCAATAAAGTTTAAATAAATAAATGAATAAACCTGAAATCGAGGTGGTAGGTAAGTATCCCTTACTGCCTGAAAGGTCTTCTTTACTGTCCGTCTTGGTAGTTATCGTACTTATATTTTTTGTCACAAAGCAGCAATGCGAGCACTGTATGTTTCGGTTTGAAGAGTATAGAGAGCCATTATAGGTTGTGAGGCATTCTATCTAAGTCCCCAGCGGTGAAAAAGTATCCGCAGCCTTATTTTTTGAGGTCAGCTGCAAGCTTCCATCGGCTGTAGTGGTCGCTTATCATCTAGTGGACTGTGAGTTCGTTTTTCACTAAAAGAAACACGCGTATTGAAGAAATCAGGATCCGTAAGATAGTAGCTACGTACTCCGACCACTCCGGTTACGCGGTCGTTAAAATATCGGTGCATCATCATCGCTGTCCAGAATTCCAGTAGTGGTCTTTTCCGGGTTGATGAAGATAGGTAGAAGAAGAAGGAGAAGATCATCGCTGAGGACTTTTGTTATATTAGTAATTGAGTTTTTGGTTCTAGTATCTAGCAAAATACCGTGTAGTTGCGGTGTTAGAATATCGAATAGAAACGAACCAAGAGATGCGTCTTTCTAATATAACTAGAAAATAATACATTTGCGGTTGCTTGTGTGGTTGCTTAGTATATTTTTTAATGGGACTCTTTGAGAATATGTTTTACCCGTCAGTCCCGACCTGTTAAGTGGAACTGGCACCTAATGGGTCAACTTTTTGAAGTACGTAATATATTAAAAAGTAGTATCACAAAACTACTAGTTTGTAAAATAGCTTTGGATTAGTAAGAAAATCTCATCTTCTCCCTCCAAACAGCATTAACACCACTGTTGTATTCCGTTTTCAACTATAATTATACTCTGTGAGTTTTTTTACGTGGTAGAGCAACGCTGCAGCTATATTATGGTTGAAGCACGAATGGGTGGGCTCAACCGGGTTAGGACCACACTCTTCGAAAATAGATGTAGCTGTCTATGCACAGCACATATTACTATTAGGTGGACTGTGTGCCATTTTGTCACAATTATTATATAAAAAATTGTACTCATACTTTTTATATTTCTAGTAGATGACCAGACATTTGTTGGGTTCATT
This sequence comes from Parnassius orleans, assembly GCA_029286625.1. NCBI lineage: Eukaryota > Metazoa > Arthropoda > Insecta > Lepidoptera > Papilionidae > Parnassius > Parnassius orleans. The sequence continues at coordinate 704,697 of JAGSMP010000262.1, read as the reverse complement.
AGTCGCATACTATCACGTGGAATGTTATGATATTTTTCATTTTAATATTACAAAAAAATATAAAAGTTTCAACTCTTAACTCGGTTGTTAACAGACAATATAGCATGGAGGTCATTTCACGCTGCCGCTGTAGAGACAATCGCTTTACTTTTAACTTTTACATTGTCTAATATCCCTTCACCTCTTTGTTCCATTCCAACAGAAGTTGATTTAGGATTCAAATTCCTACCAAGTGCAAATAGTACCGCATCATTTTATATTGAGTCATCTAACAAGTTTTTTACTTAATAAAGGGGTAACACGCCTACTACAAGATACAGATGACATTATAAAGGTTTTTTTTCTTTTTCTATTTTGTAACAATATGATATAAGAATTGTTTGCAGGGCTAGGATGAATTCATATACAGCAATGATACTTTTTTTTATAAAACAAGTGACAAACCAACTTTCAACTGATGTGAAGTGGCTACTGGAATCCGTGGACATTAACATCCAACTTCAAAACAGAAGCCTACAGATGCTTTGTCACCTCTGAGGACTAAGATAGAGTACCTCAATATATACTCGCTCTCTACACCCTTCAGACTGTAACAAAGCAGTGCGAGCACTGCTATTTGGCGACAAAATGGGTAAGAGTGTTCTCGGGCTAGTAATAATATATTTTATAATAGTATTGCTCCATTTTGCCCGGTAGTCCATACCAGTAAGGTGACATCCTCTTACCTATTTAAGCCTGGGGCGGCTGGACAGCAACGGTGCTTTCAATGTTGTGCTTTGAGGGATATTGAGAAGTAAAATTGTGACGCATCTCTGTTCTTTATTGATTGAAGTTACTAGGTGTACATGAGCTACAGGAGCCATTTATCCTTAATACTGTTAGCACGTTTGTCACTTTTATGTTATAAATGATAATATATATATGTAATGGTCAAATATGAATAGATAAATTATACGATTTGGTCAGTAATTATTGGCTATATCATGAAATAGTTGGGTTTTATGGAAGCATTCGGGCACTTTATGACATGATCAATTCTACGATCTGACCACGAACTCGGTTCGACAATGCCTTGCCCAATGTAAGGGAATTTGATTTAATTGCAACACTTATTTGGTGAGTCGGTTATCAATAACACATTCACACTTTGAATATTGAAACAAAATTTTAAGTTTGTTAAAATATATAGAGAAATTCACATTGTTTCATAATTTCTGAACGTCATCAGCCCCCAAACAGTTCACTGCTAGACCTCTACGAACGGCAAAAAAAACATGTGTGCAGTTCACACACTGTAGAATTAATTCATTTTTATTACTACTAATTCCTTTTCTAAAATTAAAATAGCTTAAGTTACTCCTTAAAACATCAGCTATCTGCCAGTGAAAATCCTGTCAAAATCGGTCCAGCCATTCCGGAGATTAGCCGGAACAAACAGACAGACATACAAACAACAATTTTAAAAATTGTGTTTTGTTATCAGTACCGTATATGCTTCCATATTCATTTAGGAAAAAGCTGTTATTTTGACATTACAAATAGACACTTAAATTTTATTTATTTGCATAGATTTATTGAGACCGAGATAATAGATAATTGTATTCTCTTCCTCTCGCAGGTTAAATCCTATAGATGTATATGTTTGTCTCTTTTCAGTGTCGTTTTTTCATTTCATCGTGTTTCAAATCACAACGATTATAAAAATTGTCACTTCAAAAAAAATTGCAATACCCAACGTCTCGGCACTTGCTATATTACATTTTATCCTCAATCTCGTTATTTAACATACAATATACACGAGACCGTTAAACAGCTGTGTCACAAGTTATGTCTTTTTTCCTCCATAGTAAAATTTTACAATATTAACTAGACAAGATGGGATACTCTTTTACATACCGCAGTTATTTCGTCATTATTGAATCTAATACCTTTTATATTATCTATAATAATAGCGTTTTATAAACTGTTGCAAAGCAATTATTGGATTAGACGTTCACTATTGCATAAGACAGGATTTAAATCCAGTTCACTAACTACTGTAATGTATTTTCTATGCGTATGTTTAAGGTGGATCGTTCGGATTCAAAGGCGGCAGCACGCGCCGCCGCATCCAACGAGATTTTTATCGGCAACAATAATTACAAAGTATGTGTTTTTAAAAAATACCTTGAAAACGGTTCTTAGCAGTTTCTTGAATTTATTGAGTCTTCTCATTCAACAAAGCTTAGATATATAAAATTCTTACCTGTACGTATTCCGTTTGAAGTCGAAGTTACCGCGTTACCATTACAACCTATTAAAGTCACTGCTGGACATAGGCCTCCCCCATAGATTGCCTTGTAGAGGAAATATTCGCCATAGTTGCCACGCTTAGCAAGCCAATTAGCAACCGTAGTTTTTTAAATTTTAGTATTTATTAGGAAGACGCTGCTGCCCATCTCCTGATTTGTTTCCCTCTGTCGCCTCTTACGACACCCACGTGATGATATGGGGCAGTGGATATTCTTACACCGCCACTACACGGTAAATGCGATAGAATATAAAAATAGTTAAATAGGAGCGAGATAGAACTTAAAACCCTCACTATTTCGAGCAGTTATTGCTTATTTCGGTATAATAAACAAGAAAGATTATTATGCGGTAAAGCTGACCAGTGTCCATTGTGATAAGAAGGATTGTTATTACTTTCATAGTTAATATTTTTTCGTATTACATAGCACTACATAGACCGGAGGACTACATAGATCCTTGGGGGGAGGCCTATGTTCACCAATGGACTTGTGAATGGCTGTAATGATGATGATGATGATGACATACACTGGCTCCTATTACGGTATGATCGAATCGTAATTGCACTACACTGAATGTGTAGTGCGTTACGCTATTTTTTGTTAATGATTAATTGCTTAGAAACAAGAGAGCAAGTAGGACATATCACACTTTTATTTATAACAATTACAATTACAATATATGGACTCTTTTAATATATGGACTTTTTTGACCCGTTCTTCCAAGTCTTTCATCTAAGTCACGTAGGTACTCGTAATTTTAACAGAAGCTATCCTTTAGTTTCTTTATTTTTTTCCAGTAAGTTATTTTCCCGCGAGAAGATACGAAATACCACCTTTCTTTCCTTCTTCAGTTAACGTCGACGACCTTCAAATATTTATCAGGAGAATTCATTCGTCTTAAATCTGTCCGTATCCGATTTAATATTTAATGAATAAAGAACCGTAACTAGCGCACCTTCAGTTCATAAATGGTTATTTGCACACAAATGATCGCTTACGAAGGCAACGCCAGATTACAATAGAGTACATGGTTATTCATTATATTATGGTTATTCATAAATGAATAATATAGATAGCCTATCTCACTCAGTAATTATGCAGCCGAAGATGGTTAAACTAAAATAAATATTTTGCATTGTGTGTTTTTGACGGCGATTAAGAGGAATTAAATCATTCTTCTACGATTAAGTCTTAGAAGAAAGGTACTCGAGGAACAGTTTCGGATCGGTAAGCGAAGTGTGGGGCGTCTCCCGCTAGATGGAACGACTACTTGGTAAGAGATGCAGAAAGTCGATGGATGCAGATGACAATCCTTGTCAGAGGTTGATTCCTTGATTAATCCGGGTACCGTAAACTGCCGCAACTTGCTTGAATTTTGAACCTGTTTGCCTATATATCAAAATTTACCTTATAATTTTGAAATCTATTGCATGAGAAATAAAGCTAAAGTTAGGATCTTGTTTATAGTGTTTGGACTCACAATTAATCTTTGCAGAAACAGAATACAGACAGAAAAGAAACAGAATATATATGACGAGGCAAAGATAGGACAGAATTTTGTTAAGTTTTCATACAGTCACCAATAATGCATAGGGCTGTCACACAAAACAAGACATAGTATTTTTAATAGTTTATTCTGTAAAATCAACACTTAAGTATTTAAATTATCATAATTAATTATTCGCAGCTCTCGTCTAACTGTCTCAACTCACTGCAGTTTTAAATTATGCCCTACAGTGGGTTTAGACTTAGTTTCACGTACAGCGTAAATGAACAAATCTGAAATTGAGAGGAATAGAGAAAACCAAAGTCTGCTCCTAGTTCAAAGTTCAAAGAAGTCTCGAGCTCGATTTTTATAAAACTAAAAATGCATCATCATTGCAAAAAACACCTGTAATATTTAGTTTTCATAAACGAGTACGAGACTACGTACGTGATTTTCTCACTTTTCGTCGTAGTATCGTTTTTGGCTATCCATGCCCACTCAAAATTTTACAACTATGCATCTCAGCCTCAAATTTAAAAACATGCTCTTAATCATCAAATGAAAAAGTTAGCTAAAATATCAATAGGCATATTTAAGTGACTAAGAAGAAATTTCAATTCGTCTCTGCGCCCAAGCTGAATAAAACATTCTCAATGTTAAGTAGCGTAACGTCGGACATGTCGTCAGTAAGTGGTTTAGTAACCATTCGAGCCCATTTTTACCCTGGCATTTTATAACTAAACAACTATGATCTAGCTGTCTAACATCTGTTATCCTACATTTTATATGTCTTTTTTAATTTTGTTAGCAATAGTTCGGCGTGATATACCAAACAGCTTTTCAGCCTCATATGATGTAAGGTTTTTATTAGCTACCTACGAGTAGTTTCCTGCGTTTTTCCATAATTAATTAATTATCCTTACCTAAGGATTTTATTTTATATAACCAAAATTACCAAAAATAATTTAAAAGTTATCTAAATTTATTTTTCTTTTTGATATAAATTAAAGTCTTAAGAGGCGGAATCGACACAATCATCCAAAACTAATGATAAGATATCATGTACATAATTTAGTTTTAAAAATATATTTAAAAAGTAGTAGTATTATTTACATAACAACACATGGCAAGTGACAACCCTACACCAGGCAAAGATAGGACAAATATTTTGAATTACATTTTCAACTTTGCCTAAATATAATTTTATGGAATTCTATACGATTAAGACATTCAAAACATATTAAATGTAATAAAGAAATGCCATATGTAACTTCAAGTATATATTAAAAATAATCAGATAAAAGTATCCACGTTCAACTTATATCAAAAGTTTGTAGCGCCAAAAATTATTGGACTAGGTCCGATTTTGTTCGATGGCTGATAACGTGAGCTGTATGACGTTTTAAAAAATGGCGGCTTCCGTTTTAGGTTGCCACTTTTATAATCTTTAAAATTACTATGTTTTCGTTTTGTAACAACAAAGTTATGGGGATATTTTCGTTTTAGGCAAAGTTAAGCACGGAAGGCAATGTTGCGGCAGCTTACGAAACGCTCGTTTGCCAAACTTGGCAACTATGGCAAATGGTCCGCTACGAGGCAATCTTTGGGAGAGACCTATGTTCAGCTGTTGACTTTGATATGCTGTAATGATGCTATGAATTAATCATAGTGCTTACGACGTTTCTGAAGACCTTTGGGAGAGATACGTTAATTTCTTTAAATATTGGCAATGAGGCTATGTACATATTTCGTTAAAAGATTAGTAAAATTTTTAAAATGTTATTATTATAATTACATTTTCAAAATTTTATTTTCACCCACAACGGATATTTAGATACGGTTTTCGGCGCTGGTTCTTAGATAGGTTTTAACTCGCCAGAAGCTACTGCAATAAACAGTTTTCGCTCGTTAAAATGAGTTTTAGAGCATTTTTCACGAAACGACTTCACCAAAAATGGTTTTTAAATTAGAGATATTCATTACGTTATCTGCTCTACCTTTTTATGTACCTTCACGTTGTCCACGTTAATTAATTTAATATACTAATGAGGTATCATTGTTACTCTACCGGTCAATCAACTTACATAAATCAATACTGAAATAGAATCATGAATTAGTAGTTATTTTTGTGTATTTTTTTTAGTAGAGAAAAAATAAGTTTACGACTAAAAAAACTCATCATTTACAGACATAAATATTAATAGTAAAGCAACTGACTTCGATAAAAAATATTTTTAAATAACTTAATGAAGAAGGGATTCTCAATTAGACTGTAGGCATTTTTTTTAAATGTATTTTAGTTTACATTTTAACCAAGAAGTAGAAAATTGGGGCGACATTATTTCGATTGCTACTACTCTCAAAAGGGTAAAAAATTAACAATTTTGTCACAAATTATTAAACCGACGTCAAAGATTTTTTTTTCATCATCATTACAGCCCTTCACAATTCCATTGCTGAACATAGGCCTCCCCCAAGGAATACCAGAAAGCACGGTCTTGAGCCACCTGCATCTCGTCATCAAGATCGTCACTCCAACTAGCGCGCCCCCATTAGATGGAGTGACACCCTACACTTCGCCTACCGGTACGAGGCTGTCACTCGAGAACCTTTCTTCCCCATCGGTTGTCGGTTCGAGTGGCCATTGCCACTTCAGCTTACTAATCTGATGAGCTATGTCGGTTACTCTGGTTCTACTGAGGATATCCTCATTTTTGAGTCTATCACGCAAAGAAATCCCGAGCATAGCTCTCTCCATAGCTCGCTGAGCGACCTTGAGCTTCCTCATACCACCAGCAGTGAAGGACCACGTCTCATATCCATAAGTCATCACTGGCAACACGCATTGGTTGTACAATCTTGTTTTCGGGTTTTGAGGTGTACCTGACGATAATATGTGTCGTAATCTCTCGAAGGCTACCCAGCCGAGTTGATTCCGTCGATTGACCTCTTGATCAAAGTTGGACTTACCTCGTCGGCCTATTTGTCTCAGGTAAATATACCCTTCAATTACTTCGAGCATGGTACTCCCAACAACTATCGGCACGGTTACAACGTCGCTAATATTCATAATACTTTGCGCGCTTAGGATGCGACCTTCGTTAAAATAGCCTACCGATTGTTGCGGCGCGCGTATTAAATCAAAATGCACCTTACGTCCACGTGCGAGAGTCTGTATCACTTAGCCCGTTACGCACCTTTGTTAAGGCCGCTCCTACTGTAGGGTTAGGTGTTGTGAGAAAACAAATTGAATCCTTTGATATTAGTTGGTAGTAGAATACACCGAGGTGTTATGCAATGTATTAGTAATTTGCTGATAATAAGAACATTATTGTTCAATTTAAGGTAGGTTAAAGGTATTACCTACTACTACCACCTACTTATACTTTATTACTATTACGTGCTGTGTGATGTCGGTACAGTAGATAGCATTACCCCATGTCTGCCTGTGGGTGTCGTAAAAGGCGACTAAGGGAATCTAAAGAAGTACTGATTATCTAGTACTCCGTCTACTAATCCGCATTGGGACGCGTGGTGGACTACTGCTCAAACCCCCTCCGTATAAGGGAAGCCTGTGTCCCAGCAGTGGGTCAATATTTAGGATGATGATGATGATAATGTTACGTTATTTTTAATTAAAATTGACAACAGTTTTAGATTGCTTAAGTGGGTATTTATACATGAAAAAATGGTACATGCCCAGAATCGTAGGTTATAAGACTTGTAACATTATAAAATATAAAAAATCGAAAATAGCGAAGCTGTGATCAGGTCGCTAATCAAATAATAAATCTATAACTATGGCGTCAGTAACTAGGTACCTAATTATCTAGATCTAACTATAAATAATAATATCTTACCTTTCGATATCCTTAGCAACAGTAAAGAATGAAAAGTCGACATTCCTATTGTTATATAAGCACCCGTATGCTATGCAGTACCTTTTGGCTTCTTGAGTGGCCATACTTGAATAAAAACTCAAAAATAAACATCAAAAGTACCTATATACTTATAAGAGAAAAATGGTTTTTTGTTAACGTAAGGCGAGCGTCAGCTTGAGCGCGCGCGTGACAACCTCACTGAATTAGCCTCTTGTAGGCGACCACGCAGCGTAGGTTTATTTTCATGCCTAAAGCGTGGAGTGAGACCGGCCTGGAATAAGGTACTCAACCCTCGTCTACACACTCCCAATCTTTACAACGTTGTTAACGAGAGACTTGTGGACGATAAATTCGACACCTCCTTGGGACAGATCCCGGTGATAGAACAAGTTACCGGATTCGAGGATTACTGTGTCCTCCACCTCTCTTCAGACCTCAGATAATCCTATAATATCCCAGCGTAACTTGTCTATCTCTTCTTCCAGCTCCAAGATGTTCTCGTCAGTCGTCAGGGTGCCTGCGTTGAATGTTGCCAGATCGAGTCGTCTTAGGTGGCAACCGAACCTCCACCAGACCTCCGACCGACTGCCCCGCCGTTATCATGGTCGTCACCGTAGCCAGGAATAGCGGGACCGCCGGGGACTGGGAGCCGTTTATTTGTGTTGTTGCTCATGGGAGGATATTTGCCATAGTTGCTACGCTTGGCAAGCGGGTTGGAAACCGCAGATTTTTATTGTAATATTGCTGTTAACTACTGAATTGTGCATGTTTCATTCATACTCTGTAAATTAGTCAAATTCAAGAATTCCGTGTTATATGCAGTTTACAATGGCCTTGTTTAAATATTAAACTAAACAAATAGGAAACGATATCAAGGTACCTCTGAGTGTATGCATATTTAATACAACGATATTATGATCTATTTATTTAGTTGTAGAACGTGTGGGTGTATTATAAATTATCTATTTTAAGATTACTGACATATTAATTTAAGTATATACATAACATAAAATACACAACAAGTTATAGCTGAGAATTGATTGAAAGAGAATTATAATTTTTTATAAATAATTTAATCATCAGCACAAAGTTATTTTAAATATTACTTGAATATTTATTATCCTGCTGTCTAATAAAATAAAATAAAATAAATAATCAATAACAGTGTACTGTTGAACGTATGGATGCAACTGATGAGTTGAAGCTACTTTAGCATAATATCATAAGTATGTTTGACTCTTATTTTACCTGCGTATTTACTTCTGGATGTAACTTATTATTGGAGTTTACTCCTTCAGAATGGCTTCATATATAGCTCACGGTATGAAAAATAGATGAGTAGTAAAATCAAGCGTTAGCAAAAAGTGAATTTGTTATGATTTTCCGATGCGCAACGTACTCGCGCATCTCACCTCACTATTTCTTCACTCTCATTTACTTCATTTGCCTTTTGTATATATTTTAAGACAATTGTTTTTCAGGAGTAAACTCCAGTCAATCGTCGAAGCGGACACGCACAATATTTTTGTCACTAATGCCTCATACACTCAGCTATTTTTGGTATGTAGCTTAAGGCTGTTTGGTTCTTATTTGACCTACGTACTTACTTCTGAGTGTTACTTTATTGAATCACTAATGTCTCTTACACGAATTTATATCTTTGATATCTCTTTTGAGCCACATCTAGGTGTTGTTTTCAAGTTATACATTTATATTACAATCTTGGCAAACAGAAACCTGTAAACTATTTTTTAACAAGCGAAAATAGTAATTAGTAATGCCGGAACAGCTTTTTTGTCTCTCAATTTAATTAACTTAGTATATACAGGTCTTTATGCAGTTCTCATGTGATGAATCTTCACAAAACTTAATAATTGTACGCGAGTAAAGCCAATGTTACAAAATTGTCCTGTGGTAGTAGAGAATCCACTACTCCGTATCATCCTGTTAATGAAGTTTTGAGGCAACAGAGCAAATATGAAACATAAAATTGGCAGCACCATCATTCTTATCACATCTAAAAGCAATAAAAAATGCAACAGCAAAAAAACGGCGACAAATTGTTTACAACCAGTTTGCCAAGCGTGGCAACTATGGCAAAGCCCCCTTTGAGGCATTATATGGGGAGGCCTATGTTCGTCAGTGGACTCTTATTGGTATATATGAATGAAACATGCACAATTCATATGTTAATATTTTAATCAAATATTTCTCATTGAGCTACTTGAAAAAATAAGGTTTTCTGTTGTTCTTTAATTAGAAACAAAATTACTTACATCAGTATTCTACATGATTTTAGAAGTTTTGTTTTAAAAATGTGTTGTTAAAATATATTTTTGATAGTGATATTTTCTAAAAGTTTACTTTCTAAAATTAAATGTTCTGTTTTGTACATAACGAAACGTTAAAATGTCCTGCAAAAAGTGTTTATCTTAACCAAACGGAAGTTACACAACGTCTTCGCATGTTTTTTGTATGTTGATTATCCTTAAATTTACTTTTTTTACATGATTAATTAAGTCTTCTCGCTTTTTGTTTTAAGACGGTTGTTAATTACTGATAGTCTAGTCTGCTTATATCTGACAGTTAAAATATTTTAACGATGCAGTTCTGAAGAATCTAATCTTGCTCAGATTAACTTTTTTTCTTGAAATCGCTAATGTCCAGAAGACTTTTTTGGCTGCTACATCAGTGACCAATGCGCGAACTCGCACCGCTGCTATTCAATTACTAGACTGTAGTAAGAACAAAAACTTTGTGTAATGACTAACTGTGGGCGCCACGCTGTCTCAGAGATATCCATACAGTGTCCGCCGTGAATGAGTTTGCTGAAGTTGCACGAAACTATTTCTAGATTGTACGGCTTGCAGAAGTATATAATATACTTAAGAGAGAGAGAGAGCCATCTTGAGTTTGCATCTCATCGAAGACCTATAACCAAATGCGAGTCTCGACTGAGTTCTTAGCATGCCCGTACACTTATCGTTTTCTCAAGCTTTCTAAGGAAGATGAGATATTATATCATAGCTGTATGACACCGATAACCGTACGGTTCCCGAAATGATGTACAGACATGCGTTACGTTTGTCTTAACATCCTTGATTTGACTAGATCTAGAAGATTAATGTCAGAAAGTTATCTGACGACGAGCCGTGCTTTAAAAATGAATATATTTAATTATCATTACCGGATAATCATTCCGTAGGTACTTCGTTTACTTTCGTGCTTTTTTTCAAAATTAAATTAAACGTGAAAACGTTAAAAGTTAAAAAGCCTTAGGAAGAAATGCAAATAGAATAAAGACATATTCATCAGTTTTAAATTGTTTTTAGGTATACATTAGTCACCATCACCATCCATCTATACATTAGAGCCTATATGTAAAAGTCCACTGCTGAACATAGGCCTCCCTCATAGATTGCCTCATAGAGGATTTTGCCATAGTTGCCACGCTTGGCAACCGCAGTTTTTTATTATTATTTGGAGTTGTTATCAAGAAGATGTTGATGCCCATCTCCTGTTTCATTTCCCCCCTGTCTCTTACGACACCCTTGGGACGATATGGGGTAGTGGATATGCTTACACCGCCACTAAATGGTTACCATCACATTCATCGGCCCGTAAAAGTCCACTGCTAGACATGGGCCTCTTATAGAGAGCATTTACCTCAAATGTCAGGCTTGGCGGCAAATTAACGATCGCAGTACAAGACCTACCGTACTTTTAATTCTGCAGACCGTCGCCAGGCTGAGTATTTATGGCTTTTAAATATAACATCATCAATCGTAGTATATCAATATCGTTTGCATTATTACAATAGTATCAGATTAATTTAAATATAATTATCGAGTAGACACTTTGAAGATCACTATCAATTGATTATAAAGTCATTTATAAAATTACAATAATGCTATGAAAAAATTAATGAATATAAATCTGTTTAAAAACCCCAAGAGCGTGTGATTTTATGAATGTTTCCTGTTTCCTGGCAAAAAATATAATTTTTCTTCACGCATCAAATAAATTAATAAATTATTAAATTTTGGGTAAATACAGAATTACGTGTGCGTACACATTTAATTTTTATTAATAAAATCTGAACAAATACTTTTTATTCAATGTATTCGCGTATGTAAAAAAATATTTTTAATGGGTAATATAATATTTTGAAATTTATCATACTTAAATTTAATTCAGAGCCATATAAATGTTACGAAAACAATGCCGAACAAAACAATGGCCAGTTTATGATGATATATCCCAAGTTGATTTCGACCAGTCTTTATCGTCTTTTGAATTTTGAATATTTTGAATACTACAATATGGTATTACAAGTGGTATTTGACATCAACATATCAATAAAGTGTTTGTCTATACGATTTAAAATACCTAGCTTCTATTAAGCTGAGGGGGTTATTTAAATGATATTAAGACCATTTTTACATAAAACTAGTTGTTACGGATTTTATCGCGTATATTAACTTATTTTATATTCCCGACGTTTTGAGTACTTTCAGCACCCATGGTTACGGGTGGAGATTGATGTGATCGACGTCCCAATGTCGTAGTTAACCACGGCTATCTTCAAATTAAAATTATTAATTTTTGGTATGATCTACGCAGTATGAACTTATAGTATCTTGACGTCTTGCAGTTGTATGCTTGAGTTGGGATTTAATTTTATTAATTATAGGATTCCAAGCAGATGGTAGCACAATGCCATCACCATTGAAATTTGGATGTTTTTGATTTCAATAGCCTCGCAAGTCATCCCTGAAAGGAATGGGTGTTCTTTAGCGAGGATTTGCGGTTTATCGAATCTGATGTAGTGACGGGGCGTTCCTGTACTTGTTTACAGACTGCAGACTTCCCGTAGCGTCGATTCTTTACATCAGCTATCTGTTTTTTACGCGGGTTTTTTTATAGTCTTTTGGTCTGTCCTATGTAAGAGAGACCACATTCACAATCAAGCTTGTACACTTTTTTTTAATCGCATTGTATGGGTTTCTTTTATATATATTAATTCTACATAAAAATGCAATAACTTTATCTTAAGGTAGAATTGTGAAAGTATCGTCTACGTACCGTTTGTACAATCTTGGATTTACAGGAGAAGTAAGAAGGGCTTTCTCCTCAAAGTCCTCCATGAACATATTAGTGACAATGGGAGATACAGGTGAGCCAATCGCCATGCCATCCACTTGCTTATAGAACTCTTCCTTCCACAATAGGTAGCCAGATGTAAGGCAGTGTATATTCTACGTTTAATAATGCATATTCTACCGGCATGTTGTTTTCATCCAGCCTTCTAGTTACAATTGAGATTTAATCTTTATCATGTAAGCATGTGAACAGTGACTGCACATCGAAACTGACCATAGTTTCATTTTCTGCCAGATGTAGGTCTTTAATCTCGCTTCAAAAATGGTAGGAATCCTTTATATGTGCTCTTGTATGTTCACTGAGTGGTGAGAGTATTTTCGCTAAATGTTGAAGCCATTCTGTAAGTTGGTGGATCGATTTGGCTCACTATTGGACGTAGTGGAGAATTGGGCTTGTGTATCTTTGGTAACTCATAAAACTTCGGTAGTTTGGCACACGTAGGTATTATCGATGTTCCGTCCATATTTTCGGAGTGTTTCTTTATGAGGTCACTCATTATTTTAAGTGTGTTATTTGTTGGACCGTTTTTAACCTTTCTATAAGTGCTTACTCGTACATCCTACAAAAGTTCTTGTATTTAAGAATTATAATCTGATGTATCCATGATTACCGTGGCATTTTCCTTATCTACTCGGAGAATGGTGAGTTCTGGTTTGTTGCGTAAGTTGTTCAACGCTATAAATTCGTTTTTGGGAAGTTTGATTTCGACACTGAACTACGACGTAACATAGAAAAAATGTCTTGACGTATCGCTTCCAAATCTTCTTTCCACATATTGTCTTTTACTAAACAGCCCTCGACACTACAGATAATTTCTTCGTACCGTAATCTTCGCAAAATTAATTCCTTTCGATAATACTCTAATTGTTACATTTTCTAGAGCTTGTTTTGACAAATTATAGAAATCAATACTTCGGGAATTAAAATAAGTTAAATATGCGCGATAAAATCCATAAAACATGTTTTATTTTAATGTGTAGTAATCGCGTAAACATAAGAAATTATTAACCATTTTTAAATTTTTTGTCCGTCTGTATGACGATCCTGGCTAATCTTTGGAATGGCTAAATCGATTGTGATGAAACTTTACGAAAAGATAGAGAGCAATGTCAGGAGGGATCTAGGCTACATTTTTTGCCCGAAAAATCTAAAGATTAAAAAAAACTAAATATTGATAAAATAAATAGTCTTTGATTATCTTAAATCTAAATAACGCCACATTAATAAATCCTATCCAGGCGATGCCGGCGTGGATTGCTAGTGTTATAATATACTCTCACGCATAGAAGCCGGGAGAGACTACGGTATTTCATTCAGCATGACCCTGACACACCCTTCGCTTCCCATACATAGCGGCGCTTGACATAAATATATTTCACAAGTACCAACATCTGTAATCCAGACCCGGACATTAGCTCCGTGTGAGGTTCGCAACCGGCCCCACAACAACGCTATTGAGCCGCCGAATAATAAAAATTGCAATACAAAGATAAATTTAATGTACTTAGAAAATATTTCAAGCAATCTGCTTTAGCTGTAGTAGAAGAAGTCTAAAGTAAGCCATTACCAATTAGTTTTCATCACCAATGATTAATACCTCAGAATTCAATTTCTGAATAAGAGTGTAAATCAGATAAGGAAGGATAAACGGGGGGAAATCCAATCTGAAATATAGCATCGAGTTTGAACAGGATAAGACAGAAAGGTGCTCAGGGTATTTACCGCCATTATAAGATTTTTCGGAATAAAATTTTAATATAACATTTTATTTCAGTTATCTTGTCGTTGTAATAGTTACCAAGAAACCATAGCAGGGTTTCTTTTTAAATTTAATATGTTAGTATTTTTCGTGTATATTTCGAGTAAATGTTTTCCTTTTATCAGTGTCTAGAGCTTTTAAGCTTCTTGATCCTTTACTCGTACATACATCGCATAATTCTTACATAATAAAGTATCATACATAATAAATATAAAATATCATTTATAAGGCTAGTAAGCAGTTAATTGTTAAATTAAGGGCTGAACAGAATTACTATTTGGAGGACATATCCATTAAAAAAAATCGGGATATACGGATTTTGTATAATGGATAGGTATCTAGTTGTCGTTTACGAAGCATATGTGACAATATGAAATGATGATCATCACACATCGATTAGACATTTTGAATAAATTAGGTAATATTTACTCACCGATTTAAAATTACTTATTTATTGCGCTATTTGATATTTTAATACACATAATTATTATTTGACATGTGTAAACTTGTTTATTTAACTCATTTGATTTATATGGAATCACAATGTAATATTATGTTGTGAGAAGTATTATACTAAATATATTAATGAATGACGAAATAATTACTCCTTTCCCCAAAGCAACCTACGAACATCCTACTGTGCTTGTTTTAATTATGTACTAGTGATACATGATTCTGGAAGATCTTGAGGCCTGGTCTTCTTTTCGATCTTGAAATTGATGGCAGTGTGTTAATAAAGTAGTTCTTGTATCTTGTACTTATTTTTAATTTACGAACACAACTCGTCTAAATTTATCAGAAGATATGCCCTTTGAGGGCTTATGGGGCTAAGAAAACTCCGCCACTATAGATATGCAAGTTTTTAACATTGAAGTAAAATATATTACGTACTAGAAGAGACGCTGAGACTTGATCGTTTGTAACATGTATTAGAGGCCATGGGCTCAAACTTACTTAGTCTTACTTACTTAGTGTCTGTTTTAGTACATAGTACATATTAGTTCAATGGTTTTTAAGCGATTTTTTACCAAGTACGGAGTTTTTACAGAATAAGTGTTAGGGCCATGTATGCTTTAAGTGCTATTTTTAATAGTGGTCGCGTTCGTCGTCTCTCATTATTGTGAAATTGGCATTTCTGAAATTGCAATGTAATCCATTGCAATTTCAGAAACTTTACTTTCTTATAAATGTCGTATATAATTTGTAACAAAGGTGGTCGTTGTATCTCTGTATCCAAGGCACATCGAACCATTTGTTGCAAGGAACTACTTACTGTATGTAAAAATCACAATGATGTGCATCTCTGACATAATCCAATGCCTCCAAAATTGCAGTGATTTCCAAGGTCATAATGTATTACCTGATAATTAATTTTGAATATTGCCGACTTACCCAACTGAAAAGACAGACAAAATGTCCAAAGTCCATCTTTATACAATTTTATGCAATTAAAAATCAATTCGGTTTCACAAGGGGTCGCTCGACAACTGATGCTGGTGTTGAGCTGATTAAATATATCTTCAATGCACGGGAGAATTCACAGGATACTTTGGGTATATTATGTGACCTATCCAAAACCTTCGGTTGTTTTCACCATGAAACATTAATCAGGAAACTTCAACAATATATATACGGTGTAAGAAGTGATGCTCTTAAATTAATTATTTCATATTTAAGTACCAGAACGCCAAAAATTGTCAGATCTCTTCCGGGTCGATAGTACAAATGGGCGTTAATAAGCCCTGAGGCCTTAATTCTCGGCCCCTTTATCTTTCTTCTATATATTCATGACTTAGCTTACATAGTAGGGGATAACCATGATATAGTATTATTTGCTGATGATACTTCATTAATTTTCAAATTAAAATGACAATTACTAAAATACGACGAAGTAAATAATGCTATATCTAAATTAGTAAATTGGTTTAATGTTAATAATTTGCATTTAAGTGGCACTAAAACAAGATGTATGAAATTCATGACTTCAAATGTCAAACCTTTAAATACTAATGAAATTTTAAATGGGAGGAACTGAGTCATGTCTATACCAACATTTTTCTTGGAATCACACTAGACGCGAAGCTTCAATGGGGCCCCATATATCAAAACTAGCAAGCAGACATAGTTCTGCAGCATATTCTGTAAAAAAGATTAGAAATCTTACCAGTGTTGGAACAGATAAACTAGTTTACTTTAGCTATTTCCGTAGCATAATGTCGTATGGTATTATGCTATAGGGACACACGACTGACACTGAAATTATATTTTTTATAGAATAGGGCCATAAGAGCAATCTATGATTTAAAACCTAAAGAGTAGCTCCGATAAAAATTTAAGGAAATTAATATATTAACATTGGCCTCTCAATACATTTATGAAAATGTAATGTACGTACACAAAGTAAAGTAGTACCAGTTACTTGACTCCAACGAGTCAGTCATTCATTCTTGGGGCGATGTATACGCTTTTACAACAAAATCCCAGAAAGTATGCAAAATTTGACCTGCTCAAAGTTCAAAAACTTTATTAAACTAAGTTTGTATAAAAAGGGTTATTATAATATTAAGGAATTTATGGATGATAATAAGCCCTGGGAGTACTATTCATTTACTGCATGGGAATGAATAGTACTCCCAGGAGTAACGAATATCTGTGCTGTGATTTCGGCGGCCTTCCAGTCCTGTACCCATGTCGTTGGATGGCGCTATACTGCCTATCTGCTCAGATGTCAAGTACCTCAGTTCCCTCATTCAAGGCGACGGCGGAATAGATAGAGCTGTGCAGCATAGGATTAACGCAGGGTGGATGAAATGGCGACAGGTCACAGCCACAACGTGCGACCCCGAATGCCAATAAGGCTGAAGGAAAATTTACAAATCGATCATCCGACCTGTCGTCATGTATGGAAGTGAATGCTGGGCCGTCAAGAAGAAGGATGAAAATAGACTGCATGCGAATGAAATGAGAATGTTACGATGGATGTGTGGTGTGACAAGGATGGATAAGATAAGGAATGAGTATATAAGAGGAAGCCTGAAAGTAGCGCCAGTGGTAGAAAAGGTGAGAGGAAGCAGATTGGCATGGTTTGGGCATGTGATGCGGAGGAATGAAAGTCATGTCACAAAACGAGTGTTGAATATGAATGTGGAGGGACACACGGGCAGAGGAAGGCCGAATAAAGATGGATCGATTGTGTGAAGAGTGATATGAGAATGAAAGGAGTAAGTATGGAAATGACGGCTGATAGAGGAATGGAACAAAAGATTTACTGCGCCGACCCCAGATAATGAAATGGTTTAGAGAATGATGATGAATAAGCCCTGGGAGTGAGGTGATCGCTACCAAGCTATTTCTAATTTGTTTTGTTTTGTTAATTGTGTAACATACATAATTGTAAGCTGTAATTTTTTTAAAGTCCCGCTGGGTTTCTTGCTGGTGTTTTTTATAGGATAAGGGTGACAAGCGAGCACACAGTCCACCTGATGGTAAGTAGTTGCTGTGGACCATAGACATCTAGATCTATCTTCTTTTGCGAATAAAATACAGATACGTTGTCAGCCGTGAGGACTGATATGGAATGCCTCTTTTCCAGTAAAAAGGGTTTCCGGTTCTCTACACTCACCAAACGAAACCCAGCAGCATTAAGCTGCTATTTTACGCTGGTATTCTGTGGTCCTTCCCCGGGCGAGCCAACCCATTCGTGCTAAAACTATACTATTAATATAGCTGTAGCATGGCTCTACCACGTATAAAAACGAAAACGAAAAACTACTGCTGACCGTTGTGCCAATCTTATATTTTTGTATTTCGCTACTAAGTCAAAAACCAAGAAAATCTTATGTCGACTCTGGTCATTACGATATAATCAACACATATATAATACCAAATAAAAACCACGATCGGGAGCAATGTTCAAGGTGTCGTGTACTGCACGTCAATCCGTCTACAAGGTATGCCGTAGCGTAGTAGGAAAGTTCATGGCTAATGATTACAGATAGATGGCATTCTATTAATGACCACAGATGACAGTTTATTGGTGATTAAAATATATTTTAAAATCACCTAACAAAAATAAGTTTATATTTATAGTCAACTTATCTTTTCACGGTTTATTTTAGCTATACTTATGTGTATCGTCGTTATCATCATCATTACAGCCCTTCACAAGTCCACTTCTGAACATAGGCCTTCCCAAGGAATGCCACAAAGCAGGTAATTAGCAAAAAGTTAAAACATTAATTATCTTTTCACATCTTTTTTATTTCCTTTTTGTAGGTTTTTGAAAGAAATTGCTGATAGCAATAAGAACGCCTTTTGTTTTTCAATTCGGTCTTCACTCACTGTTAGCGACGCGCCTATAAAAATTGTTTACTCAAATTCATGTTAGAAGCAAATATATTCAATAAAACGTCGAACAAAAAGTCCGGAGTTCAATTCCCCGGTTGTGCGAATTTGCTTTTTGTTTTTATTATGTATTAATTTAGAGTCATGTATTACATGGCAATGAGGTCCATGAACTCAGCACTTGCTGGGTTCGGCATAAATTGCTCCTCGAAGTGCTCTACTAGGATATCCGCTCTACCCTTGGCATCGTAACAGCGTTCGCCCGCGTTGTTGGTCAGCGGGTAAACAGCGGGTCTTGTTTTTGTTAACTGTCGGTTCAATTTGTAGAACGACGCATCTTGCTCTTCCGCTTTCCAGATGCGCCGCTCCCAGGCCTCTCTTCTGTGGGTCTGGATTGCAACCGACAGTTCGTCCGTGAGTTGGTTTAGTCTGCATTTTAATTTTGGGCAGCGAGTACGCGCCCAGAGCTTTTTCAGCGCCCTCTTGCGCTTAATTTGAGTGCATATGTCATGCGGTAGAGCGTCCTTTTTTGCTGTTATCGGGACGATCGTAGATGCCGCGTTGATTGGATTTTCTTGGATAAATTGGTTGCAGCGGCCTCTACGTCGTCCGCTGTGCTTATAGGTGTATATGCTGGAGGTCTCTCCTGCAGGTGTTGGTGGTAGAGCCTCCAGTCTATTTTAGTCTTAAAGGCTCTGGGCAACGTAGTCACCGCCTTGAGGCCAAGGGTAATCAATATCGGGAGGTGCTGTGTATTCAGGTCGAACAGCACCTCTACCACTATCGGGTAGTTGACGTTCCTAGAGAGCACGATGTCCAGTACGTCCGGACTTCTGCGCGTATCAGTTGGAACGTGAGTTGGTTCCTCGGCACCTAAAACGTCATAGTTATTTTCCTCCGCATATGGTTATAGTACATGACCCGCCGGGTCGTGTACTATACGTACACGACCCAACGGGTTAATCAATCTAGATCCCCACGCCGGGTGTTTGGCGTTTAGGTCCCCGGCGATAATGGTGGGCGTTGTGCCTTCCATTACTGTCCGGACGTCTGAGGAGTAAAATGGAGTCCCTGGCGGGCGGTATGCTGCAAAGATCTTTAGTTCCTCGCCCGCCGTCTCCATTTTTATGCTGATAGAGTTTAGAGCGTTTGGTAACCTGGCAGGTCCAGCTTTTGATGGACGATGTCTCTCCTCACTAGAACCGCCGTGCCTCTATAGGCGGTCCCTTGAGGATTGACCTCGTCCCGCCTGTAGATAAAGTAATTTGGCAGCTTTAGATGCGTCGATGGTCTTAATTTCGTCTCTCCCAGCAAGATCACTTGGATGTCCTGTTGTTGGGCGACTGTGCGGAGTTCATGGATCCTCTGTTGTATCCCGTCCGGGTTCCAATAGAGGAGGCGCAGGTTACTCTCCTCCGTAATGCCGAGCCAGTAGTGATGCCAGCGCCTTCATTACGGCGGTTATAGGATCCGTCCCGGCCCTAATGTCGGCCAGGACTTGACTGCCGACCTCGATAGCTATGCCTACCAATTTTTGGATGGCGTCAGCTGTCTCGTGGCCGGCTGGTGGTGGTTGTCTTCTAGTAGTATTTACTGGTACTGGTCTCGGGACGTTGGTAGTGGTCTCATTCCTGGAGGTAGAGCGCGCTCTATGTGTAGAGCGGGCTCTATTTTCAGATAGAGCCCTTTCCGGCACTCAACCTATGTTGGTTTTGATCCTGGTAACCTGCGCCTTGGCGGCTATCCTTACTGATGATGTCGGGGTAGAGGTGACAGCCTGTGGAGGAGGAGGCTGCTCCTTACTTTTCTTTCGCCTCACCCGCTTCCTCTTCTTTGAGGGTTGACGCTCTGTTGCGTCGTTAGCGGGGGGCTGAAGAGATGCCCCGGTAGTTGCCCTTGTTTCAGTGGGTTCTACCGTTTCCATTGGTGTTATAGTGGGTGGGGGGGGGCTGATTGCCTACCCTTTCCTCTTACGGTGGCCCACCCGTCCTCCTGTATTGTGACCGCTCTCGGGCGACTCTGGGGGATTTTCTTCGGGTCCTCCGGGAGTAGTCCCGGCAGAGTAATCCCCTGCCTCCTTGCGACCCTCCTTAGGACTGGGCAGCGGCGGTCATTTGCCGTATGATTTTGGGCGCAGTTGGCGCACTTGGGTTCCTCCTCTCTACCCCTGGGGCAAAGGCTGGCGATATGCTCCCCGGCACAGCGAACACACTTCGGAGGCCTGAAGCAGTTGGCAGAGGCATGCCCAAAAGCCTGGCAACGGTGGCATTGTGCCGGTCCCGTTTTTCTTTGCCAGGCTTCTATGACTACTCCTCTCATGTAGAGGAGTTCGTCGATTGCGTACAGTTGGTTTAGCTGCTCCAGGCTCAGGTGCTCGAGCTGTGCGAAATATAGGGATCCAGGTCTTCCTCTTCTGGGAGGTATCGCCTTAATGAATTGAATTGGGAAGCCCTTTGCCTTGATAGCCTCCTCTATGGATTTTGTATCCGTGCCCACTGGCAGCCCCCGGATGCCCACCTTCATGGGCTTCTCCTCATCCGGGATATAACAATACCAGGACAGCTGTGGTGATTTTTCCGTGAGCTCCACCAAGTACCTTTGTATGGTACGGAAATCATCGGGGCTCTGCGGGGCGAATCTAACGCCCTTCCCGAATGGGCGGGCACTGAGGGCATGGCCTAATTTTCTGTTCAGTACTTCGAAATGCTTCGTCCAATCCGGGAGGCATTCCACTACGATAGGCGGGTAACGCGCCTTTTCTACTTCTCTCTCTGGTTGAGGTGCTACCGCCGCCTTTGTCCTGTGTATTGCAGGAGCTGCTGCCAGCTGGGCGTATCTTGTTGAGGACCTCTGACCGTCATCCTGCGGCAGGCCCAATGGGTTGGTATTAGCAGGCGATGATCGTCCGACGAATGCAGCTAGGGTCGCGTATGTAGTGGATCCCCAGCTGTAGGTTTCTTCACCTCCTTGTTCCTCTTGGGCCGAGTCCATAAGGCTACGTCGGTCCGGTGAGATGTAGGTAGGTGGTTGAGGTGGCGATGGCGATTTCGGCAGGGTGTTATGTACCGTCTTCCTTTCTGCTGTTCGTGGTTGTTCGTCCTAGTCGGGCGAGGACGAAGATGAGGATGACGATGATGACTCTTGGCCTGGTGAGCCGATGCATTGCCTCTTTTCATGGAGGGAAGCCTCGGTCTCCGGTGGAGTGTACCGTCTCGCCGTTTTCTTAGCCCGCTGTGGCAGCCACAGACAACCACGACTTTCCAGCCCAGTCGTTCGTTCAGAAACATTGGGCGTGAGCGCGGCGCTCGGTGCGGACTCCTTTTGCGGCGATTGGACTTTTCTTCTTGGGATTTGGCTAAACGTAGCCACTACGGACCGTTCCGGGTTTGATAAGTCCCGTACAAGTAGAGGGCGCTCCAATACGCCCGGGCGATCCGGGGGTTTCCTAACGCGAGGGATTGGGGGCTCCCCCTTCCCCGTCATGTTGAGTCCCTACAAGTTTGTTACAACTGTTCTGTGTAATGATGCGCAATGTGTCCTATCTATTACCTTACCTACGAGCCGACAGCGATGAAGCGCGACGCGAATGGTAGGTGGGGCGGAATGAGGTGATGGCTGCAACACTTAGGCGTACTACCTACCCCTTTCTGACGAAAGGGTTGGGGGAAGTGCTTAGATGACACACTAGAACGCGACTAGACACTTAGAGTACGAGAACGCTCTAGAGTGCCTAAGAATCTGCGTAAGGGCCGGTGACCTCGACGCTTCTCGGAGTATGCGGACTCGACGATTAGCGGAGTATGACGTACCGGTGGTTGCTTGGGACCACTGCTAACCTACAAACAACACACACTTAGGAGATTCTAGATTAGCCTCCTATCGATGTAATTAGAGTCGTGTAGAAATTGGTTTTTCACATAGTAGGAGATGTGAGCCGAGTGCAAAAAGTAGCAAAATATAGATTTTGATTATTTGTAAAATTTCAGTAATTTGTGTAAAAAATAGGTCAAAATGTTTCAGGATTGTTGTGTGTATAAAATAAGATAGTTCTGTGTTAAAATTGTTTAGATTTGTGCTAAATATAGTGAAATAATGATAGCTTTGTATAAGAAATTTGAAAGTGTTTTAAAGATAAAAATATGTGTAAAAATGTGAATTAAACTATTGTATTAGTTAAGTTATCTATATTTTCAAATAAAGAATGTTGTTTCAACCTTATATGTTAAATATTTAAGAATTCTAACTTAATACATATGTTGTAAAATAGGCATATTTTGTTAAATAAATAAAAGATTTCTTATACGATTATAATGTAAAGTATGTTGTAAGATTAGGACTTTTTTGTGCTATCATTATAAATAAATTTTATGACTGTATGTTTTGTACAAATAAAAATATTTGGAAATCTATAAGAGTGCAATAGAACAAATTGATATTATTGTAATGTAAAACCACGCGAAGGGCGCGGCTCTTTCGAGTATAGCTTTGCGGTAGCTCAGTAAATTTGTTTTTATGCAATTCGTTCGGGAACTGTTCGGGAACTGTTCGGGACCAGCTACCACTATACTTTTAAATCAAGAATCAACAAACATAGGTAAGTGATAGGAATAGGAAAGTAATCAGTTGTACTCTTATGGAGAAATTGTGATGATAATTGCTGTTTTATTCCTAAAGGATCTTCCACCACCTAAAATACAGTCCACAAATCAAGGGACGACTGGACCGGAACCACTTCAAGAGGACCCTTAATGTTTGTCGTCTGACCTTTTCTTGTCAGAAAGGGGGGCTTCAGACGCTCTCTTGTGATACTCCTTCACGGGGTTCACACACACCTCGTTGACCACCCGAACCCAACGTGGTGTGATAAAGAGTTTCTGGGTAGAACGTCTATGGGGAACTAATCCCAGTTTGATTGGATCCTTTCAGATGACGGATCTATGTCGAGAGCCTGAATGCCCTAGCCCGTTTCACCCACTACCACACGTCCAAATTATATGAAAATTTGAAGACGTGTTCAGTACTATTGACAATACAATAAGACTACAATACAATAATTTCATGGCTATGAGATTATTGTATTCTCATATATCTCATTTCTCTCAATCTATAGACTATCTCATCTCTGTCTGTAGACTTTATTTGTAATATTTTTTACACAGATCTTAGCTGTTAAATTTTCACGTCTTTACTATAATGGAGTTCCGAAAATTAAAGCCTGATTCTATTAACTTGACGATTCACCAGGTGTGATAAATAATGTAAGGCAAACATACAATACCAAAGTAGGACCTATGATTAGCGAACACCAATTAAACATTCACAATTATTTTATGTTGATCGTTATTTGTTTTAGATTATGGGAGTGAGACAGGATTACATATAATAATGATGAATATACGGCCACGGTAGTATTTGGGACATTGTTAAGATCATTCAAGAAAGTAACCTTATGGATACCAGTTACAAGAAAATCTTATCCATAAGAAGAGGAAAACCTACCTTAAGATCGACAGATGGCAAAAAAAAAATGATTCCTGAACTTATCCGAAGAAGACACGTCAAAAAGCTAAAAGCCGAGTAAAAATTTGTTCATCACCTTTTAAAATTTACTAGGACTATCTAGGATTACGATCGTCAATCTGCCTACCAAGCAAGCCGTGTAAGGCATATCCTCAGTACTACAGAAAAGGCTCAAATAGTCATATTAAATCTTTGTCTGGTTTGTAGCACTCCTTATCTGCCTAAAAATCCGAATTGGTACCACCCTCTTTCT
>JAGSMP010000262.1:0-77500 GCA_029286625.1 Parnassius orleans | reverse complement strand
CGATCACGTTAAGCAGGCATCCAGTTAAATTGCAAAAACTGTTCTGATACATTTTCTCATTTCCGTATTTTTATTTAAAAACGTTAAACTTTTTAATAATAATAATAATGAATTAATAATAATAATAACTTTTGATAAAAAGTAAAAGTCGATTTCAAGTTGCTAAACGGAAGCAAAGACGAATAACTCATCCTGTTCCTACTCTGGCAAGTCGTGTCTTTTCACACACGTGTTCTATCTCCACCTGCACAGCGGACTCCCCCCTACGCCCAGTCCGTTACGCAGAGGCCATGAGGCCATGAAAACGTTGACAGAACGGCGCATAGTAACATAGACATTTTTCTGCCCCCGTGGCCTCCTGCCGCCGTATCACCAGTGCGGCCCCGCCAGAACCAAGAAGGATAATGCGAGTAACATATCTTAACTGATGATAAGCTGAAGTACTGATACCTCACACTGATGAAGTGACAACCAGATAAAACATGCAGGAAGTCGATTGATGCAACTTCATCGGTGCTTTGCGTCAGTCTGTGGTGAAGACTTATGTTTAGTACTGGATTTGTGATGAGCTGTAATACCGATGCAATAATAATTACAGCTGATACTATAAAAGCCATTTACTATTTCTGTCAATAAACGTCATTTAGTACTCCTTTTATCATCTTCAGTCATTGGTGGCTGCGTGTGCAAGATGTTTAATTCAATGACTTTTTGTTTTTGTGGAGTTAAGATTATGCGGCAGAGGAGAAAATAAAATTTAATAATAATAATATATTAATAAAATTTTAGTAAATGAAAATTGGTAATGCTTGAAGTTGTACCGCTTCCGATTCGTATATATATATATATATATATATATATATATATATTGATATATATAAATGGTAATTACAAGCAAACCGCATCAGTCGAAGACTTTTGGCTTCAAGCTTTGCGGTAAAGGAGTAAGAAAATTTGAAGTCCGCAGAACACTCAAGTAATTTTCTATCTGCTTCTAAAAGTTTTCTTATAAAATCGGTTCGACGCTTCGGTAGCACAGCAAAACGTTAGATTGCTGACCGCACAGAATAAGTGAATGGCCTACTAATAATAATAGTTTCGAGTCTGGTTGTTTGTTCATGTGCAATTTTTGAAACATCACGGTACTAGAATATTCCTTATGTGGGTGACTACGCATTAGATCGTTTTGAATTGTACTTAATGTTGGTACCATAAGGGAAATTTTACAATTATTTTATTATAAAAACAAAACAATAGGCGAAGAAAATTGCTACGGAGAAAGTTTTAAGTAAATTCATTTAAATCGGGAATAAGTTAGTGCTAGTCTGAATTTTAAGTAAGTTCTAAGGAATTTATAAGTCAAAATAGTGGAAAATCGTTAAATTTTTATAATTGAATATTGAAATGTTTACGAAAAGTTTTATTGACAGTAAGAAAAAACTAATTTCACAAATTTCCATATTATAATATTTCTATATCCCCAGCCAATAACAAAACAATATATTCTCAACTTATCCAGGGTAACTTCACCAGGATTTTCTACAATTAATGAATGATACTCTTGTAAGGAGCAAAAAGCGTGACATTTTCATTTAAGAATGCCAAAATCCACACCACAGATTAGTAATAGGTAGAGATGGTCTAATTTAAAACTGAACACGCTTTTCTTGCATTTTTGGTTAAATTCGTCACACTTACCGTTTTAAGTATCATAAAATCTAAATCTGCGTGCCCATTCTATTGTGTTTTAGTAGATTTAAACATTTTTACTATACTCGTATTTGACATGTTAAAAGAAAAAAAATCTAACAAAAATAAAAGGGAGGCACGTGCAGTTTTTAATTAGACAATCTCTACCGGTACCTAACGATCTGTTCTACGGTCACAAAATTCGTTAAAAGTAAGAGGTAAATTTTTAGTCATGTATGCAAGCTAATTGGTGCGTTCTTGAAAAGAGCTTTATCCAGCTACATATTACCCGAATTTTATCCCACAAATTAAATACTTTTAAAGTTTATATATAATTTTGCAGATTAATAAACAATTACAAAATATTAATTCATTCCCTGAGCTAAGGCAGGCGACATTACAGAATATACAACTTTAAAATTTCAGTACAACCTTTATTTTATTCGTTATAATATTAATCCCCATATATGTATGGGGCGTACATGATAATGATGATGTTGATAGCATCATCATAATCAATTAGTATATAACTATATAATCGAGTTGTTCTTAGGATTTACCTCTAATTTTTTGCTGGTTGTTCATCAATAACCGACAACCACGTAGCTAAGCTGCAGGCCTTAGTGGATCGCGAGTGCTTTGTTTGTATTTCAGTCACGGCCAATTTTGTTTTCAAGTGTAGTCGAATTTTATTACTATAGTGTTTGTGACAATGCATCAAAATTTACCTAAGATCTTATAATGTAGGCATTAAGCTATGTATTTTTTTTTTTGATTATAAGACCATTTTTCACAATACAGTTTGAAAAAGTCAATTTCCGTGCAAGAGAAACTATTTCTTTTGAGTTTTGTTTGTTCTGAATTACTCCGTGCGAGTTTCACATGACTCGCTATTTAACATGGCAGGAGAAGCCATTAATAAAGTGAAGGAAGCATTGCTGATCGGTAAGTTAGCCACGAGGGTCCCGCATACTCTGGATGATCATCAAAAGGAGTTCCGTCATAAGGTTGTCCTTAAAAACTTGTTGTATTTAATAGGTCGGTTGACATGCTGAAATCTGTCATCAACAAATAAGACTTGAGTGCTATTTGACACTGCTCCAAAATATCAAACCCGATCGTGAGTTATGCCAAGCGAGCGGCCAGAGACGATATCACGCCCAGAGTTACACGAGCGCAAGCTCTTGCTACCAAAGAGTGGGCATGGATAGGCGTTGCGTTTTGGACTACATTTGAAGAAATCGTCAGCATGACTTCTGAACGGTATCATTCATTTCAGCCAATAAATATTCCAGACCCAGTAGCTTTTAATAATAATAATAATATTTATAAGCCGCATAACCTGTTATAGAAAACTATATAAAATTGTAACGATTGACAAACGTCAATGGTTACAATTTTTTTACATTGATAGAATCAGCAATATGAAGACATTACGAATGACACTTCTCAACAATATCCACAATGTTTTTTATAGAATAAGGGTGATGAACGAGCACACAGTCCATCTGACGGTAAGTGGATGCTGTGGCCCATATACATCTATCTTATTTTTTCTTCGTATTCTGTTAGTGCTTGCTCCTTCTACGGTCGAGCCGACCCATTCGTGTTACAACCATAATATAGTTGCAACATAGCTCTCCTACATGTATCATATTCGTTTTAAGAACCTAGGATTATTATGTCACCCATGAATAATAAATTAAGATTTACTCGTTTGTAATCAGTCGTTTGTGAAGTTGAGAGCTTGGTTAACGGAATTTTTAACGTAATGATCCTTGCTCAAGGACTGCTTAGGTCTCATATAATCGTAACATTTATTACTAATACACAGTGATTCACCTGAGACGATCCATACAAGTACTTTGTCTCAAATTATTAAGCGAATTTATTTTACGTTCTCTTTTTTTATTCTTTCTGCCAGTTTATTAAATATGTGATATTAATTTGTACGATTCACTTAAGTATCGTTTTGCTTTTAAACTTTATTCATATGAATTATCTGTCCCTTTGTGTGGAATCATTAGCATAGTCTACACAAAGAAACTTTTAACAAACATCGAGGCTTTTATTTCCATAATCTTATTAAAATGTATAACTAAACTATGTGTGATCATTAAAGGACCCATAAAGCAGTTTTTAGGCCATAAACTGTATTTTTTATAATTAGGTCCTCTTCTAAAGTCGCAAGCTTTGTCAATGCATAAATTTTAACTCCTGACGTTACATTTATTTATTATAAATAATTATATTATGCACAATTAAGTGTTGTTGATGATATTAGTGATGCTATGCATCTAATTTCAAAGGACAATACTCGGCTATTTGATACTAAAGCATCAAGAATGGCCAGACAATAACACCGTGTGTATGTTTTGACACATGAAACCTTTTCTTCGAAAATACACATTAAAATGAAGGCCTTTATGAATGGTCAACTGGATATTTATTCTAGCCGACAAAGGCAAATAGTAACTTAACCACTAATCGGCAACGACATCACCATCACGTATCATAATCTGACATTCCACGCTTACATTAAGGCCGTTCTTCTCGCCCTTACATTTAAAACATTGTTTTCCAGTAATGTCCGTTCAACTTACCGGTTTATTGAGAACTTCACTCAACCATGACTCCGGAGCTTACACACGAACACACGAGGAGCAACTTTATGAACTTTTAAAGTTTCGAGCTTTCTTACACCGAAACACGCAAAGTTTACATTTAACCGTGAATCTGATTAGCAACGTTGAGTTGGAATAATGAGGTGACAATGTTGTAATAGATCTTTTTTGCCGCTAAACAGGTTGACGGGTACGGAAAGTGAGTTTGTTGCACGGAAAGTTTGTGCTGCGGAGCGACCGGTACTTTGACGTGAACGCTCGGCGAAGCTCGGCACACGGAGTGAGTTGAATCGCGCTGGCAGGAGGCGCGCGGAGTGGCAACACCGCGTCGCAGCCGACACCCCGCAGGCTCCTACACTGCGCGCTGTCATCGCCAGTGGTGGTTAAATGTAACTTTTATTGCAACAAACCTATTTCTATATGCTTGCTTATACACCTCAAATAATTTAAAAAAATTGTTTATACATTATTTTCTCAAAGATTATTTTTAAAACCTTAACGATGTCATAATAATGAAAGTCTTAAAAGTGCTTAAAAGTTTGGTGAGCTTACATTTTAAATATTTTTTGATGCTTTGACTTCGTCACCTATGCTAATGGATCAGATTTTAGTCATTTTCTTTAACTCCATTAAGTTAAGATTTAAAGTACTTAAGGTTTTTATTAAATATAGTTTTAATGTTTAAAACTATAGATAAAGCCAGTGAGCGATAAATAGCAGTGTGGCCTTCACTTAGAGACAGGATCTTACCAATCTAGCTTTGTATCCACATCCACGGAGTTCGTTCAATGACGCCATCAATGTTTTATCATTTACCTATTATCTCGACGGCTTAGCTGCAAGAATCGACAACTTAAAATATTCTAGAAATAATTGAACGTATTAGTTAATTTTCAAATACTAAGTACCTACCCAATACAGATTCACAAATACTTTGTATTTATAACCCCGATTGTATTAGGTACACGAAAAAGCATGATATTAATAAACAGATATTTATTCAAAAATTAAAAGAATTACGACAGTACTTTTCTGTTATCAGAGTTTTACCGGTTTTTAATTAGCGTCACAATTTTTTGAAGATTTATATAAATATTCTAGATAAGAGTCTATTAGTAACCGAGACGTTGTAGCTCAGAGCAGCCAAGACAGCATGTCTGAGAAATAAAATATGAGGATATCTGAAGTCCGCACGCACTGGAGCAGCATAGCCAACGAATAATAATATAAACGTTGCAAACTAATTGCTCTGAAGCACTCTCAAGGCATTTCTCGCGATGGCTAATATACTTTATACATATTATTATTGGTCCGCGAGCTCATGACGCATTTTTCGTGAAGTGTTTAATGCATCATGAAATTTTGTTGAAAAGTATCAGTCCACTCAATAAGCAGATATTTGACTGTTCGCCTGGCCTACCTGTACATCTGGTACTGCGCATACAGGTACGTCGCAAAAAAAAAATCGCCCAAACCAAAGTGTTTGATTAAAATAATAATAATGACTATCCGTCAGCTAAGTTGATAAACAATTAACAAAAAACATGGCAGACACTTCTGAAGAGGTTGACATAGGGGCAAAATACCCCAAAGCTGTATTTTCAAAAATTCCAAAAAAAGTATTCCAAAGACAGTTGCTCCGGGGGTTAATAATTTAAAAATATTTAAATAAATCTGATCTACTCACTGGTCACACGCTTTACTACCAAGTAATTTCGGCACATTACTTGGTACTTGGCGCAGTACCAGCCAGTTAGGCCAGGCAAATAGTCATGTACCTGCTTATTAAGTGGATTGATACTTTTCAACAAAGTTTCATGATGCATCAAACACTTTATGTAAAATGCGTCATGAGCTCTCGGACCAATGCGCAATCTGTCAGAAAGTACGAAATTTTGACGTTTTCTTATAATGAGTTTTACGACACTCAAGGGACAATGATTGATTCTTTGGATAACCTTGTGGTGGATTCATCTGTGGAATACAAAATTTAAGGCATGATAATATAATATAAGTTTAATGGGCTATAGAGAAGAAAAAATATTAAAATACGGAAAATAATAACAGCGTTTAATTTTGTGCACTTTCATCTAGGTATTATTTAAATTGTAGCTTCATGTGTTTTCTTTAGTTTGGAATTATGTGAATTTAAGCCACTTTCAGATTTTTCTCCAATAACTCAAAAACTATTAGACCTACAAACTTATAATTTTGCATGTCTAATAAAGATCCCAAATTTGAATGGGTCCCGAATGGTTCGGCTCGACCGGGGTAGGACCACGCTCTCACAGAATACCAGCGTAAAATAGCAGCTTCATGCTGCTGTGTTTCGTATGGTGAGTGTAGAGAGCCGGAGACCCTTTTTACTGGAAATGAGACATTCCATCTTAGTCCTCAGGGGTGACAACGCATCTGCATTTTGATTCTTAATCGAGGATAAATGTAGATGTCTATGGGCCACAGCATCCACTTACCATCTCGATCTGACGCTCGTTCGTCATGCTTATTCTATTAAAAGGAATATTTACAATGGTACTCGGTTCAAATTAGTTGTCTTCTTCTTAAAATAACGTGGTAGACAGAAATAATGCCACCGGTTATAATGTTAGTGATAAAGTATATATAGTAGATATAGATGATATAGATATAGTAGATATAGATATAGTAGGTATCGCTCTCACAGAATACCAGCGTAAAATAACAGCTTAAGGCTGCTGTGTTTCGTATGATGAGTGTAGAGAACCGGAGACCCTTTTTGCTGGAAACGAGGCATTCCATCTTAGTCCTCAGGGGTGCATCTGCATTTTGATTCTTAATCGAGGATAAATAAAAATGAGTATAATCAGGTGGACTGTGTGCTCGTTTGTCACCCTAATTCTATAAAAAATCTTTACAATGGTACTCGGTTCAAATTAGTTGTATTCTTCTTAAAATAACGTGGTAGACAGAGATAATGCCGACGGTTATAATGTTAGTAAGAGGTACTGGGTTGTTTTATTACACGAATTCGCATTAAACGAAACACCTACAACTTTGCAATTACAATAAACAAAGCAATTTCCAAGAGCGCACCTAAAGTTTGGCAGGGCCAGATAATGATGATTTTGTCGCATCACTTTGTGACTCAAATATCATAAACATTATGTATTCTTCTTCATCATCTTCATTAGTCTGTGTAAGTTTACTGCATGGCATGGGCCTCTCTCACTGTGGTGATTGTGTCGGGTGACTTGCCATTATTGTCACGGTTTGCAGGCTATCGCAATACAAGACTTCTCGCATTTTTTACGTTGCTGCAAGAGTCCGGCTCTAACGTAACCGGGTTATACTGCCATAAAATATCGCAAGCCATTCTTCTGTAGTTTCCCATAAACGCCTCTTACTACATCCCTGGGATGTAACGGGTTGCTGGATTCATTAACGATGAAGTTTGCAATGCAATGTCTGTTTAGTCCTTTTCATAAGTTTTGTTTTTCATATTTTCTTAGTGCATATATATGTTACTTAGTTTTATCTCTATATATAAAAATCAATTACTGTCCATTAGTCTCGCTAAAACTCGAAAACGGCTCTAACGATTTTTATGATTTTTTTTGTGCGTTTGACTGAAAACCAAAATCCTAATAAATCGCTAAGCAATTAACGGCCAAATACCTAGGGGTTACATTCGACCACGGCATGACCTTTGCTAAACACATTCGCAATGTCCGCAACCGAGCCAAATTCATTACTAGTCGCCTCCACCTGACTGAGAGAAAAGCGACTTTGTGAAACAAGTATGTGTGAGTGAGGTGCGATAGAGGAGGACGTTCACCATGTTCTATGGGAATGTCCTCTGTATGATGACCTAAGAGTGAAAATGATGGATGGACTAGTTCGTTCGGTTCAAGGGCCGATCTATTACTCGGGTCTCGTCAGCGGCGGGGAGAACTACAGGCTGTTGCGCGAGTTTGCGCATAGATAGCATGACCGCAGGAGAATGATAGAAAGAATGCTGGCAGAAAGGCCTGACGAAGTAGGCGTCAGTGTGTCGTCAGCCCCAGAAGGGGGAGAATTACGTTAAACTGGGACAAGGTATAGACGAAATATTTGTAGGGAGTCAACAAAGTGCGCGCGGGAAAGAGCCACGTGCAAGTACCGCGCGCATCTCCCGAGATTCGGCCCGTATGACCTGAGGATCGGTAGGGCCATGGGAGGTGGTGGGTAGTCGCCTCCACCCGCTAGTTAACAGCAAGAGCAAACTGTCCTTAAGACATAAGCTCCATTTCTACATAACATGAGTAAGACCTGTCATGTCATACGCAAGCGTAGCCTTCGTCCACGCGCTCAAATCTAGTTTGTACAGCCTCCAAGTTGTCCAATTAGCTTCTTTCGCAAAACCACCGAAGCCCGTTGGTACCAGCGAACTCCGACCTACACAGAGATTGCCAACTTCCGAGGATCTCAGAGTATTTCAAGGAAATGCGCTATTTCGAGAGCGCCGAAACACATCCCAACCGCCTAGTGGTAAATGGAGTCCTACCTACGTTCCGACTCCAAACATCACGGCCACTCTCCGGAGGCACCGCAACGTTTTAATTGAACCCCCTGTTCCGCTAGACTCCGACGATCCGCGTTCCTGGGCGGTTCTCACCTGTACACAACAACACAAGTTTATTTGTTTTAGTGCAACGTTACGAAATCAACGTTAAACAACAGCCCTGAGTCCGGTGACGCTGTAAGAGCCGAAAGACTAACAGCACTAACATCATCAGAAAGAAGTTACTACCTAAGACTAGCAGAGCTGTAATATTATTATATTTGTTTTGACAACAAAATCAAGTATCAAGTAACAATAGACTATTATTATATATTATATATTATTTACCTGAGTGACCGAGCTTTGTTCGGCGCTAGAAAAAAAATATTTTCTCAGGGATGAAGCCAATCTAGATAAACTTGGAAAGTAAAACATTATCTAATCATAAGATTACATCTATTGTTAGAACCGTTTCAAAGTAACCAATCACATATATTACACACATATTCAAGAACTGCTTTCTTAAAGTATAGGATGTAACGGGTGTCTTAGCATATTATTATGAATGAAAAATGTATATTAATTTATAATATAACTTCGAATTATAGTAGGTACGTATATAGCAAATTCAATACCGGCGTGAAGCACTTCTTTAAACTGGACACCAAAAATAACACTGAGTTTTAAAGAAACAAAACAATTTTAATTAATTTATTTTTATTATTTTATTAAAGTGCAATAGTTTTTGTTTAAAGTTAATAAAGAACTATATCGTGATTAAACTCGCTAACAAAGACGTAATAAGGAAATATCCTACGTTTTTTTCGCCGTGGGTTTTCGGCTTTATTTTGACAGGGTCTAAACCATACAGATAGGAATTACATAACATACGTATCTGTTCATATACTGTAGTATAAAATAAACTGAATATACATGCTAATGTGAACTCTATATTATAATATAACAATGGCTTATCTAGTCAGTTTATATAGTCCTTATGGCAGAATCGATGGAGGACCTAAGGACTATGCTCAATGACCGCAATAGTGCCTCCCAACGGATAAATCTTAAGATGACCTCTGCTGGTAGTTGTTGGGAGCACTAAGCTCGAAGTTGTTGACTAGTATGTTTACCTGGGACAAATAGTTCGACTAGGTAAGTCCAACTTCGACTGAGAGGTCAACCGACGGATTCAACTCGGCTGAGCAGCGTTCGGGACATTAGGACACATCTTCTCGTCAGGTATACTTGAAAACAAGATTGTGCAACCAGTACGTGTTGCCAGTGATGACTTATGGATTTGAGACGTGGTCCTTAACTGCTGGCCGTGTGAGGAAACTGAAGGTCGCTCAGCAATCTATGAAGAAGGCTATGCTCGGGGTTTCTCTGCGTGATAAACTTAGAAATGAGGATATCCGCAATAGAACCAGAGTAACCGACGTAACCCAATGGATAAGTGAGATAAAGTGTCAATGGGCCTATCTAAAGCTCGAAGAACCAAGAACTGATGGTGAGGAAAGGTTCTCGCGTGGCAGCCTCGTACCGGTCAGGCGAAGTGTGGGGCGGCCCCCCACTAGATGGAGTGATGACCGTGCTTTGTGACATTCCTTGGGGGAGGCCTTCAGCTGTGGACTAGTGAAGGGCTGTAATTATGATGATGAATGGCTTTTCTGTAATAACAGGTTTCAAGATCTCGAGGATTTTTATATACCTAGTTATGTTAATTTTCAAAATAATCTTAAGATTGCTAGAAACAAGGCATAATTGAAAAAAAAAACAAATTACAGGTTAGCGCTGCTTTATTCTTCTTTTCCTTTTTATATACGTTATTGATTTTTCGATCAAAACAAGTTCACAGTACACATCAAAAAAAGTTTGTGATCACTAGCAAAAGCTGATATATTTTTAAAATTTAACTTTATCGAAAAAGTATTTACGTTATATCTTTCCTTAATAAGAAATACACTGTTTGAAATTAAAAAATAAAACGCTTTTTTATTTTTTAATAACAAAAATTGAATAATTGAATCCTAATGTAATTGTAACAGAAATTTGATGGAAAGAAAAATATTGTTTAACCAAACTTATACAACAATTTATTAATAGAAGGTTTTTATTTAATACAATCACACTCCTCCCCTGGATCGAAAACATGCGGAGATCCTCCTGGGCATGCTGAGGATCAAGTTGTTGTGATCAAGTACCGCATTTCTTGCGGTAACCTGTCCCATTCTTGAATAGCGGCTTCCCTGATCTCTGGCACTGTCTGGAGAGGTGGCTGAGTGTTCCAAACATCTCGCTTAAGAGCATCCCATGCGTGCTCTATAGGGTTTAAGTCAGGCGAGCCGGCAGGCGAGTCTAACCTTGTGATGTCCAGTACAAATTGGTGCCCATGGTTTACTCGAAATGGTCTGAAAATTCCATCAATAGCGAATGATTTGTACCTATCTGCCGTACATGACGTCTTTGAGCCTCGATACCGGATCAAAGACGTTCTAGATCCAATCATAATTCCACTCGAAAACTTGCTGAACGTTTCCAGTGGCAGTCCTTTGCCTTTCAGAGTCTCCAGGTCTTCTCCAGAGACCGACACGTCAGTTATCTGGATGAGTACTGATTCCGATTCGTCAACGAAGAGACAGTTTTGCCAAATGTTTTCCTCTTCATCTTCTTCATTTTGCTGGAGCCTAGCCCACTGCAATCTCCGACGCTGATGTTGCCGTGAATTCAGAGGTGCTCGCCAAGACCTTCGTCCTCGTAGTCCAGCCTGGTGTAAGCAATTCCGAATGGTCTGAGTGCTAACTTCAAGTTCAGAAGCGGCCCGAACTTCTGCTTTATTATAGTGGCGTTGATTGTTGGGTCACGGGCTGCCAATCTGATATAGCGCTTATAAGCAGCAGTCAGAACAGTTGGGCAACCACAGCGGGGTCGGTCAGTTAAATTACCCATGCCGTGGTACCTCTGCAATATGGCCACGATACAGGATTGGGATACAGCAACTCTGCGTGCTATTTCTCTCGTGGAGTATCCTTCTTCCCTCAAAGTTACAATTTATGTGATTGCCGAATTTCATAAGTGAGTTTGCAAGTATCGCAATTCATTATAGCCTATGAAAAGTCCACTGTCAGCAGTGACATAGGCTTGCCCCTTTGATTGCCCTATAGAGGAAATATTGCCATAGTTGCTACGCTTCAGTTGCCAGGCGTATTCACAACCACAGTTTTATTTATTTTTATATTATTTTAAGTTGTTATTAGGAAGATGCCCATCTCCTGTTTCATTTGTGTCTCTTGTCGCCTGATAATGGTGGTGGATATGGTGTAGTAATTTCTCTTATGCCGCCACTACACAGCGAGTAGTATCAAAATATATGATATAAACGTTCATATCATTGCGTTGATTTAGAAGTTTGAATTTTTTACACTCCCAAAGGACATCAAGGACACCTGCATGGCATAGCTCTACCGCCCGAACGGGCACACAAAGTGAAGGCACGCTGCTGCTGAAGGAATATCAGAGAATTGGTCTGTAATATGTTAAATTGTATTTAGAGAATACTTAGTAGGTATACACTTTTGTAGTACATCATTAACATTTTCTGCATTATTAGTATGGTTCTTAAAATATTGAATATTATACTCAACTGACAAAATAAGGTATAATTGGAATATGACTTAGTGTTAGTTAAAGTTATGGGTCTGAATGGTTTGCATTTTAGTTAATTTCATAAAATGCCAGTAATTAATAAAATCAGTCCACATTTTCTCACTAGGACTTAAATTCCAGTTGAAATATGTCGGTGGGCTGCGCACCCTGCAAGTGCTCGCGTGGCTAAAAACCGCGCATGTAATCAAGGGCTAATTAATTCTTCAACGAAGAAGTTGTCAATTACAAATATTGTGATTCTGATATTTAAACCGATGACATCATTCACTACCTATTGAGTTTCTAAATAGTTTCAACCCTTTTGACTATCCACGGTAAAAACTTATTCTTAAACTTGGAGCACCTGTAATGTTGTTTAGAACCATTTGCAACGGAACTAGACAGTCGTTGAAAATGTGATCACATTACAAGACTTGTAAATACTGTTCACTGCTTCCCACATATCCTAATCGATTTGAAGCAACAACTAGTACTTCTTAAATGATTTATCAGCCACCCATCAGATACTTACACAGCGAGAACTACGGACGAATTTCGGATAGGTATGTACTTTAAGAAGATCGATGAATGCGAGTGGCTCAGGATGGTGCTTTGTGGCATTCTTTGGGGGAGGCATAAGTTCAGGAGGGGAATTCTAAAGGATAGTAATGATGGTGATGAACTTTAAGCAATTTCTAAATAATAGTTCTTATATGTATGATAGACAAAAATATAGAATCTGTCTTATTGTTTACATTTATTTTTGCTAGGTATTGCTCATCTATGAGCAGAAACAAATTTTCACAAAAACATTCTTTAGGTTATTGAAATTATCTTAAGCTAAAATGTTTTAAATACCAAAGTAAAACTCCCAAACATCAAGGAAGGTTTTGAAAACCAAAATAATACTACCAGACATTTAGGAACATTTTCAAATATGGTCAGACTGCTCCAAACTTGTACTATAAAACATGGCGATAAGATGTTTAAGACACGTTTACAATATGTTTCGATACCTTTGTAATTTGTCCGTAAATTAGTTTTGATAGATGCCTAAAATTGAGCGAAATCCGCAACAACTCAAACAGACCTTTCCATACTAGAAGTATGGGAATATTATTTCCGATGGTATTGAAACGCTTACAATGCCTCGTGGCAACCGCACACTAGATGGCTGGATAAAAAACTCAGTGAATCGACGAAAGGAAAGCTATGTTCAGCAGTGGACTTGCATGACGTAATAAAAGTATAATAAAAATATAAATATTATATAACAGAAATAGTGCCAAAATTCAAGGTAGAGTCAAACTAACATGCTTCAGCGTCTATGCTTCTCCGTTTCTTTGCTCCTGTGGTATATTCCTAAATAGTTCACAGACACATAACCGGAAGGTGTTACCGTTATGGCATTGTGTACGTTACAGTGCAAAATTTTCAATAATTAAAATGTCTTTGCCATTTTAATCAATACATACCTTCATTCATTCTTTACAGCCTATCAAAAGTCTACTGCAGAACTTATGCCTCCGACATAGATTGCTTCATTTTGGGGATTTTTCCATACTTTCCATGCTTAGCGAGCGGTTTGACAAACGCAGTTATTTTTATTATTTTCATTTCAGGCATAATGAGTGCGCATACAACCATATATAAGTGCATTATTGCAAATTACTCGCTCCAACCGCATTGCAGAGATTACCGTCATCCAACTGTGCATTGTCGTTTATTACGCCCCATACATTTCAAGACGTCAATCTACAACTGCTAGAGTTATGAGCTTTCGTATTTGAATAACGGATATTTTAGTATTATTATATTTCATCATCATCATCATCATCATCATTACAGCCCTTCACGAGTCCACTGCTGAACATAGGTCTCCCCCAAGGAATGCCACAATGCACGGCCTAGAGCCATTATATTATTATATTTCTTTTTGTCGTTATGGTGACGCAAAATAATTCATCTCCCCATATCGTTACGTGAATATCGTAAGAGGCAATTACAAACATAAGAACTCTTATTTCTAATAGAGTTTTGTAATCTCTTGTTTAGTTGTAGTCTCCTTCTTGATTAGGTGCTTGCCAAGTATGGTGATTATATCAATTTTCTCAACTATAGGAGAGTTCAATGTCCGGAAAGGGAGCTTTGGAGCTAGGAGCTTTTGAAGAAGCAGAAAATATTATTAAAAAGTTCCGTTTGAATGGTGTAGTGAAATTTGTTTAGGATTTGGGCCGAGTTTGCAAGAATTATAAAGTTTTAAGTACGAGTATATATACTCATTAAAATTGGAACTTGTTTAATGCTTTTCAACTAAAAGACAACTTCTTAAACAGTAACTTGTTTCTATTACAGAAGTAAAAGTAAAAACACAGAGGAAAAAAATATAAATTAAAAATTTGTTAGTCACTAGTTTGCTTACTTAATCGGCTAACGATTATGAAGATTAGTTAGTTTGTAACAAGTTAGTATAGTATCTATAGTATTTATTGCTTGTGTAATGTTTTCAATATTCGACTGTCTCGATGGTCTAGTGGTTGTAAATGTGACTACTGATCATGAGCTTCCGGGTTCGAATCCAGAGTCGGGCCAAAAAAGAAATCAGTTATTGAGTTTTCCGTCAAGAAATTCTCAGTAGCTGCCAGGAGTCAGTCAAGTTGGTGGTGTCTTACCCCCGTGCCTCGGAAAGCGCGTAAAGCCGTTGGACCTGCGCCTGATCTCTCTCCGGTCGTGTCGGTTTACCTTTCCATCGGACTATGAATGAGGAAATAGACAGAGCACCTGTGTGCATACACTTTAGCACTATAATCTTATCCTGCGTCGATGGCTAGTCTCCGTTGAGGCTGGCAGCCGTGACCGAAATTCAGTCTGGAGGACATTATTATTAATGTTTTCATTTATTTAAATTTGTTTAGATCTTAATTATTTAAATTTGTTTATTTTGGTGAATAGTACATTCTATAGGTGTCCAAAGAAGTGACAGAGGAAAATGAAACAGAAGATGAGTAAAACTAATTAAAAAAAACTGCAGCTTCCAAGCGTGGCTACTACGGCAAATATGGAGCATCCCCCCTATGAAACAATATATAGGGGTGGCTTATGTTTAACAGTGGGCATTGACAGGCTGTACATTTGGATATACATGGATGAACGTTTTTATTTAATTCAATTAATTTAAGAAGTGGCAAAAATCTCATGAATTTTAAAAGAAATTTAACGAACAAACAATTTTAAATTACTAAGCAAATTAAGTCCAAAAACTTCATAAAAGCATTTCGCCGTAAACCACCAATTAAAAAGTATCTCATCAATAATATTTAGCAGCTTATTTACAAGTAAATAGGAGGCATACATAGAAATAAAATATATCTAAAAATAATATACGTCTATTACTGCCTCCCATTAATAACGCTTTTGTTAATAGGAGTTGGTATGGAAACTAAATCCTCTTTCAATATATGAAGCTTCATCGCTTCTTTTACTCGTATGAAAATAAATATGCAGGCATATTGCAACCATAATTCGGACAATTTTTTAAAGTATTTTATTGGTGTAGAGCCGTGGTAGCTCAGGGGCTAAGCGTTCGCTGTAAATTTCACAGTGTGCGAGTTCCAATAAGTTAAAATTTACAATAAAATTGT
The DNA here is from genome assembly GCA_029286625.1 of Parnassius orleans. Classification (NCBI taxonomy): domain Eukaryota; kingdom Metazoa; phylum Arthropoda; class Insecta; order Lepidoptera; family Papilionidae; genus Parnassius; species Parnassius orleans. The sequence continues at coordinate 61,382 of JAGSMP010000262.1, read as the reverse complement.
TAATATTTTTTTAATAGAATATGGGTGACAAACGAGCACACAGTCCACCTGATGATAAGTTGATGCTGTGGCCACCACCACGCACTGTACACACTCCATTACCATTTCATAAATGAGAAAATGCCTGTGCCCAGCAGTGTGACATATATAAACTATAACTTTACCGGAAATTTACTTAATAGGTAATATTCTAACTATTTCTTGAAAGTAATACTGACATTCTCCACTTTTTACACACAACTTTTTAATTTCAGTGCTTCTAAACCAATAAGACACACCCAAAATTTAAAAAGTATTCAATATCAGCGATCTCATCAAAGTCGCTTCCGGTGAGTCATGCCCTCGTAGCTGATGTAGTCGGACGGCAGGTGATAAATGCTCTAAATGGACATTCTTACCGATACCGTCTCTTTCCCACACAGGCGCATTTTATGTGTGCAACACACCACAATAGAATCGTATGCATTTTCATCCAATTACGCGTTCGTCCTATTTATTCTGCGTTTCTCATAGTTATGCTATTAGGTTGTTATGTGATGACCGATGAAGAAACAATGTAACGGCATCCGTGTTCTTTGTTTTTATATAATTAGGGGCCGATCTTTCAATCCTCCTATAAAAGTTATGCATAAGGCATAAAATAAACAAATTGAAAATTACAGTTGTATGAAGAAAACATTTGAATTGTTTCACTTTTATATTCAGACAGGTTATAATTTATTTCATGGATAACTTTGATCTGACGATTGAAGATTCAGTCCTAAGTTATCAAATTCGTAAAGATTTGTATTTTAAAGTCTAGTTTTTTAATTCTTTAAGCATGTTAACAATTCCTGGAAAAAAAAAACATTTTATTATATCTGTATTAACTGGTAAATAGGCGTTATTAAATAAAAAAACAGCTTTTATACGTTCCAAAGCTGGACAGAGGTCTTATCACATTTTTAAGTGCTTGCAAATGGTTTAATTATGAATAAAAAAATATTGACTGAATCTATGCTGGTTTTGGAGCATTAAAGAGTGCGCCGCATTGTTCTATGTGTGTTGACGGATATCACAAGTACTCGATATTATTTTAATTTCTTACATATTTCCTGCATATATATTATGCATTTGCATTTGCATCCAATGTAGGCGGAGTTCGAACTCGGTATTGCGTACTGTGGAATTGTTAGGCGAGCTCTTATCTCATTAGATACTGCTACTTGGATCAACTACAAGTTGTAAATAGTGACACATTTATGCAGTGTTTGTCTAATAATGCGTTTTATATACGATAAGTACAGTAAATAAAGAATTTGCAGGATCCAGGGTAAAGAGGAAAGGTCGAAGAATAAAGATAATTTTATATTCAGCAATGTAGTTGTGATGGCTTGCTGTTATGAATTATGATGAAAATTATGATCTTATAAATGCTGAAATAGTGTGCTTGCAACTTTTCGCTGAATTACGCGTAGATATAAAATATAAATGTAATGTACATTTTTAATATTGTGGCGGTTAAAATAAATCTTGCGTTAAGTTAATGAATGAAAAGCTGCACAACTATTTTAAATCTTATAGTTCGTTATTAACTATTACATAGATACATATTATGTAAATAAACACTCACGCCCAGAAGAGTAGGCACACTACGGACCTCCATGCATTTGGCACGATCCTGACACACCTCTCTCGACTCCTAATGTATGCACATCCTTGTCGATTAAGGGTACACTTAATTTACCCCATTTTTAATATATTTTATATTAACTAATAACATAACAAATATTAATTTCGTAAAAATAAATTTCTACTTTTATAAACGATGTTTATTTAAAAAAAATACTTTAAAAAGTTAAAAAAATGACTAAATGTTTTTTTTTAGTTTTTTTTTAAAAAACATTACCTCCACACTAGGATTTTCTCCTGTATCGTGGAGGCAGTTTACAAACACAAATTGCACAAGGACAAACATCCAGACCCGGAACAATTATTTGTAGGCCATACAAGTACTTGTTCCGAGCGGGATTCGAACCCGCGGCCCCCAGCGCAATAACTTATTGCTAAGTCACTGCGCCACGGAGCCGTCAAACTTGATTAACTTGAATATTTAAGTTATGAAATATTATATTACTCTACTATGATGGGTTTATATAAAAATGGAATTTCGCTTAGTGCAAAAATTTTTCATTAAATAAGCAGCGTTTTTGAATAACGAGATAAGTTGAAGTACACAATCAGTGTGTATTCCCTTTCAATTTACCTCTGCTTTACAAGTTACAACTATAACAACAAATGACACGTCATCACGTTCACACCGGGTCGTCCACACTTGACCACCTGGGCTCCACCGAATGTTTCGAACCAATAAAATGTATTATGTGCTTTCTTCTCTTTGCGTTCAACTCGATAACTGGTGGAACACACCGCCGAAATTCCCGCAGTGTCAGTGCTCCATGCCGAATTTGCAGATTACACAGCGCTCAGTGTGCAAAGCACTCTTATCCCTGGATGTCAAGAAATGTAGTCGAAGTCGTCTACTTGGTGGGTCTCCCAAAGAGCTTATATGTATGCACCGGAGTAGGCAGCGGTTATTACGCGACTTTTCCGGTACTCCCAGGTGTAGTCCCAAACTCATGGAAGATAGACTTATTGCGCCCAATTGCTATAAACGGTGACCGCTCAGACCAGCTACAGGCCTATCGCCATCAACTCCTTGTTTTTTTAATAGAATAAGGGTGACAAGCGGGCACACAGTGCACCTCATGGTAATTGGATGCTGCGGCCCATGGAAATCTCCCTCTATCCTTGATTAAGAAACAAAATGCAGCTGTCACTTCTGATGACTAAGATGGTATGCGTTATTAGCAGTAGACAGAGTTGTTTCACGCTGGTATTCTGTGAAAGTGCGGTACTACCCCGGACGAGCCGACCCATTCGTGGTGAAACCATAATATAGCTTCAGCATGTCTCTACCCCGTAAAAGTTGTTCCTCGTTCTCCTGAATAATGGAATTCATTATAAACTTTTTTTATATGAGAGGGGACAAACGAGCATGCGGCTCACCTGATGGTAAGTGACTACCGCCGCCTATGAACAGCTGTTAAACTAATGAGTTACCTTTTACGGGTATACTGTTTCCGTCGGGGTCGCTCAGTTAGTGATCTTCTAATTTACCTCATAAATGGGTGAAGGCAGTAGAGTCCAAAGGGAGGCATTGGTTGTTAGTTTAAACATAGCAAAAGCTTCGATCGGGCTTGGCAAAAAGCGCTTCTAACGAAGCTTGCTTCCGTTGAGCTTCCCGAGGAATTGTACAATTGAATCACCAGTTTTATTGCAGATCAAAGCATCAAGTTCGTAGTGAAAGATGCATGCTCCGACTATAAGCAGTTGCTATAAGTGCTGGTGTTCCACAAGGCTGCGTGCTATCACCTACGCTGTTTCTTCTGTATATCTGCTATGCCTTAAAGAATCTTTTAAAAAAGGCCGAGAGGGCACCTGCAATTCCCCTGGTGTTGCTGAGCCGTGGTCAATACTTACCATCATGAGAACCATATACTCGTTTGCCCCCTCTTGTATAAAAAATATTTCCCGCACTAACTGTGCAGGAAATATTTTAGTTAGCAGTTAATTGCTTCTTATTATTTGAAAGGCTGCTGTAGTGGATATCATTATAACATAAACGTAAATAAAACATATATTTCTTCGACGATTCAATTCATACCAGATAAGAAATGTAGTTCTCTAATAAATTACATAATCCTGTTATTTCAAGATAGTACAATCGATGCGTAATAGCTAGTTGAATCTTATTGCTAATCGACTTTCAGTAAGTTTGTATTCTAAATCTGCTTTATATTAAATGAACAAAGAAAAATTTACTAAGAATTGCATTGTAATAAAAAGTAAAAGTTCTTTATTCTTTTTGTGGGAGACTAAGGAATGTCGTGAGGTCAACAAGGTGATAAACTTTAATGTCGGGTAAATAGCTACGTAAAAATTTCATCCCCTATTTGATTCTTAGGGGTGGAGTCCTTTTTCTAAATTTATATGAGGCCATCACTGAAGTATAACCAATTCAATAAATGAACAATCAATAAAATGACGGCGTTCATGACTTTTTTTGCTACCAGAGCGGCGGCGCCACTTAGGAATGACGTGAATATCTAACAAATTTAATGGCGGGAAAGTTGATTTGTTAAAAAAATGTTAATGTTTCTTACTGTAATATAAATTAATTATATTTTTATAATAAAATTAAAAATCAATAAACCATACTGCGGATATTCCTAAAATTAGAAAAATTTAAAAAATGAGTTAAAAACAACTGCAAAAAAATTAAAGAGCAAACTGAGGCATTGTTTTGTGTATTTACTTATTACTCTAAACCGGTATAATTTTATTTATGTAAAACGCAACTACTCAATTGTATGATATTGTGTAACAAATAACTTCACCTCAGTCCCAACTAGCGACATATCGTAAGCGGAACATTATTAGCCCTCATTGATTCTAAATATCGCGTAACATACATTAAAAAATATGCAGTCGAATTGAGAACCTTTTTCTTTTTTGATGTTGGTAAATACAATTAAAAAACGCCTTATTAATTTTACACACGAGTGCTCTTGACAGATTACATCTCATTACCAGAGGTACTTTGACAGAAAGTGTGTGTATAAAATATAAATATTTCTTAATATAGATAACTCTACATATTATGTCTATCACACGGTCCTATCTCTAGAACCAATGAATTCATGCATATCATGCAATAATTTCTTTCATGAAATTACATTATCAACAACATTTAATAAATAAAATATATTGTTTAAATTTAAAATTTATAATATCCTTTTAGGGCAAATAATTTAAATATTTTTAATTAACAACTTATAGTTAATCGAATATCGATATCCAAAAAACGCTGTCTTGTACTGCTTCGAATCCATTCTTCTATTTAATCGTCATTGTATCGGATAAGTTTCCAAATAAAAAATACATTATGGTTTGGAAATTGTTCTACTTCATCACTGCTGAACATAGACCTCTTCCAAGGAATGCTTTAAAATACGGTCCCAAGTCACCTGCATCCATCGACTTACCAGGTCGTCACTTCATCCGATGGGAGGCCGGCCGATTTTGACGGGACTATCACTATGGATTTATAGACTGTGCTATCACTGACAGATAGCGGATGTTATAAGGAGTAACTTAGGCTACTTTTATTTAAGAAAAAGAAGTAGAAAATCCAATCGTATTAAATTCACGCGGACTAAATCGCGGGGGCTGCTATTATATAAGTATATACTGAGAACAGGATCGAAGGTCTAATCTAAACATCCATTTGTTACGTCGTATTTTTGCCGATATGGTCTTATGGTAAGTTTACATCTTGCAGTATTGTGGTTAAAAAAAATTGTATCAATCTTAGAGTAATTACATACATATGTATCCAATTACCATTTTGATCGTTACTATGATGTATAATTTGTTATACATCATATAATTTGTTGACAGTTAATTAACTTCACAAATTAGTTAACACGCGTGTTGAATTTATATGAGAGATGATTTTGTGGTAAATTGGAAATTTAAATGAAAATACAATAAGTCAATAAAAATAATATTATGTTATCTATAGAAATCACACGAGTGTTGACTTGTTCACAATATAATAGATTGATATTATGGATTATATAATATAATTATTTAATATAAAACTATTTAATATGCTTAAGATTCTTCACCATCATTCATATATAGTAATGGATGAGTGATGATAAACGGATGAATGAATAATGTATTTTTTAATAGATGGCTGAATCGATGCAAGTGGCTCAGGGCTTTGTAGCAATCCTTGACTTGTGAAGAGCTGTAATGACGATGATGACGATTGAATTAATTTGATGAAAAAAATAGGAATTATTACGCTCAATTTATAATCAAAAAATAGTTATAAAATATATGACAGTCGTTTTTGAAGTGAAAACTTCTTCAAAATCGTTGTAATTTGAAACTCGATGAAACGAAAAAGCGACACTAAAAAGAGACAAATATCTATAGAATTTAGCCTTCAAGAGAATGAGACAGAATATACTTTCCTATTATCGCGGTCGCTTATTAGTGCGGTGCTTTATAGATGATTAATATGACTTGTAAGCTTTTAACTGATAAATAAACTGCGCAAAACATTAACAAATATATTAAATATATAAAATTATCCATATTGAATAAAATTATCCTAATCAATCCATTCATAGAAATCCATGATTTGATAACTTACCGATTTATATTAAATAAATTAGTCGTGTTTCAGCCATCTAGCGTCTATTTTACGTGTGGTACGTCAATCAATTTTTGTTCGATAAAATAACTTTATCTATAGAATGAACTAGATTTTACGCTATTACAAAACAATCTTACTCGAAAATTTCTGAAGGTTTCACTTCTACCGCATGTGAACTGCACACATGTTTTTTTTAAATGAAATCTACATCATGAAATTATTTATTTAATAAGCTAATGCTTATTTCTATATTCGAAGCTCTCCTTTATAATATCTTATTTTACAACATAAAAATTTATTTAAAATAAGGCATAAAATGAGCCAATTTTAGAACTGAACCGCCTCCCCATGTTCCTCCTTTAAAAATCAAAGTCAATACTTTTTATTCAATTTAGAGGTGGTTGTCAAAATCTACACCGGTTTGCAAAACAACTTCTCAGAGAAGAACATGATAAAAATCTCTGGAGGATTTAAAAAACCATGTTACAATTTAAATTAAAATTACAATTTATGATAAGATTAGAAAAATAGACAGTTTTAATGCTTTTCTAAGACTTATTCATTTTGCATAAAGAGACGGGAAAGGAGTTATAAGATCGAAAAGGAGTAAGTAGTTAAGTTTTGGGAGCAGTGCTGAAGCTTTTTAAAACAACTAAATATGCCTCGATGACATTTAATAACTATTACATTACAATAATGTATTAAAACCAATTCAGTGCAATACTGACTTTCTTAACTACGTGATTACATTACTACGATGAGAACTATAATCAATCTTATTCTAAATGCAACGGCTTATATAGCATGGTCAAAACAAGTCTGTTGACTGAAAGTATGACGCCTTGGTTTGACCAGCAATAACAACTATACAGTGGAGTCAGCGTCTTCTGTAACGTTTATACTTCATAACATGTTTTCAGTAATCTAATATTAAAAACTTAATAGGCACAATTCGTGATCAACATGTTATTGTAAAATTATGGCTACTTGCAATTATCGTGTTTACGAGTAACCTAATACCGAAAGCTTAATCAGGACAATTTGAAATCAACAGGTTGTTATGATGTTACGGCTACTTCCAGACTGTATAACTCCTCCCCTCTTATGTTCAAAATTATCAGAGGGATGATTAATTTCACTCTGATTATTTTGATTAAAACATTTTATAAAAAAATTATATTTATAAATTAGAAATGACACAATTGAACATAATTAAAATTAAATATAAATAAAGAGTTCGACACTTTTACATTGATAAATTTTTCACAGTTGTCTTTTATTTCACTTACACTTATTTTTAAAAGATTTGTTAAATCGCTCGTGTCAAAGTCGATGGTTTTCCTCTTCGGTTGAGGTTCAGAAACTGTTATATCTGGAAGGTTTATATATGAGAATTTAAAGTTGCTGGTAAATGTTTGTCTTGATTTCAGAGTGATTCCATTGATTTTCGCGTCGCAGTAATCACCCAAAATAAGAGAACCTTTTATATTCTTATTTGTTATCTAGTTATTACATATTTTTGAAAATATCCTTTTGGCTTTGCTATAGATTATCCATCTTTCTTTTCCTAATGATTGAATTTTCACTGAGCTAATTTCGACTGGTACTGGATGGCAGGAGCTCGTACTATCTGAGAGTCTTATTAAAGCCTTGATACAGGCATCTTCTATTTGAAGTTGTGAGTCATCTTCGTAGCACAGGAACATAGCCTCGTCGAGTTGCTTGCAAGGCTGAGTGAGCGAGACGATTTCAGAACCTTTTATTAATAGGTAGGGATATTTAGGAATAATGATTTCAGTCTGATTAAAGGAAGTGGTAACAGGTATTGGGATATCTCTATAGTAAATATAATTTTCACTATTTATTATAGGTGTATCTAACACGAATGTTATTTGACTTACTTTTGAGTACACCTTTAATTTTATACAATGTTCTATCTTTACTAAATTATCACAGCTACAGGGTATATCATTTTATTTGTTAACTCTATTGATTTTAATAATTTTAACGATTCCTCAGAATCTACAAGTGATTGGTATAAAATTCCTAATTTACTAAAGGTTACAGAAGTTTCGATCTCATTCGTCATTCGAGTCATGAAATTATGTAAAAATAAATTGTAAATGTTTATAAAATTATGTATTGCTTTATTACTATTGGTTTGATTTATTAATTTTCTCATTTCCCATAACTCTCCATCAGTTTTGACAAAATTATTTATAGTAGTGTTACTTATTTTAACATGAGATTCAGATGTTTCAGAAATTAAGGTAAACTTGTTCTCTAGTCTATTTTGACGAGTTTTTAAATTACTAATCATATTTTCATATTTAATAGCATCTTCATAATCTAAGTTACCAGTAATAATCTCAATAATAGATACAGAGGGTTTAAGAATTCCTTGTTTGACTCTAAATGAGGGTGATAACTGTTCAAATTTTCAATACTAGAATTCATTATGAAATCAGTTTGGAGTTTTATATCAATTAATTGAATGTTTGGAGTTTCTTTACCAAAATATTTTTGACATGCTTATTTAAGTTCGCGTATCAATTAATATTAAATTCTAAATCCTCATGCATTACATTTAAATCTAAAACCTTAATAATAGTCCACTTATCATAACTTACGCTAGCTTGACCTTCTTTTAAAAGTAATATGCCAGGATTCTTATTTATCCTTTGAAGTTGAAGGGCGTGGATCGTGATGACCAACGTCAGATGCATGAGGAGGTACCTGTGAAAGTCGTTTAACATCCTTAATAGGTACCTTTGTATCACGATTTTTAATTTTGACGGGACAAGTATTCCTACTGACTTCACCCGATACGTGCGCTTCTTGGTATCGTGATTTGTAAATCATCGTAAATCGAAGGATGTTTTGCCGCCGCGTTTATCTTTTAACTTTTCTTTATTTTCTAATAATTTATCTGTTATATAATTGTATAAATATTTCGTTCGCTTCATATGATAATGAACTAATTGTTGTGTATTGTTTATTAAAATTTACTCCGAAAGTGTTATTTGAGTCAGTATGGCTGAAGACATTTTCTAAAGGTGTAAAACCTGTAACTGAATAGATAGTTTGATTATAAGACATGATAGAGTATGTCATTACACTAGTAGCGTCTGTTATCTTTTGTTCATACTTAGCGATACGATATATTTCCAAAATTGTGGAATGGAAACGTTCTGTTAAACCCATTGAATTCGGATTATGTGAGGTACCAATGTGTAAGGCTATTTTATAAAATTGCAAAGTCTCTTTTAGTAAGGTTTTATTAAACTCAGTACCAGGGTCTGCACTTATCCTATTTGGGACACCGTAGAAAGAGAAATATTTAATTAAAGCACGAACTACTTTAGGAGTAGCACGATTTGATAATACGAAATCCTGACCTAATTTGCTAAATGCATCTACCAGAGTTAAGAAATATTTATTTTTAATATAAAATGTAGCTATAAATATTCCAGCAAAGGGTTTGGTTTGCGTTTGTGTAAATTGTAATTTTGGTTTGATTGGTTTACGATCGTATTTCATTTTTTTACAAGTTTCGCAATAATTAATTACTGTAGCAACTGTTAGATCCATGTTTTCAAAAAGTATGTACGTTTTAATTTCATAATTGTTTCTTTAAAGCCGCGATGAGATGTTCGTTATTCAAAGTCAAATTCATATAGACTTAACTTCCATCGGGTTAATTTACTATTAGATTCTTTAATTGAATTTGGTCGGTGGTTTGTAAATATTGTGAATTTACGTCCGTACAAATAAGGGCAAAAGTGTTTTGCTGCCCACACTATGGCTAGCAATTCCTTTTCTATTGTACTGTAGCGTGTTTCCGTGTCATTAAGTGTACGACTCGCATAAGCAATCGGTTTTTTGCTGCCTATAGACCCTTGTGAAAGAACGGCACCTAAAGCGTAATTCGACGCATCTGTGGTAAGCACAAAGGGTTTAGAGAAATCGGGAAATTGAAGTATAGGAGCATTAACTAATAACTCCTTACATTTTCGGAAAGCATCTATGTATGTTTTAGTTATTTCTATCTTATTTCTTTCATTTAAACATGATGTAAGCGGTTGTATTATTTTTGAAAAATCCTTTATAAATTTGCGGTAGTAACCTACTAGTCCGAGGAAACTTTTAATTTCAGTAGAAGTTCGGGGAAGTGGGAAGTCAATTACTGCTCTAATTTTGTCGTCGTTGGGTTCTTAAGGACGCATTTGCAAAATTGATAGGTATAGAATCGAACTATTACATTGACACGGGTCACACACACAAGTGTACGCACGGTTAGCTGCGGGTGTGGGAATCGTAATCAAGTAAAACCATTTTGATAATTTGAAAGATTGATTTTTTTTCTCATTTCTTATACCTACAAAAATATATTACATACGAAATACGAATAGCTGCTCCAGAGACTGCTAGGCACTAGAAGCCCACTACTAGCAGTGAGATGGTGGCTGTGGACTTTGGGCTGGTTTTGTTAGTTATGATAAGACTTTAGCTTCGGACTTGGTGAAGTGACTTAAAGGTATACTTCGGTGACAGCTTCTGGAACTCCTCGACGAGTAGTACTAGGTGTGTCGAGTTTGGGCTCGTTTTGTTAGTTACGATGAAACCTAACCTCCGGGCTTGGTGGAGCGACCGGATGGTGTACTTTGGTGACTACTGCTGGAATTCCTGGACGAGTAGTACTAGGTGTGCCGAGTTTGGGCTCGTTTTGTTAGTTACGATGAGAACTAACCTCCAGGCTTAATGGAGAAACCTGATGGTGTACTTTGGTGACTACTACTGGAACTCGTGGACGAGTAGAACTAGATGTGCCGAGTTTGGGCTCGTTTTGTTAGTTACGATGAAACCTAACCTCCGGGCTTGGTGGAGAGACCGGATGGTGTACTTTGGTGACTACTGCTGGAATTCCTGGACGAGTAGAACTAGATGTGCGGAGTTTAGGATCGTTTTGTTAGTTACGATGAAACCTAGCCTCCGAGCTTGGTGGAGAGACCGGATGGTGTACTTTGGTGACTACTGCTGGAATTCCTGGACGAGTAGAACTAGGTGTGCCGAGTTTGGACTCGTTTTGTTAGTTATTATGAGACCTAACCTCCAGGCTTGTTGGAGAGTCTTGATGGTGTACTTCGGTGACTACTGCTGGAATTCCTGGACGAGTAGAACTGACGCGCGGACTGTGGTTTCATCGAAATTTTTGTACAACAAATCAAAACAGGCACCAAAAATAAAATAACCCTTATTGCAATCCATTATGATTCATCCATATTAGCAAAATATGTGAAAAAATAAGCATCAGTTTTTATTTTTTTTACGACTATTTGTGACATTTTGATAAAAAGTAAACACCACTACTTATTATCGAATATGTCTGCCTACTTATAGTATTTTAGAAATCTTAATATATGTTGATAATAGAACAAAAAATGTACCTATACACGAGCCGGTATCGTTAATTTTGTAGAAAATGGCTAGGGAAGATCGTTTTTACAATATAAAAAACTATTATTTTCAACAAAATGTTACCACCATTTGAAGATGTACAACCATTCTATACGTGGTAGCTATTAGCTATGTTTGATTTGGTTTAGTTTTGTCACAAAATGTACCGAAAAACAGCATAATTTTGCCCGAATTGCAAACACACCCTTAACCATTTTTTTTAATTTTGTGACCTAAGTAAAGTACTTCCTTTCTTAGGAATTTGCACTTGTCATTTTGAAATTAGTTTGCCTAAGTCGGTCAAATATTCGTCTTAATTTATTGATATGCTTTTGTGAGCTATTGGAATAAACTATGATATCACCTAAATAGACAAGGCAATGGATACCTTGTAAGCCTCTCAACACGTTGTCCATTGGGCGTTGGAAAGATGCGGGGGCAGTATTGAGTTCAAACGGCATGCGTGTAAACTCAAAATGTCCTGAAGGAGTAGTAAAGGCTGTTTTTGATCTATCTTGTTCATCTACTTCAATTTGATGATAGCCGCTTGCAAGATCTAAAGTACTAAAATATGTGGACTTTCCTAAATTGTCAAATAAATAATTAATATTCGGCAGGGGTTATTTATCGTCGGTTGTTATATCATTAAGACGTCGGTAATCAATTACCATCCTAAACTTTTGTTCACCCGAAGCGTCCATTTTCTTTGGGACTAGGTATACGGGGGCACTCCAAGGCGAAAACGATTCTTGGATTACGTTATCTTTTAATAATTTATTAATTTGTCTTTGTATTTCCTCATTTCGAGACAGTGGTAAACGGAATGTTCGTATATAAATGGGATCTTAATTTTTTGTACGAATTTGATGTTTAACTTGGTTAGTAAATGCAAGGGGTAACTGATCGCAATAAAATATGTCTCTATATTCATAGCATAGATTTCGGATAGCTTGAAGCTCTTCTAAATTGGTGTGAACTTATCGTAACTTAGATAACTTTTGTTTAAGCAATTCATCTATTTCATAATAATTATTAATTCCGTTATCGGTTGTAAAGTTGATTTTACATGTGTTATTATTATGTTTGGTCTTAACTATATTAGTAATAAATATGTAGTAAGTATATGGTAAATTATTGGGATTTGTGTATTACGCGTTTGTAAAATTTGATTTTTCATGTCGATAGTTGCTTCTAACATTTTTAACAAATTAGAGCCAATCAGTCCGTCGTATCTTGCGTCAATATTATAGATGTAAAATTTATGTTCTAATAAACTCTTAAATGTCTTTAATAATGTGTATATATGTGACTTCATTATGAACACTGTGTGTACTTCAAATTGTTCATAAAATTTAAAATTTAAAAAATATTTATCGGCTAAAGTGGAACTAATAAAACTTCTAGTAATTCCAGTATCAATCATAAAGCGTGCATTAATTTCGGGAATTAAAATATGAGGTAATTTATTAATTCCGTTACAATTCAAACGTATCATTTCTCGGGATTGTCTTCCGAGGCTACTTTAGAAAAAATTTCGCATTCGTTATTATTGGCGCTTTATTAAACAAAAGGTTGTATGTTTTCAGTGTATAATTCGTCAGAGTTATCATAGTCTTCGTTAAAGAAAAAGTTTGGTTCGTAGTCGGATTGATAATAACCATGTTGTAAAATTTCATTTTCATTATCGCATATCATAAATTACTATCGCTATGTTTAACCATGTTTTGTCTAAGAGGTCTAGCAGTTTGCATAGAAACGTCACTATCTTGAATTTGAGGTGGATTACGTTGCGGTTGAGGTATACCGAATTTAAATTGTTGATTCGCGTTAAAATTTGGTTGAAACTGTTGGTTAAATTGAGGTCTATAGCCTTCATACCTCATCCCAAATTTAAAATCATTTTGAGGATTTATGTTTGGTTTAAAAGCTAGTTAGTCCAACTCGACTCCAGATGACGGGGATCACACCGCCGACCACCCCGCGGTGTGAGTGCTCCATGCCGGATGTGCGGTTTACACAGCGCTCGTTTCGCAAAGCACTCCTCTTCCTGGACGTCAGCAAGTAGAATGGGCCTGATGGAGTCCCACCCATTGTGCTGGAGACGTGTGCTCCGGAGTTGGCACTGGTTTTAACGCATCTTTTCCGGTACGCCTACTCCCAAGGCGTAGTCCCGTATTCATGGAAGACAGCTTTGGTCCATCCGATCCCTAAAAAAGGCGACCGCTCAGACCCGTCCAACTACAGGCCTATCGCCATCACCTCCTTGTTCTTCAAAATAATGGAGCATATTATAAACCGCCAGCTCATGATGTACCTTGAGGATCACCAGCTGATTAGTGACCGCCAATACGGTTTTTGTCGGGGTCGATCAGCTGGTGATCTTCTGGTCTACCTGACTCATAGATGGGCGGAGGCAGTAGAGTCCAAGGGGGAGGCATTGGCCGTTAGTTTGGACATAGCGAAGGCCTTCGATCGGGTCTGGCAAAAAAGCGCTTCTTTCAAAGCTCCCTTCCTATGGGCTTCCCGAGAAATTGTGCAATTGGATCACCAGTTTCCTTGCTGATCAGAGCATCAAGGTCGTAGTAGACGGTGCATGCTCTGATTACAAGCCTACTAACCCTGGTGTTCCAAAAGGCTGCGTGCTATCCCCAACGCTGTTTCTTCTGCATATTGTAACGTACTCCCACCCCCTCTTCTCTGTTCTGTTTGATTTTCTTTCTTTAGAATTAATTTCTAAAGAAATGATGAATAATCTTTAAGATATATAAAATTTACTTGACCAGAATATTAACAATATATTGATCTTTGTAAACGTTTAAATACAGGCCGTTTAATAAATCTATGGCGTGATCGTCTTAGTTAGGATCCTTATTTACGTTGTGTTTGTTTAGTAACTTAGTTCTTTTAGGTGCCTTTTGGAAGAATGAATATTCACTAGAGCAATCGAAAGCCGTTGGTAGTGACTTATAAGCGAAAAACCCCGTTTACGAAGACAGGGCTCAAAAAGGTTTAGAACATTAAATCGTCCCTATTCCACTTGTATCAGGTTCACATCAGTCAATTCCTTATTAATTAATCCTTTCCCGCTTGGAAAAGGCTCACAATATTTATATCAAATACTAGATACAAGGGCTTCGCTCACCCATATTTAAAAAAAATGTGAGCGACAACCAACCAACGCGCTCCCCCCGAAAGGGACGTTAAGTTGGGAACTGGACCGTAGTCCACAGCAAAATAACTGGAGAACCAGTAAAAGAGGACTTAGCCCCTTGATAGTGCGTAAGCACAAACATCGACCGAAGTCGCGCATGTCAATGCGTGTAAACGTCATACAGAATACGATCAAATCCAGCCACAGTGAATGTACGTCACACGGATTAGGCAACAAAAGGCTCACTGCTCATAAAAAGCCCTCCGTGAGCGCCACCACCTGTCAGACCGCCGTTCCTGCAGACGTGATGTAAGTGTAAGGCATCACCACCAATTGCATGATCAGCACGGCCAATTGGCCGCAGAGCGTGTCATAAGTCTCCCGCTCACCTCAAGGGAATGGGGTCCCACGTTGCGCGGCTTTCGGCCGCAGCTTTCAGAGCCTCCTCAGATTCTCCCTCCAGCTACCACCCGCATGAGGTCGACACATATGCTCCACCAACCAATACAATGGCAGATATAGCCAAAAGGCAGTTATAAGATATTAGTAATAATTCGCCATCAGAAAGGGTTTGTGTCACTGACGTTGAGTATACGCATTTTTCGATCATGTTTGTCTCACCCACCAACAAGTTGCCTTCAATCATTCAAAGGTGGGAAATTTATAGAGACATTATTATGTTGTTATATAAAACATCATGGAGGTCAAACAGTCTGCAGCCCCGTAATCAAGGGACCCGACTTGGACAAAGCTACTTAGGTTGTGTGTCAAACCAAGACGCAGAGAGCGCCATTGAGAATAGCGACCCGCCAAACAACCATTGCAGAACGCAACAAATATCAATACGACTATCGTCGGGCTTACACCATCCCAAGGTCCCTCATATAATCCCAGCAGACATCACCACCCGCATACCTCCATCGACCAGAACCACAAGATGCTTCGAATCAGGTGCAGCACACCCGCAGATCCATCACAAGACGCAATACCGCAAGTGGCAGCAAGCATCAATGCAACTATCATACAGATGGCGCGCCCTCACAACACACCCACATGATCCCTATCGACTTCGGTAACAAAATTGATAATGTTTTTAACTAAAAATCCACGTATCATAGCGCTATTGCACTAAGACATGAAGTTGAGTATGCTTGCTGCACTTAAAAGTACTACCAAACACACTCACCCTAATTCGAAAGATAGCCGACGTATCATAACGCTATGCGCTAAGACGCCGCCCACAAACGGCATGGGTGTGCGATGTCCACGGGCGAGTCGTATTGCTACAAATCCGCTTACCACCGGTACTAAGATGATATGTCTAGGACACATCGGTTAGCGAGTCCAAGTTTACCTCTACATTGTCCAAGCAATCTACACGCCACTATAATAATCCTTTTCAAGTCCCATTTCTTTCAATATAATGCTTTTATATATTTGAGACCTCCCACATATTTGCTTTATTTCATAGACCATACTATTATATGTCTTATACATATGGGACTTCAAGTCATAACACTGATATCATAATGCTTATGAATCATAGATGCCTTCTATATTAACGCTTTTGTATCATAGACCTTACTATCATAAGTCCCTAATATAGAACTAGTCATTGTGCAACAGTATTATTAGCAGTCGGTCAGCCGACCACCCTATATATATGTACAACCGTCGGTATGTGTCTCCGGCAACGCCCTTCATATAAGCAATCATTACATGAACACCCTCCAGAAATACAAGAACACCTTCATCAACAAATTTTTGACCCATTTTTTCAATTATATTACAAATATTATTTATCTTTATTATTGCAATATAATCGACTTGTACTTGTATTATTTAATACATTTTTAATATTTTAAGCAAAGTTTTTATAAAATTTAAAGATCTTTTAAGACAATTTTATACGTTTACTATACTATAATAGTCAATATTCGAATTGAATATATTTGAACTTTATGTTTATTATTGCATTTTAATTGTTTAAATTATGGTTACTATGACATTTTCAAATGTCTTTATATTGAATTTAATAATTATTTATTTACAATAATTATGAGGCATCACAATATCAATGATATGTTGCAAGCTGGTAACATTCATTGCTATGAAGACGACAGCACTGGTGATGCCTTATACACCGGCCGTGCCAATATTTCTCGGAAAAACGTCGCCAAGTACCGGAACAAACTTGTGTCTGAAGTCGAGTCTTTGCTGAATAAAGTCTCGGATTGGGGGCGACTAAATCTAGTCCAGTTCAATCCCCAAAAGACACAAGTTTGCGCGTTTACCGCTAAAAATAACCCCTTTGTCGTATCTCCTCAGTTTCAAGGCACTCCCCTTGCTGCCTAAGCTAGCATCGGAATCCTCGGCGTCGACATATCGAATAGTGTGCAGTTTCGTGGTCACTTGGAAGGGAAGGCCAAATTTTCCTCTAAAAAGCTTGGCGTGCTCAGCAGAGCGAGACAGTATTTCATGCCGGCACATCGGTTGCAACTTTACAAAGCGCAAGTTCGGCCTCACATGGAATACCGTTCTCATCTCTGGGCCGGGGCACCCCAGTGCCAGCTCCTTCCACTTGACCGCATCCAGCGCAGAGCGGTTCGAATCGTCGACGACCGAGTTCTTTCTGATCGGCTCGAAACACTGGCGCTGCGTAGGGATGTTGCATCCCTTTGCATTTTCTATCGAATCTACCACGGGGAGTGCTCTGAGGAACTGTTTGGATTAATTTCAGCCGCCAAATTTCACGAACGCACATCGCGTCAAAATTCACGATACCATCCTCACCATCTGGATGCTTGGCGGGATGCACGACTGTACGTTTTACTAGGAGTTTTCTTCCTCGTACAACTTTTCTGTGGAATTGTTTACCACCGGCGATTTTTCCAGACCGATACGACTTAGGGACCTTCAAGAAAAGAGCTTACACCTTTGTAAAAGGCCGGCAACGCATCTGCAATTCCCCTGGTGTTGCGGTTGTTCATTGGCGGCGGTAGTCACTTTCCATCAGGTGAGCCGCATGCTCGTTTGCCCCCTCTTCTATAAAATAAAGAACACATAGCTGACGTGAAACACCAACGTTCCGGGAAGTCTGCAGTTTGTGATCATATCCTAGACGGCCCCCACCATTACATTAAATTTGATAGACCACACATTCTAGCGAAAGAACATCGATTCCTGCCAAGGATGATACGTGAGGCTATTGAAATTAAAAAAACATCCTAATTTCAATAGAGAGGGAGGCTGGGTATTACCACCTGCTTGGAATCCTATTATTAACAAAATTAAAACTAAACCCAAGCATACCACTGCAAGACTTCAAGACACAATAAGTTCATTCTACGTAGATCGGACCAAAACTAATAATTAAAAAGCTGAAGGTACTCCGGGTTAACTCTGACATCGGGACGTCAATCACCTCAGTCCCCCGTGACGTGGTCACGGGTTGGGAATTTAAAAATAAGTATAATTAAACGAGATAAAATCCATTAAAGTAGTTTTATTCAATATAATATTTTTTACTAACTACGTATTTTAAATATTTTACTTTTATAATGATTCTTCTTCAACAATTTGTTGTGGCTTTTAATTAAATTCTAAATTTATTGAAAATTTTTTTTTAAACAATCTATTGGAAAGCACTCGCATTTCACAACAAATATAAACTCTTGCACACGTTTTAATATTTTACTCCCAATATTTACAATGTTTCTTTGGAGGTCAAAATATTTGCAAAATTTTTGCTCAAGCAATTCAACAAACGCAATAAAATTGTCAGGAAGTATTATTAAAAAACCCGATTGAATACTATCTTTATTAAAATCCTTGTAATGGCTGAAAAAAGAATCTTTTCCCATATTTATACGTTGTTCAGATCTATTAACGTACAGTTTTATTTTTTCGCATTTGTGGTGTTCGAGACAACATTTTTATACGAATATGTTGTCTCGAACACATAGACTAAACCATATTTTTCTGGTAAATCAAATAGATAATCATTTGTTCTTACTGTTAACACAGGCGCAGTAACATCATCAGGTTGCGGTGATGGTGTATTAAAATACGAGAATCGTCTGGTTTCATAAGTAACATATCGAAATCGTATTCACAATTAGTATTTTGAGGTTTCCCTAAGCTATTGGTTATAAACATATGTTAGTTCCTGGCAGTTACCACCCGCCTGTCTAATTTTCTATAGAAATTTTCGAGACAATCTTAATTGAGACGTCTCGTAAATATAAATTAATTTAATTTCTTCTGATTTTAATTCTTCATCAAGTTTTATTAATGAGTTTATAGATACTTGAAATCCGTGAATGAAATTCATGCTATTTATAACGTCTTTCTGCCTATCACTTGTTATTGATTTTAAATTCCTGAAAAATGTTAGAATTTCTTCTAAAAATTCAATTTGATAACTATCGCATCGAAAAGCTCTTTTATATTTATTAAGAGATCGCAGTGTACTTGAGTGTAAGAAATCAAACAAATTATTAGTTTTATTTACAAAATCGGCGGCATCTCTTGCGGCAACCTCGATGAGATTTAAATCTACGTAGGTATTAGTAAACCATATTTACACTTTTTTATATTTCATTTGATACGAATTATTCTTTAAAAAACAAAATTTGACACTTATTATTTTTTACACAACCCTGAGTTTGAGCACTGGCCGAGCCGGTTTAAAGCAGTTTCTCTTTGTAGGTGACGAGCCGCCAGTGCTCACGCACACACGCGCCTCAAGCTTGTAGTAGTATACCTATCAATGCGCGGTACGGTTTCTTTACTCATGTGGCGATGCTGAAGCTTTTTAAAAAAAATATGTATCGATGACATTTAATAACTATTACATTACAATAATGTATTAAAACTAATCCAGTGCAATACTGACTTCCTTAACTTGCGTAGTAATGTAATCACGTAGTTCGTGATTACATTACTACGATGAGAACTATAGTGAATCTTATTCTAAATGCAACGGCTTACATAACATGGTCAAAACAAGTCTGTTGACTGAAAGTATGACGCCTTGGTTTGACCAGCAATAACAACTATACAGTGGAGTCAGCGTCTTCTGTAACGTTATACTTCAAAACATGTTTTCAGTAATCTAATATTAAAAACTTAATAGGCATCCTTCGTGATCAACATGTTATTGTAAAATTACGGCTACATGCAATTATCCTGTTTACGAGTAACCTAATACCGAAAGCTTAATCAGAACAATTTGGGATCAACAGGTTGTTATGATGTTACGGCTACTTCCAGACTGTATAACTAAGTCGATACGGCTTACTACTGTTGTTGGCTACCAAATAATAAGAAAATTTGGTTATATAAATAAAAGAAGAGTAATTGTCACAAATACAGCAATTTTAGTAAAAGACACAATATTATGTTGTATTATTATCCATTTTAATGTTTTTAACCAAAATTAAATTTTAATTAAAAGTAAAAGCAGACGTCAATGAACTAAAAATGAAATAAAATAATTTCACATTCTGAAGTCTCACTCACACATTCAGAAGTGAAGGCTTTAATTCTTTTTAATCTTAGCACCGATTAAACTTTGGTTCACCTGCTCATATCCAATGTCTTAAATTCTTTAAGCGTGATGTCATACCTCATACCCGACACATGATATTCTAGAGTTTATTTTATTTTATTTTGACTTGCAATAATATGCTGTAGGTTTTAGTTTTGCTTTACTCATTATTACACTTAGTATAAAAATAAATTCAAACTTAATTTTAAAGTATTTTGATTCTACAATCAGAAGACTGTATTAATAAACGTCCTTCAGCTCAAGTGCACGCACTTGGCAACAATCTTGAGGTTATGATCTGATTACTGAACATACCTCAAGTTACGGCTTACCTTTACGCTATCAGCTGAGTGATGCACTATTTAATCAACAAAACTCGACTTGCTTGTTGCGTGTACTTGCGATGCTAAAATCTGACTGCAGGCCGTCTGTGACTTAAGATCGTGATTGTAGTACCGCGAATCATGGAGTTTGATTATGAGTGAAATTAATTATTACGATGAAATAGATTACTACAACGATATTTTACGGACTTCGCTAAATTTTTAACTTTTTTTTTTAGTTTCAAATCTTTTTGATTTACCATCCTTTTGAGACGGGCCATCGGTCTCCTCATTTTCCACCACAGACCTATATTTTTTATAATATCGAGAAAGCATTTTTTCTCCATTTTTGTGTAAATTATAAAGCGAGATCAGTGATGTTATAGTTAACAAACAGAAAGTTTAAAATCACTACGTTTTAAAGAAGCAGATGTTGTTTGGTGTCGTCTCTTTTTTGACACTGACGCTGTCGCATTAACGCGTTAGATTATTTTAATATATTGAGTTGAGTAGTAAACATTTAAAATGTATTCAGAAATACATACACAAGAGTTTTAACAATTTAAGGCTTTCTTAGGTAGAAAACAAATTTGTACCGTGAAATTTGATGATAATATTATAAGCTTCTGTGAATATTACGTAATTATTTACGAGCCCTCAAGCCAAAGAACACTATCCCAACTACAGCGTCTTGGGGAGCTGATCCTGGTAATCTCTTTTTATATGTTTATTAATTAGCAACGATCTTAAGAAGCTGATATCGTAATGTGGGCCTATTAAATAATTACGCACGTTGCACGAGTTTGTCGTTGAGGAAGGGTTGTTAATACGGACCTTAATCTTTATTATACACAACTTATATTAAGGATTCCATAGGGCGGACTATGCAATAGTTTCGTTCACAATATCTTCTGTTAAAAGTACCGATCTAAACAAAACAGAAGCTACTTTCATTGTCTCTGACTGTTGTTGATTTTTTTTAAATGAAGTGACCAAAAATCTTAAAATCCACTTGGTGGTAAGTGAATACTGCTGCTCACAGATACTCGCAACCAGCTTCGCACATAGAAGGCTACAAATGCGTTGTCATCTCTGAGGACCAAGATAGAATGCCTCACAGCCTATAATTATATTGATTTTTTTTTGTTGTTGCCCTTAGTATTGATTAATACAGGGTTTTCTTCCATAACAAACAAATAATTTGGTGAAGAAATCAGAAGAAAATAAATTACAAAAAGAGCACTCATAGCTCAATATTTGATACCAAGTCAATAAATCCTAATAACACGCTATATTCAGAATTCACTTTGTTTAATTTATGTTGGGGACTGAAGCGGGTACCGAAAGACTGGTGCAAAGCCGTTATAGTCCCAATATATAAAGGAAAAGGGCCACAGCAGGACTGTAAAAACTACCGTGGTAACAGCTTGATTAGAATTGTGGGTAAACTGTATACTAAGGTGTTAATTGAAAGAGTTATGGAAGAAACTGATGAAAAAATTTGGGATGTGCAAGCTAGATTTAGAAAGGGAATGGGGTGTACGGATCAAGTCTTTTCCATTCGCATGATTGCGGAGAAGTTTTTGGCCATAAACCAGAAAGTTTTTTGTGCGTTCAAGACTTGGAAAAGGCTTATGACAGAGTGGACAGGAATGTGTTATGGCAAACACTGAACTCATTTGGTTTGAGCGCTAGTTTGGTACAGGCATTAAGGTTTCTTTATAGGGACTATAGTGCTTGTGTCAGGATCAACGGGGTCTACTCGGACTGATTTAGCATCCAAAAAGGTAGGTGGCTATTTATGGACAGTTGTTTGCAAACTTTGAAAGTTGAAGAATGTGGGTTGAGAATGCGTGAGTTAACCGTCAAATGCCTTTTGTACGCCGATGATCAAGTCATATTTGCATCGTCGGCGGCCGAGTTGCAAATGATGGTTACTTTAATGAACTGGTCATTAAAAGAAAGGGGTATGAAAGTGAACGCAAGTAAGACGAAAGTGATGGTTTTTGAAATAGAAGAAAGTAAAACGTTATGTGAAATAAGAATAGAAGGGGAGTTGATGGAGCAAGTGGATGGGTTTGTATATTTGGGATGTTTATTTAGCAGGGATGGTAGATATGATAAGGATATAGAACGACGAGTGAACGCAGGAAATAGAGTGAATGGGGCTCTACACGCTATTATGAAGAGTCAGAATGTGTCAAAAAAGGCACGTTTGGCAATTCATGATGCTGTGTTAGTCCCTACTTTAATGTATGATAGTGAAAGTTGGGTCTGGCAGAAGAAGCATGAGAGTAGAATAAATACTGTAGAAATGCGGTCATTAAGGAGTATGCTAGGGCGGAATCTGAATGACAGGGTGAGAAATAGTGTGATAAGAGAAAAGTGTGGTTTGCAAGATGACGTTGTGACCAGGATTAAGAAAGGAATGCTTCGGTGGTTTGGTCATGTAGAAAGAATGAACGAAGAAAGGGTGACAAAGCAAATTTATGCTGCAGAAGTGAACGGCAGAGTCGGAAAGGGACGCCCTAGACGAAGGTTTATCGACCAAATTGGCAATATATTGAAAATGGGCCAGATTAGGAGTACCCTTAACCGACGAGCGTGTATGCGTAGATATATGGATGTAAAGGAGGCGAGAGAGGTGTGTCAGGATCGTGCCAAATGGAAGTCCGTAGTCTCTGCCTATCTCTTTGGGTGACAGGCGTGAGTATTTATGTTATGTTATTCAGAATTATTATAGTATACTATAAAAGCCAAATGACCAACACATTAGCATCACCGAACAGAGAATACTTATTCTCGCAATTTCTTCAAAGATACAAGAATTTTCGACATGGTGCTACAATCGTAGCTCATTACCTACGCTCGTAGCTTTTCTATACTTTCAAATATCTTTCTTTTGATATGTTTGAAATTATTAAAGTTGATTTTAAAAATAACTTCAACATCATTCGTGTCACAAATTAATTTTATTGTTTGCAAGGAAATAATATGTATATAACAAATATTCAAAGGGCTGTTCTGAAAGTGATATTATTCAAAAACTATCGATATCCTACAAATAAATTATACAAAGAGCTCTCTTTACTTCCAGTTCGTCAAATTTTTATTAGGTCTGTTATTTTTAATCAGCATAAAATCCCACCTGACTCAAAAATCTCTGATAAACGGTGCCAAGGTATTACATATGATACTCCGCAATGCAAAACACAATTTAGACAACGTTTTTCAAATTTTCTCGGACCATTCTTATATTATAACAAAATAAATAAAATGATTAATATTTCCACACTATCGCGATTTACTTTAATAAATAAAATTTATAATTTTCTTTGACAACTTGATTACACACAAACCGAGAACTTAGTAACTATAGTAAGATAATATATTATGATTAGATATAAAATAATAATAATAGTAATCTTTATAGAAAGCTAAGTAAAGTTTTCTTCTCCTTTTTGATTTCTTTCATCTGTAAAAAAAATTGAAGGAACAAAAAAAACACATAGGAAACATAAATTAACATAGCATGTGCTTCACACATACACACACGTGCACACAAATACATACGCACACACGCACTCACGCACGCACGCACACACACACACACAAACACACACAAACACACACAAACGCACACGAACACACACACATTCACGCAGCATACACACACACACACACACACACACACACACACACACACACACACAGGTGCTCGTGCGCGTACATTATTATTCTTACTGTCAAATTGTCGTTAGTTAAAATAAGCTGTTTATTTCAAATAAATTATAAATATATACCTATATATTTAACCTCATAATAGATAAGATTGAAGTCGTTCGTTACAAAATGTAAAGGAGAGAAAAATAACCAAAAAAAAATATAAATAGTATTTTAGGTATTTACCTTTTTTTTCATTTATTTATAACATTTTAATAGATACAAGGGTTAAATCTATTTAACTTGCGAAAAACCGTGAGGTTTGTCCGCTAGTTACAGTCTCACACATAATACAAGGTAATAAATAATACAATCATCTAATCTATAGCTGCTTACAAACATTGACAATAATATTAAATACGTACATACATGTTTTAATTGATAAATTACAACCCACCGTTAACCTGAGAACAGGGACTTAAATACCGGTAAAATACAGTAACGTTATCTGCGCTAGTGCGAAATAACGTTATGTTTAAGAGAAACGATATATCAAATCGATATTTTGCAAAGCTTTGCACGTGTATAATGTTATAATTACGTTACAATAAATTTGTCGATTAAACGTTTGTAAAATATTGTTATCACAAAATAATAATGTTATTATTTATTGTTCTATGCCATCTCTTTTACTTGTATGTTCGTTCTATGATCTATCGAACGCAGTGCTCTAAAGCTATAGACTATACTATAACGTATGTTTTATAGTCGTCAGCGCAGCAATTGAATTATCAACTTAGACAGACAGATTGTAAAAAAGCGCGGGGTGCTTGATGTCATTTGTTGTAAATATTTTTGTGGCTATTTGTAAAATCATAAAAATAACTGAAAAAGCTAAAATTTTAATGGCAACTGATAGTTGTATTTAATAACATAAACTGTTACCATTAAACTTTTTAGTCGACTTTAAAGAAAGAGATCGACCTGTAAATTTGTTTCTTACTTACTTTTGACTTCGTTTTGTTATTTAATTTAGTAATTTCATAATCTCAAGTGTATATTTTAGAAGTCGTTTAATTTTTTTTTAATTAAGTACTTTTTTATTAAAATTGCGATTATTTGCGACATTAGTTGTGTACAAGCAAAGTAGAGCTTTGTTAAAATTTAGAAACTACAGATTAGTATAGGCAACAACAAAAAAAACTGAAAATGAATCTGACCAACTTTTACTTTGGAACCAACCCTGAAATCGTGAAAAAAATATTTACTGTTTCATACATTTGGCTGAGTTTAGAAAACATAAATGTATGGAACAGCTGTTTTTCCGCGATTTCGATGTAGGTTCCTTTGTTAAAGTCGGTCAGAATCATAACTAATTTCATGTCTATAAGTTTGTAAAACGACTAAAAGACTTGGTGTAAGTATAAGATAAGAGATAATTTTATTATTTAACTTGATTTGCCTTGAACTGCAACTCATTGCTAAGCCACTGCGCCACGGAGCCGTCTATTTATTTTTTCGTCTGTCTATTTTTATTAGTAAATATTTTTCTTAATAAAAACTGACTGGAAAACGCGCATTCTACACGTTACTATCTACGACTTCTGCTTTGACATACGAGTAACTTCAAAACTTTTTCGCATCCAGCAACTAAACATTTCGAAGTCTTATTATTTTCATCAAGATTAAAATATCTATAAGATTTCTGAATTTTTTTACGACCCATTTCCAATATTTGTAACTAAATGTAGTTAGAATTAAGTTTAAAAAATAAATAAATAAAAGTAATTTGATATTTTTTTAAGTATAATTTTTAGTACGTCGCAAATCGCAGCTCGCAAGTGGTTGATTTCCCGAGAAATATTGGCACGGCCGGTGTATAGAGCATTATCAGTGCTGTCATCTGCATAGCAGTGAATGTTACCGCTTCGCAACATATCATTGATATGCAAAAGAAACAGCGTTGGTGATAGCACGCAGCCTTGTAGAACACCAGCATTAATAGGCTTGTAGTCGGAGCATGCACTGTCTACAACGGCCTTGATGCTCCGATCTGCAAGAAAGCTGGTGATCCATTTGTACAATTTCTTGGGAAGCCCATAGGAAGGGAGCTTCGAAAGAAGCGCTATGTGTCAAACCCGATCGAAGGCCTTCGCAATGTCCAAACTAACGGCCAATGTCTCTTGAAAATATCCATTCACTTTACAACGTTGCCAGTTCGAATTTCCCGTCCGTCCGAGCTATCTAGTAGAATAATTGGATCCCAGGCTGCACCCATCTCGTAAGTCGCGCGCTTTTGAAAATTAATAGGTTTGGCAACGTCGCGTATTTATCGTTATAATAACGTTAACTTGATGTCACAATTTCGTTCTGATACTCTTAAAACGTTATACTAAAGATTGAAAACAATATGCTTGCTGAGGTAACGATACCATTATAACGTTATTATAACGTTATACATTCTGTTATTTATAACGTTTTAAGTCCCTGCCTGAGAACCGGTTTCGATGAGCCCACGAGTGTGGACGAGAGAATTAGATTGTTCTTAGCGAGCGCTCGGATTATTTAGCAGAAGCTGTATACAGGTTGCTGCAAAAACTGTGAGTTGATATGATTTTTTATTTATTATTATTTAAACTTTTTCATTGTTTATTTATTCATATTTTAGCATTTACATATATATACATTCACTCACCAAAATATAAACAAATAAACATGTTTATTATTTAAATATATAAGAAATATATGTGCATATACACCTGTGCATATGTACATATGTGCCTCTTATGTGATATATGTAATATGTAAATTATATGTGTAATATTTTATTTATGTTTATTGACATTTTAAGTAGTTATATGTATAATGTTTTATTTATGTAATCTACTCTCGTTGTAGCTGTTCATAGAAAAATTTTTTGAATTTGTTTTTGTAGTTATCCTCATTGAAATCCGAGAGTATTGTATTTGGTTCATTAAAGTAGGAATTAAATATCTATTTTTACGTTTCCCATAGTAGTTATGTATTTTGGATGTTACGAGTTTATTATGTGTAATTTTTCTTGTAATAATTTTATGGTTAGTTTTAACTTGCCCTTTTTTATTGTGAAATTGTTCTATTAGTAGAAGCATCTGAAATTTCGTATGTATAGGTAAGACTTTACAATATTTAAATATTAATTTAATATTGTTTTCACTGTACAATTTTATTTTTACTTTTCTAGGTATAATTATTTTCAATTTCAAAAATTCAAATTCAAATTCAAAAAGAATTACGTGTTGCTAGTTGTCTAAATAATTGTTAATTTCATCGGTAAATTTTGATAGTAAAGATGTAGTTGATTTATTTTTTGAAAGCCAAACTGAGTGCTGGACAAGATTTCATTCGATATATAATAGTTTTGTATCTGATTACATATGTATTTTACAACTATTTTATCTATCACAGGAAGTATTGTAATTGGCCTATAATTGTCATAATCACAGTGCAACCCCTTTTTGTAGATGGGTCTTACTATTCCCACTTTTAATTCTGAGGGATAAATACGAGAATGAACACTGGTAATTAATAAGCTTTGCAATTGCTGTTGTGATTATTTTCACATAAGGATTTTACTTCAACACAGCGAATCTGGTCTGCTCCGGGAGCTTTGATTATGTTCAATTTCTAAATTATTTTATCTATGCTCTTGCTATCTGCTGCTTTAAACCGCATTGAACTATTTTGAGAAGATAGGTACGTTGCTTGATCTAAAAGTTTGTGTTTACAGTTAGGTAGTATTTTTTCAACATGTTCTTTAAAACCTTTGCCAAAATTATTTTCCAATTGTTTAGCTGTAAATTTTTTTTTTGAATTTAATATCGCCGCATCTAATGATTTATTTACTCAGCCTGTTAGGGAATATAGAATATTCCATAACGTTCTTGGGTTATATTTGTTATTATTTATTTCGTGATAATAGTATTTGTTTCGTGATATTTTAATAAGTTTATTTGTTTTATTCCTAGTTTTATTAAACTTTAGTCTTAGTATTTTATTGCTTGTATCTGTTTTCCACTTTTTATATAGCAAGTCTCTTTTTTCGCAAAAAATGTTTGTCTTATTATTTATCCATTCTTCCTTATGTTTTTTTGCTACTAAGGCTATTTTTTATAGTATATTTAGAATTATAGTTACAATTTTCAAAGCTACTCTGTATAAAGCTATATATCTCGATCGGACACTGCATTTTATCAATTTTATTCCACTCGACTTTTTCACGATATAAAAATTTTGTTATTAATTAATTGTTTGAGTTTTGAATCATTCTGTACGCTGCGGTTAGCCTCAGTCCCGGCACACAATAGCACGCACATGCGGTGATCTGCCATTACTGTTCCAAACGCAGCCGCGTAGATGTCTGACGTGCGCGATCCCGCGAATATATGGTCAATACAACTCCGCGTGATTTTTTCATTTCGAATCTCTATTCTTGTAAAATCCGATATCGCTCTCGTCAGACCACACTCGGCCAAACAGCTTAAGTAGTAATCTCGTATGTTATTTTTCGATTTTAGGTCAATATTTATATCTCCGATTGGGTACAAGTCAGTGTTTGATTAAATTGTTACAAAGTAGTATTTTAAGTTCGTTAATAAAAAGGTGCTTGCTTTCATTAGGTGGTTGATATAATACGCAAATGTGAGTTGTGTAGTGGTTTGCCACCACATTGGATATTTACAACTAATTATTCACAGTGGGTTAGTTTTAAGTTGTTGACTACTTCGAAACTGTGGCAATTTTTAATATACATAATAATACCACCACCACGTCGCTGCTCACGAAGTACACTGCACATTTCATAACCGATGATAATTGTTGTTGCCCTTGAGGAAGATGACTACGCCTGCCATAATACAGTGCAAACTAGTACCACAGTCTAACTACTACTAAACTAACAGTCGGTCATCGAAGACGTCTAGGATCGAGAAGCGGGTGGAGCGCTCCCGAGCTGCCGTTAGTCGCTAGTATATATACAGTAATCTATGGTTAGTCGCTCGGGAACTGTTCGCTAAGGTTGTCCTGTCATGCAAATAAATTAAAATGATTCATACTACATGTGCGATAAAAAACTGTCGGTTGTCCTCATTTAAAGATAATAAATTAAAGTTATTATAACCTATTTTTATTATTTCTGAACACTCATTGTCTGATTAAGCTATTTAATTTGTTTAAACGTGAAATAAAATAAAGTGAGTTTTTTATTTTTTTTACTTCCCGTTCTGACAACCCTAGCAGTTTATTGTTTATGTCGACTTTTACGACAACATCAAAGGCGATGACTGACCGTATGTTCTTCTTGGCTGTGCTAGTACGGAGGGTAGAACATTAACTTTTCTGTAGCACTATTATCATAACTCGAAATGTATTTCTGTTTACCTCATTTAAATTTGGATTTGTATTAGCTCTTTACTTAAATATATAACGTTATAGTAAGGTGGTAAGATCAATGTCTTTGCTTTATTAAAAGATGTTATTTGTAACTTGTTAATAAATAAATAAATAAAAATAGCTATGTCTGCATAGATGTACAGATATTGTTATAAATAAATTAAGGCCAATTTCAACTTTTGCTTGTACTTAAGATTCACACAAAATCTGCTTGAGGTATTTCATAAAATTTGTTAAATATATAGTTGAATGTAATGACCCTAACATATGTGATATTTACAAACTTTTTATCTGATTATTGTGGTGAAAAAAGGTGGGTAATCTTATTTAGAAGATTGAGCTCATGATGTCTGGTGATTCAATTTATCACAAGGGGTTCTACGCCCTATGAATAATATGCTTTTAAAATGTAAACGATATTTATAAATAAAGTAATTTAACTGATGGGACGCAGGTGAGAGCTGCGCCGACTATTTACTTAATAAGTTTTAACTGTGCTTAGTGCTGCTATGTTTCGTATGATGAGTATAGAGAACCGGAACCTTTTATTGGTAACATTAACTGGTAACATCAACTTTTACAGGTAACATCAAATTTTACTGGTAACATTAACAACAAGTCATTCCATCTTAGTCCTCAGGGGTAACGACACATTTTATATTAAATGGAGGATAGATGTAGAACACCTCACCATTCAAAACACCTGCAAAAAGACTGATGCAGGAAATATGGCGATACGGAACTGGTTGGGATGAGCCTATTCCAGAAGAACTTCAACCTCGCTGGATCGCGTGGTTAACGAATCTACGCACTATAAGAGGACATCACAATCCTCGTTGATTCAATATCGGGCCGGCAGTCGTCGCGAGAGAATTGCACACATTTTTTGTCGATACAAGCGAAGAAGCATATTCGGCAGCCATCTACACACAAATGCGACGAGCGGATGTGACTGTAGATACACGTCGTGCTAGTAGCAGCCAAGAGCCGCGTCGTGCCTCTAAAATCCACATCGCTACCCTGACTTGAGCTGCAAGCTCTCCTAAGTGCACGTCTTGCGAGAACGACAGAAGAAGAGCACAAGTTTGAGTTCGCCAAGAAGATAAAATGGAGCGACTCACGCACAGTTCTAACACTACAGTGTTGGGTATGAGCAGAACCGCATGCTTTTAAGACGTTCGTCGCACGTAAAGTGAACGAGTGGCGCTGGGTTCCCACCAAAGACAACGTAGCCGACATCAAGTGGCCTGTGAGCTTGTTTGTCAACCTAATTCAATATAAAAAAATAGCAAGCAGCTATAAACTTAAGAGTAACTATTACATAATATTACAATCTTAATAGGCCAATTATACATGTTACGATATAATACATATATGTTATGATATAATAGTTAAAATTAAATTTCTTTTCTGTTTTCCACCCTCCCTAATAAACAACAACTCTGAAGTAGAAAGAGCCCGCCGGTAGATTGACGGATATATGAGGGATATGACATGATAGGACACGTGAATCCCTTAAAATAACCCTTATAATTAAACGAGCAATTCTTGTATATATATATATATATATATATATATATATATATATATATATATATATATATATATATATATATATATATATATAATCGGAATCTCGGAAACGGCTCCAACGATTTTCATGAAATTTAGTATGCAGGGGGTTTCGGGGACGATAAATCGATCTAGCTAGAATTCATTTTTAGAAAATGTCGTTTTATCCGTGTTTTCAGGCAATGAAAAACTGCTACAATATAATTAGAATACGAAGGTAAATTTCGTCAGCACCTACAAGTTTATAATAGCTCTAGTAACCCGAAATAGGAGCTTTTCCAAAAAAATTCCGATACAAGTACGTCCGCAGAGAATGTACTTCAATTTTGTCAGAAGCTCAGAAGTTACTCGAGTTACCTACGTCACTCAAATGGGCGGTAAATGTATTTCCGATAAAAACAATGTAGGAAATTTATTTCGATGGGTTCGGGGATATATTATTTTGATGAGTAGAACTTTCGCAAAATGTATATTATGTATAATTTTAGAAATTTCTTTACATTGGTAAGATAAATTTAACAAGTTATAAAATATATATAGAAACACCATTGGAATAAGTCTGCCTTGGTAACTCATCAAAAATATATTAGCACTTGGAATTTCAATTTACGCTAGCGAACCGAGTTCCATCCTCGCCAGTCTCGTTTGTCACGTGCAATTTTTAGCGCTGATTAACTACTTAAAATATTTTATTAATTATTTATCTTAGGAGAGAATAAAAATATTTTTTTAATTTTTTGTAAAACCGATAAACGAGCATACAGCCACGTTAAAATCTTCATCCGATATTTTACGAACATTAGAAGTGGAATTATTTCTTCGACATTTTACTGTGGACGTCCGGATGTTGATTTTGTATGTCACGATAACTCCCGAAAAAATTGACGTATCCAGAGCGGTTTTTTATTAGCTTTAGAATTAGTCTAGTAGTCTAGTACGCGTCGTTTGTTAATAGAATTATTTTCGAGTTTTATAAATTTTATTGCTATTAAAAATTTAAAGGCGCTTTAATTTTCTTCTTTAGCCCTTAATAGACAAAGGACAAATGTACCATACAACTATTTATTAAATAGGCTATAGCTTAAGGGTTTAGTTTAAATTTAAGGAAAAAATTATCTCATTCTAGTTGTTACTTTAGCTTTTATGTATAGGTACGTATATATTATGTTATATTATATACCTAGAGCCTCTTCCATTTAAAAAATATTCCACCAATGTTACCTCCATTTAAAAATGTTCAAAAATTAAAAGGGCCTTACTTCGCCGATATTAAGCCCTATTAAGCACCGACTTCAGTAGCTAATAAGCTGTGTGGAAATTATTTTATTCTGTTTAGTTTTTTGGAGTACAAATTTATAAGAATTTTATTTTCAAGGAATACGTTCAAAGGTCAAGTACCTAATTAATAATTAAAAAATACTAAGTATAGTTTAACATTATGATAAATCTTATCCTTCTCCTTATTTTGTCTCAAACTTATTTTTTTTTTAATATTTAGAAATTGATAGAGCCACGTTTGAGCAATAAGCATCATTTCTGGGCGTGAGGAGCATAATGCTGATGTGTTTCATACGGTCAATGACGAGGATCGCAGACTCTTTTTATTTATTTATTTAATGATGATGATGATTACAGCCCTTCACAAGTCCACTGCTGAACATAGGCCTCCCCCACGGAATGCCACAAAGCACGGTCCCGAGCCACCTGCATCCATTGACTTCCTGCATGTCTTATCAGGTCGTCACTCCATCTAGTGGGGGGACGCCCTACACTTCTCCTGCCGGTACGAGGCTGCCACTCGAGAACCTTTCTTTCCCAACGGTTGTCGGTTCTTCGAGCTATATGGCCGGCTCATTGCCACTTCAGCTTACTAATCCTTTGGGCTATGTCGGTTACTCTAGTTCTACTGAGGATATCCTCATTTCTAAGTTTATCACGCATAGAAACCCCGAGCATAGCCCTCTCCATAGCTCGCTGATCGACCTTGAGTTTCCTCATACGGCCAGTAGTGAAGGACCACGTCTCAGTTCCATATGTCAACACTGGCAACACGAACTGGTTGTACAATTTAGTTTTGAGGTTTTGAGGTATGCCTGACGAGAAGATGGGTCGTAATCTCCCGAACGCTGCCCAGCCAAGTTGAATCCGTCGATTGACCTCTCGGTCGAAGTTGGACTTACCTAGTCGGACTATTTGTCCCAGGTAAACATATTCGTCAACAACTTCGAGCTTAGTGCTCCCAACAAATACCGGCATAGGTGTGACATGGACATTAAACATGATTTTTGTTTTCTACATGTTCATCTTGAGACCTATCCGTTGGGAGACATTATTGAGGTCATTGAGCATAGTGCTTAGGTCTTCCAGCGATTCTGCCATAAGGACTATATCGTCGGTAAATCGAAGGTGAGTGATGTACTCGCCATTGACCGTATCCTTTCCAGTACAGTAGCTTGAAAACGTCTTCCAATGCAGCGGTGAAGAGTTTCGGGGATATGACGTCACCCTGTCTTACACCTCTTTACAGTTGGATAGGTTTCGTACTCTGGTTCTGTACTCGGATAGCCATCGTAGCTCTACTGTACAAACACTTCAGCACCTCGATATACCGACAGTCCACTTGGCACCGCTGAAGGGACTGCAGCACCGCCCAAATTTCGACGGAATCAAAGGCTTTCTCATATTCCACATACGCCAGATATAGTGGCAAATTGTACTCTTCGGACTTCTGTAAAATTTGCCGGTCTATAGTTCTTCAAGAGAGCGTTGTCGCCTTTCTTGAAGAACAATACCACCGCACTTCTGCTCCACGCCTCCGGAGTAGTGCCACCATGGAGGACGGAATTAAAGAGCTTCTGAAGGACTTCAAGTACCGGTTTTCCACCCGCTTTCAGAAGCTCCGCTGTAATTCCATCCTCGCCCGGGGCCTTGCCGTTTTTAAGGTGATGGAGAGCCATTCTAATCTCGCTCAGATCGACGTCCGGAATATCATCGGTATAGTGTCGGATAAGACTTGCTCTTGGGTCGTTACTCACACTTGCGTGTGGCTCCAACGATGATTATATAGCTGTCCATAGAACCTCTCAATCTCACTCAAAATCTCAGGTGTCCCGGAAACGACGCTGCCACACTCGGTCTTCAGCTTCGACAGTTGGCTCTTTCTGGCAGACAGATCTCTAGCAAAGACTTTGGAGCCCTGGTTCCGCTCGATCGCTTCTTCAATACGAGCAGTATTAAAGTTGCGTAAGTCCCGCCGCATGCATTTGGAGATCTGTCTGTTCAGTTGCCTGTATGCTATCAAATCTACTGAAGATTGCAGCTTCATTTCCCGTCTAACAGCCATGAGATTAAGAGTGTGATCGGAGAGTTTTTGTGTACTTCTGCGGCGGGTCTTACAAAACTTAGCTCCGACCGCATGGACAATTTCTACGAGCTTGTCATCCATATCGTCCACTGCATTGCAATCTTCTAGGCACTGAAAACGGTTTTGTAACTCGAGCTGAAAGGTTTCGGGACTTTGGATTAGAGCACGAGGGGGACGGAGCGTTGATTTCATTAGACGACACCTCTCCAACTTAACGTTTAGGTTCAGTGTGCCTCTAACCATTCGGTGATCGCTACCAGTTTTCACCCTCGCGATCACTGAGACATCACTAAACAGTTGGCGTCTAGTCGTCATAATGAAGTCAATCTCATTTTTTGTTGAACCGTCGGAGCTCGACCAGGTCCACTGCCTGTGGGGCCGCTTCTGGAAGAAAGAGTTCATCATAAAGAGTCCCTCTTTCTCCATGAAGTCGGCCAGCTGCTGGCCCCTTGGGTTCCGTTGCCCTATTCCAAATTTCCCTACTTTCAGCTCACCGTTCTCTCTTGTGCCTAGTTTTGCGTTGAAGTCTCCCATTAACACCGTATAGTGGGTTTTGGAGGAATGCATGGCTCTAGAGATATCCTCATACATTTCTTCCATCTCCTCATCGAGGTGTGCCGAGGTTGGTGCGTAAACCTGTATGACCTTCAGCGAATATCGTTTGGTCATTCTGAGTACGCAACCCTCGTCAACACACTCCCAATCTTTACAACGTCGTTAACAAGATACTTGTGGACGATAAATCCGACACCTTGGGACAGATGGTCGCCCTCCCGGTGATAGAACAAGTTGCCGGATTCGAGGATTACCGTGTCCTCCCCCTCTCTTCGGACCTCGGATAATCCTATAATATTCCGGCGCAACTTGTCTATCTCTTCTTCCAGCTCCAGGATCTTCTCGTCAGTCTTCAGAGTGCGTGCGTTATAAGTTGCCAGGTGGAGTCGTCGTAGGTGGCAACCGAACCTCCACCGGAGATTCTTAGCACCCCCTGCCCCGCCGTTACCATGGTCGCCACCGTAGCCAGAAATAGCTGGGCCGCCGGGGACTGGGGGCCGCCTCTTCGTAACTTTCTTCATTGGGAGGTATATTGCCGTAGTTGCCACGCTTGGCGAGCGGGTTGGCAACCGCAGTTTTTTTTATTGTTATTTGCTGTTATCAGAAAGATGCTGCTGCCCATCTTCTGCCTCAGTTTCCCTCTGTCGCCTCTTACGACACCCACGGGAAGATATGGGGTAGTGGGTATTCTAACCCGCCACTACACGGTAATTATTTAATTATTTTTAATATTTATTTATTTATTTAATCTTAATTGTCAACACCTTAATAACTAGGGTAACAAAGGACATACTTAATATCTAACGGCATTCTCTGCCAGTCAACCCGTGGAGTGATAAGATTTTGTGGCAGGTGCAATTACATATTTACATACATACTAAGATATAATATACAAAATTTCTACATATAGTGTATGTACATATATGAACAAAATATGTATCATACATAGATATAATATATACATTACATTTGATAATAAAATACATATATTGAAATTGCAAATAATAAAACATCTAAATGTATCAAAATATATCATCATCATTCCTAACGTCCAACGTCACTTCGTTTAAAAAAAAGTCATGTACCAACTTTTTAAAACTGTCCTTACTTGGCGCTCTTCTTACGTTTACGGGCAAGGATTTCCAGAGTAGTGTTTCCTGAATAGTAAAGGCATTGTTGGTGAACCCAGTGAAATGAGATGGAATACTGAATATTAGATGAGGAGCGAAGAAACTTATCATGAGTTGAAAAGAGATACCAGAATTTGTCCTTGAGATATATTGGAGAAGTTGGATTATTCAAAATTGAGAAAAGAACAAGCCGAATTCTAGAGTTTTTACTAGTGGTGAGACATACAACTACTCATCTGCATTTTGATTCTTAATCGAGGATAAATTATATAGGATTCTATTGGCCACAGTATCAACTTACCTAAAAGCCAAAAGTGATTCTGTTAGAAAAATGGAGAGCATTATCATCACAGACTGCAAATTTCAGTCAAACGAAAAAGTAAAACATCAATTTAAAAGCAAACTAGCTAAGGAAAATACATTCCACAAGAAGTTGTGCCTATAAGAGCTAAATCGTGTAAACTTCAGTCGTTTTGACTTCAGCCGAAATTAAAGCCGACTGGGTCAGTGATTTTGAGACGCACCCATTCTTTGTTGTCCGCACGCAATAATGGCAACGGATCTTCATATGAGAATTCTTTCCTTAAAGGACCCAGTGTAGAAAACCAAATAAAAGTGAGTTAGGTGGACTATTATATGAAGATGTAATGTAAAATCGGCTTATTTAGGCCTTTTATTAAAATAAAACAACATATAAAAATCTTGACATGTTAAAAAATTTGTTAGAAATAATGAAAATGAAAATACATTCACGTATACGTAATATATCGCTTAATGTTATTACAATGTTAAAGTAAAATAAGTAAAGTTAGAACCTATAATATACGTCCCACAGCTGAGGCCAGGCCTCCTCTCAATTCTGAGTGGGTTATGAACCGATTAGTTTACCGCGCTGCTCCAGTGCTCGATGGCGGTCTTACATCATGTAAGACCGCCATTGAGAACTGTAAGTTACATTTTGCCAAAATAATTCCATTTTCTTTACGATGTTTTCCTTTATAGGGCATGGTAAATCAGCGCTTAAAATTACAATCAACCATTTTATTGGTACCGACAGTAATTGAAACCGGATTGCTACCACCACGGTTCTAAAATAAATATGTCTTATTTTCCTGTTTCTTAATACGATTGGCTTCGTCAATCGAGCATACATAGATAACAATTGAAATATCTTTTTTAATAAGAAAAATTATCTTTTTCCGTAGCCGGGAGGACTCATGCTTAGCAAGATGATAGGAAGTACTTCTATTATTTTCAAATACTTATTTCTTTACTATCAGTGTATAATCATCTTTGCACACTGTAAAAGCCATATCTTCTTCTAATATATAAAAAATAATGTTTGTTTGTTCGTAGTTCATCCGCTGCCATACCGTTCATCAGATTGCGCTAAAACTTTGTCAACTTATTCCTTGCACTTGCGCGAAGGCTATAGGTATATTACAATTAACTTACAGTAGGTGGCGCGCGTATCGTACCGACAAATTTATTTGAAAACTATTTATCATTAAATTTGATTATGAACGTATTATTATTCCTAATTAAACAGCGTAACTGTTCCAAATTAGAAACGATTTTTCCACAATTATTTCTTATGTCGCAGCAACGTGCCGGGATCAGCTAGTTTAAATATAAAAAAGCCATTAGGCAGGTAATGACCGTAGTTGTTACGGGTGACATACGTGTTAGTTTTCACTATAGTGTTAGTTTAAGAGAATTTTATCAGCAAATTTGCCCGTTTACTTACTGCTTACTTACGATAAGTAGATATGAGGTGTTGAGTTCTAATAGTTATTTCTTCTAAAATACGGCTACTAAAATAAATATATTAAACAGATAGATATATTAGCATAACTGTGGCGGGAAATTAAAAGAATATTCCCTATAAACGTCCCGTTGTAGATAGATGGTGGTGTAAACATTTTGTTTACGTCAGACGTAAAAAAGTAAAATATATAGTCACAAACGAGCACCAGTCCACTTGAAGGTAAGCGATGCTGTGGCCCATAGACATTTACACCTATCCTCGATTAAGAACCAAAATGCAGATGCGTTATGAGGCCCCTGAGGACTAAGACTGAATTTCTCGTTTCCAATAAAAACCGCCTATGTTTCTTTACAGTCACCATACGAAATACAGCAGCATTAAGCTACTATTTTACGCTGGTATTCTATGAGAGCGTGATCCTCGGTCGACCCGCCCCATTCGTAAGACAACTATAACATAACTGCAGCATGGTTCTACCACGTGAACTATAATATAACCACAGCATGGCTGTACTACGTTTTTTATTTTCTAGATGTTACTAGGACGACGCTGCTGCCTATCACCTGGTTTGTTTCGCAATGTTGCCTGTTATTTGATATTTTTTTATAGAATTAAATTGAATTAAATTTTTGTTAATTTTCCAGATGAAAACATTAAAATATTTAATACAACACAATATTTTAATACAACAATATATTTAATACAACAATAGTTCTATTCTCTTAGTTATCTTAGAAAATTTTAACAACTAAGTTTTCTACAAATGCTCTAGGTCTAGTTAGTACTATGTATAAGTATGTACATCCAACACACACCGACCCACAACATACTCGCATATTTCTTACTGCGAGTGTAGAGTGTTCTCTCGGAAAATATTTTCTGCTAAAAATAATGCTAAGAATAACATATTTTCGTAGAATATACAATATAATGTAATATAATATAACGTAATGCTAATATACCTACCACAGTTTAGTCAACTAAATTAAACACCCTGACCCGCAGGAATTATTTGTAAATATACATACAAATCTACCCTGATGAATGAAAATTTGAAATGAAGATATAGTCCAAGAGATCAGTAGGCTGAGGTGGCAATGGGCCGGCCATGTTGCTCGAAGAACCGACAACCGATCAGTAGAATGTTCTCGAGTGGTAGTCTCGTAACGGTAAGCGAAGTGTAGAGCGGACCCCACTAGATAGAGTGACGACGAAAGTTGATGGAGCAAGTGGCTCAGTACCATGGTTTAAATAAGTCCTAGGCTGTTTGCATTATTGCATTGTTGCAAATATTTTATATTAAACCAAGGTTAAAATTAACTTATAATTCAGTAAAGAAAATTGTTATATAATCAGCTACTGCAATACGCAGTAAATTATTATTGTTTGGTTAATTATTATTGTAATTATTAACCAAAGTATGAAATTAAAATTATACTAGTATATACATATATAATAACAAAAAGTTAAGTTACATGCTATATTCGTCCCACTGGGCACAGGCCGTTTTACTTGCCATGCTGCAGCTATATTTTTACGTGGTAGAGCATTGCTGCAGCTATATTAATAGTATAGTTGTAGCACGAACGGGTCGGCTCGACCTGGGAAGGACCACGCTCTCACAGAATACCAACGTAAAATAGCAGCTTAATGCTGCTGTGTTTCGTATGGTGAGTGTAGAGACCCTTCTTACTGGAAAAGAGGCATTCTATCTTAGTCCTCACGGCTGACAACGCATCTGCATTTGAATTCGCAAACGAAGATAGATGTAGATGTTTATGGGCCACAGCATCTACTTACCATCAGGTGGACTGTGTGCTCGTTTGTCACCCTTGTTCTATAAAAAAAGGCATCTTTTCTTTTCTGAAAGGGGATTTAGGGCAAGGTATATGCCTGCTGCGCTATACCAATGCGAGGGGAATACTCTGTGGCCGTCTTTACGCGATTGTGAGCATATAAATAAATATTGAAGCAAAGTAATCCCATAGTGTGCCTTTCAAAAAGGAGCCAATCTTTCAAATAAAAGCGTTAAGAACTCATCTTCTCACTCTACAGAATCTTATCTGTATATTTTGACGAATGGGATCATTTTTGTTCCCGAGCTCAACTCCATTAGTACGGGATCAAATAGATTCAACAAAACTAATTGACCTTACGTAATTATATATATATAATTTGAAGCGCAAGGCAGCATCAAATTATCGCAATGAAACCATTTTAATTGAATGGGTGTAAAATTATCATTAATCTCATGAAATAATTATTTATTTTGAAGAAATACAGGCTTAATTCATAAAGAGTATTAGAGTGGATAGGTAATTTTTCTTTGCAGTCAAATAAAAGTGTTCACTATAATTACTAATCTTGTTATATATCTTGTCAGGTAAAACAATGTAAATACTTTTGTTCAAGAAATTAATACCAACACGAAAAATAGTTCTTTAGAAACGGCATTTCTACTAACTGTGTTGTCATTTAAAAACTCATTTAATATGTAAATGTCTAAAGAGCGTTAGCTTGAATCCATTTAGAATCAGATTTTTTCACGCTGTTACGGTGAGGCTATCTTCTAGTTAAAATTATACGAATATTTTATAAAAATATATATAAAAGTATAATCAAATATCTTAGAATTAATAAACTTCATATAATTATTTTGATTTTGTTTCAAGAAAATATACGCTTTCAAACGACATATATAGTATGGATAATAACATACCATAACATAACATAAACACTCACGCCTGTCACCCAGAGGGGTAGGCAGAGATTATGGACTTCCATTTGGCACGATCCTGACACACCTCTCTCGCCTCCGTCACATCCATATACCTACGCATACACGCTCGTCGGTTAAGGGTACTCTTAATTTGGCCCATTTTCAGAATATCGCCAATTTGGTCGATAAACCTTCGTCTAGGGCGTCCCTTCCCGACTCTGCCGTTCACCTCTGCCACATAAATTTGCTTTGTCACTCTTTCCTCATTCATTCTTTCTACATGACCAAACCACCGAAGCATTTCTTTCTTAATCCTGGTCACAACATCATCTTGCAAACCACACTCTTCTCTTATAACACAATTTCTCACTCTGTCATTCAGATTCAGCCCTAACATACTCCTTAATGACCGCATTTCTACAGTATTTATTCTACTCTTGTGCTTCTTCTGCCACACCCAACTTTCACTACCATACATTAAAGTAGGGACTAACACAGCATTGTGAATTGCCATACGTGCCTTTTTGGACACATTCTGACTTTCCATAACAGAGTGTAGAGCCCCATTTACTTTATTTCCTGCGTTCACTCGTCGTTCTATATCCTTATCATACCTACCATCCCTGCTAAATACACATAATAATACATAATTAGGATAATATATAATACATAATTAGGATGCTTCGAAATATATGTATATCTAACATATTATATACAATATTAAATTATATAAGTATACAATTAACAGTTGATAATACTAAAAGTCCTATTATTAATATTTAACGTTAATATATATTATGATAATAAAGTCACTTGGTAAATTTTAAATAGTTACTCATAAACAGGATGTACATTAAAAAATTAGGCATATTTCTTAACATTTAAATTTGTCTTTTATTCTTTGACCTCTGTAGAGAGCCATGCAAGAAGTTTCTCTGCGTGATGGAATCCGTAACGAATTTATACGGGTACTAACTTAGTATCTGCTATTTACCATCTAGGACTTTATCACCACTTACTGCCAGGTGGGATTTTAGTAAGTATAAACAAAAAAGCAATTTAACTCTCATGACAGCTAATATGTACTTACTCCATTGTGAAGTTTTTTTTTATAGTATAAGGGTGACAAACGAGCACACAGTCCACCTGATGGTAAGTGGATGCAGTGGCCTATAGATATCTAATGCATATGCGTTGTCACCCCTGAGAACTAAGATAGAATGCTTCGTTTCCAGTAAAAAAGGTATACGTTTCTCTACACTCACGAAACGAAAGACAGCAGCATTAAATTGATATTTTACGTTGGTATCCTGTAAGAGCGTATTCTTTCACCGGCAAAGAGATTTAAATATATAAGTATACTATAGAGCGGACATAATGAACATTTGCATACAAAAATTTTGAGCACGCACGTGTATGATGCTCTCTAGCTAAACATAGCAAAACTACGCTGAATTATTACGCCTACGCTGAATTACTACGCCGATCTATTGAAATTAGGATGTTTTTTAATTTCGATAGCCTCGCGTATCATCCTTGGCAGGAATCGATGTTCTTTCGCGAGAATCTGTGGTTTATCAAATCTAATGTAATGGCGGGGGCCGCCTAGGATATGATCACAAACTGCTGACTTCCCGGAACGTTGGTGCTTCACGTCCGCTATGTGTTCTTTTACGCGGGTTTACGCGGGTTTACCCTAAGAGGAGAACTATGTGTGCCGAGTTTGGCCTCGTTTTGTTAGATATGATGAGACCTTAACTTCGGACTTGATAAAATGATCTGAAGGTGTACTTCGGTGAATGCTACTCCTACTGGAACTCCTCGACGAGGAGAACTAGATGTGCCGAGTTTGGGCTCGTTTGGTTATTTATGAATAGAGCATACCTCCGGACTTGACGGAGTGACTTGAAGGTGTACTTCGGTGACTGCTACTGGAACTCTTTGACGAATAGAACTACAACTTACATTTTTTTTTCACGATCATATGAGCATTATGGGTCGTGCACTTTTGGATTTCCCTAACTTTTTTTAATGGAAGTTTGACATAAAATTATCGGAAAATTGGAAGTATAGTAAGCTAAGTAGTAAGTAAGGTTATTAGTGAAAACTTGTGTGTATTTAAACTACTTTTAAAAATTTGGCATAATCATATTATACGTAATTTTTTAATGCGCTATAGGCATGCACAATTGGATTTACTAATAGTTTATTTTATTTTATTATTTAGAGACCAATTTTGGCTAAAATTTACAATAAAAAGATTGATAAATTTATTAGACGGTTATAGTAATAATTATTATTGATTTCAGCCATACTCGTAAATACTAAATTTTAAAGAAAAATTTTTCTTGTGAGCCCTTGTCAGCTATCAAAGGTTAACGACTACTTATAATTTTTTACCATACGTGATTGTATTCCAGGGAAAGATGCCGGGTACAGCACATTCCTCGTAAATATGAAGTTATGTAATATAGAGGCTTTTGAGTGCTGTGCTGCTGATCTCTTTACATTTTTTAATGAATATCGTCGCTCCGGTAAATTCACAGTCACATTTCCTACAGTGTCAAAATTGTACCGACGGTAGGCTGTTTAAAGATAAAAGTTAAAATTAAATAAGTATACATATTAAACGATGCCATAGCAAAAGTATTATGGCTTCACAGCCTACCGTAGAAATTCATAACTATATTAGTAATATCTCTTTCAGAACAAAACAATTATCATCGTTATGTACCAGTGGCTAAAAGAATTCCCTGAGGTGCGAGAATGCAACTTGCTAAAGCATTGTCATATACTATTCAAAATTGTTTCACTAATTGTGGAAAGAGTCAACAAAAGTTATTTACTTTCGCGTATTCCCATTTTCATTTAAATAAAACAATAAATAAATCAATTACGTCTCAACTAATCGAGAATTCTTTTCAAAATTTAGATTACCCATTTAATACTCATTTATCTCGACCTCGTTCTAAATTTGATTCAAAAAATTAGTTGAGTCAAAAGTAATGGAATGCGATTT
This sequence comes from Parnassius orleans, assembly GCA_029286625.1. NCBI lineage: Eukaryota > Metazoa > Arthropoda > Insecta > Lepidoptera > Papilionidae > Parnassius > Parnassius orleans. Next base: position 17,409 of record JAGSMP010000262.1, on the reverse strand, counting down.
AATAAATACATCCTCGTAATGTCGAAACTCTTGAATGCCTTCGTCAGAAACATCCTTTGGCCAATCCTTTTCAGAATTTACAGCTGCCTCCCACATGCCCAATCTATATTAGTAGTATAGTTGTAGTACGAATGGGTCGGCTCGACGGGGGAAGGACCACGCTCTCACAGAATACCAGCGTAAAATAGCAGCTTAAAACTGCTGTGTTTCGTATGGTGAGTGTAGAGAACCGGAGACCCTTTTTACTGGAAAAGAGGCATTCCATCTTAGTCCTCACGGGTGACAACGCATCTGCATTTAGATTCTAAATAATGAAATTGAGGATAGATGTAGATGTATATGGGTCACAGCAACCACTTACCATCAGGTGGACTGTGTGCTCGTTTGTCACCCTATCCTATAAAAAAACAGGTTTAAACGTGATATCATTTATTCTGTGCCGATACAGTGACATTTGGCGGAGCGATGCCACACTGGCTGCATGCTCCGCCAAACTCTCTCTATCGAGTCCTTACTTTTAGTATATGTCTTAGTCGCTCCACACTTCGTTCTTACATTTATTGTAGTGTAGTAAATTTTGTGTAAAAGCAGAGTGACGAATGTGCAGCGGGGCGTGGCGTACTTTGTACAGAACTACAGAGTCCCGAGCGGTTGCTGCTCCAAATTTACCGCTACACGCGTCGCCTAACTACTCTACTCTTCGCTTGGGAATTAAGCTAATAAATTTAAAAAAAAAATTAATTAAATTAATTCAAAGACTACTTACACCCGTTATAAACATTTGGAAAATTGCTAATTAAAAACCCCAACGATTCAATTACTTTTCAGTTTCCGCGTTCGAGTGCAACTTGTGGAAACCTTGGTTTTTGTACCGCCTACAAGTACTTGTACCGATCTGAATGTTTGTCCATGTACGATTTATATATGTTAAACGCCTTCACGTTACAGGAACAAAATCCTAGGGTGGGGTAGCAATTAAAAATAGAAAAAAGCAATATTATACCCAGACCTTTAAATTTACTGAAAATGGTCCGTGATTATCTATGTATATAATCATTTCAATGTACGATCATTTCATAGATAGATAAAAAATTGTTAACATAGTGTATTTTTATGTATGGTGTGAACACAAAATCAAAAATATAACAAATAATTCGAAGTAATAGATAATTCAATTATTCGTTAATTACAGCCTTTCAAAAGGACCACTCTTGAGTATAGGCCTCCCCTCGCCTATTTTTTACCTCATACGGGATTTTTTTATAAAATAAGGGTGACAAAGCACACAGTTATCTGCTATTAAGTGGCTGACGTGGCACAACCAAATAGAACATGTTATAGGCAGGGTCAGATAGCTAATTTGGATTTTTTAGCAACTTAGACATGTAGCATCAAGAAATATACTGATTAAAGTATACGTTGCATTAGTACAATCTTTATTGGCATACTGTATTCCTATATGGGGTGGCACCTCCAAAACCAAATTTCTGGAAGTGGAAAGGGCTTCTAAAAGTAATGTTTTTAAACCGTATAGAATTTGTACAGAAAAGCTATATAAAATATGTGAGCGTTTTAAAAATGCATAGTAGTTTGACTTATGATTCGAACATTTTGCGAAACAGAAGAGGAACAGTAATTGTAACGCAGAAAGTAAACACAATATTTGCTTCTCATCAATATAAAAAACAATCAGTTTTTATGTACAATAAAATAAACAAAATTCTCAAAATTTGAGATATATATTTAATATATATAAAACGAATAGATATAATTGTAAACAGTTGTTGATAAAATGGTTAAAAAAATTAAACTATGAAAAAACAGAGGCTATTTTACAATGCATTAGTTAGACACTACAATATTAGTAAGCAAACACACACACACACACACACACACACACACACACACACACACACACACACACACACACACACACACACACACACACACACACACACACACACACACTCCCTACACACTTTTCTTTAATAGTTTATATCTTACGGATTAAGTTGATCACTATCTATATTATGGCTATGGAGGAGCGGGATCTTTTGGCACGGGTGTTTTTACACTTAAAAGAAGATTTCAACCATGTTTCAAGATCATTGTAAAGTTTTAGTTGATCAATAAAGATTTATTATTATTATTAATTTAAGTAAAAGTTAAATTTAAGGTACTTATCTAAAAATTTACTTCTCAAGAAGAAGGCAGACTTAGGAGTTCTCTTCTACATGGTTTATTAAGACCGCCTTTTAGTGCGGTGCAAGGATTTGAAAACGTTACCTCTCGTCCCGCGGGGAGAATTTTATAAGAAACAACGTACAAAAGACGTCTCTGCATGCATTGGCAGGGGCGTCCGCAAACGCTGAACTGTTCCATTTTGTTTATATTTTTCATGAGATTAAAATAAAAAAAGAAATTTATAAAATGTGATCTCAACATGAACTTAAAATAGCAAGCCATTCAATTTGATATAAATTTTGCATGATTTCATTGTGCAACTCAAGGTACACGCTTAAATAGCGATGTACTGTAATTATTTAGTTTTTTTTATCGAGACACTTGTTATAAGTCGTGTTTGTGTCTTCACGCAACAATTACATTTCAGTAAATTAACAGGTACAAAAAAATAAACAATACTGAAACGCCGCCTTAATAAAATTGTTGCAAGTAATAAAAAGTTAAACGTTACATTAAGTACTTCTCAACGCAAATAATTTTGTACCGAGCTACCGTTAAATTACTCTAGTAGGGGCTTAATTTCCATACTAAATAAATTAAACTGATGATACATATGTTTAGGTCGGGGGAAAAGTTTCTTCGTATTTTGTTTGTATAAAATTGAAAAAAATCTCTTTGGTTTTACTGTTTCTATTTGGCTGGTTTTAATATCAATACATATAGGACATTAAGAAAAACATAAAAAAAAGTAAAAAAAAACACTTTCCCGCCATTTTTCAATTGTTTTTCTGTCCGCCAAAATGAGTGAATCTAACGAACAAATACGATACTTTCTGAAGTTTTAGTAAGTTAGTTTACGACAGGCTGATTTCCGCAACTCCACGTCTAAGCGTGTATTTTGCGTGTGGGCAGGAATAATGTAATTATTCGAGCTGTGAAATCTCCCCGAAGAAGTTCAACAGTCCTTTGACATTGCAAGCAACTTCGGGGAGTGATCCCGGCGTGCCGAGATGTTTAACCCTGTATGTAGCGACCTCCGGACATGTCAGCAACACGTGGGCCGCCGTTTCTTCCTCCCCCATACATGCCCTGCACAGGGGACTATCTGTAACACCTATGGTAAATAAATGTTTGTTAAAGGAGCCATGTCTTGTGATAGCACTTGTTACTATCCTGATCTGTGGCTTGTTCAGTCTCGCTTAGAACCTTGGTTAAACGACTGTTTATTTCAGCCAAAGCATCCCTAGCTTGTCTACAGTCTACTAAATTTTTCCAAAGTTGAGCGTGTTGAATAGTGAAGTCTCTACGTACCAGTGAACGAACGTTCCCAAAGGGGATTGGTATGATTGGTTCCGGCCCTATAGTGGCCAGAGCCGTTCTTCTTCTGGCCAGTTCGTTAGCCGCATCGTTGCCTCTGGATCCACTGTGTCCCTTTATCCATTGCAGAGTCACATTATTGTATTTACATACCTTATTTAATCGTTGATGGCATTCATGTATTAGTTCCGAGTTGACCACATTGCAACTCTGCAAACTAATGGAGAAGTCTTTTACCTTCCTAGCATCTATTGCTATGGCCGCTTGGATGATACCCATACATTCCACCTGAAAGACTGTGTATATATGCGGATATTGAGGTCTTCAGAGAAAGTTCTAGATCCTACATCTTCATTTGTTTTAGAACCATCCGTGAAAACTCTAAGCTCTTTTAGGCTTAATCCCTCCGGCTGGCTGGTTTCATTTAATTGTATTGTTGCGCGCCACTATTAATGGTTTATACATGGCAACACTAGTAACCACTAGCGCCCTCTAGTATCGAGTAGCAGAACTAGGAGAGTCAAGATCCTTCTAGAAATTTCGGGACCGATATGTACTCGAACATTCTAGATGTTTCTACAGTAGAAGGTTCTGGAAACTATCTGAGGCCCTATATAAGGCCGGTATAGACCGCGACCGGGTCAGTATTGAATTGGCGATACAAGCGAATACTTCGAAGAGATATTAATACTTTAAATGACTATACTCTTATTCCTTGCTGTAATAGAATGTGTTATAACCTTGATCATAAAAATCCATAGATGTAATGTATAATAAAATTGTTGCATCATTGTCAGAGGCCGCTATATTTAGTTATAATAAGGAAAGTGTCGGAAGGGCGTTCGTATTGTTGGCTGGAATAAACATGTTAGGATGCTCACCGGGATGCTAGCAAAAATTTATAAATTGGGTGTGGCATGGAAAACCTATTAGTGGTAAATTGTATAAAGAAATGTATGAATCAAGAAAGTTATTTAAACAGAAATTAAAATTTTGTCAAAATAATGAACATCAAATTAAATGGACATGAAGGAAAAGCATAAAACAAAGACTTTAAAAATTTTGGAAACAAACAAAAAGTGAATCCTAAGCCGAGTATCCCTGTGAGTATTGAGGGAGGAATGAGCCAGGAGAGATAGCAAACTTATTTCAAAAGCATTTTAGTAATATCACCGAACATATCGTCGCGGATAGTCCAGATGTTGAGGACGGCCAGACGGGCACGGGCGAGCAATTAGCTTTGCCGAATGAAGTTTTCGACGTAATTAAAACATGACTAGTAAATCGCTGGCCACGATGGCCTCAGCATTGAGCATCTTCTGCAAGGGCCCATCTCTCCGGGCTTCTAGCTACCTTCTACACCCTTTGCATGAGACATTCCTATCTTCCTGAGCAGCTGATGAGAAGTATTGTTGTGCCTATAGTAAAAAATAAAACCGATATATCTGACAAAGAGAACTATAGGCCCATCTCATTAGCTACTATCATGGCTAAGGTGCTTGACAGTCTGCTTGAGCGGCATCTCAGTGATATCTAAAATTATGATGCTCAGTTCGGATTTAAAAGAGTCTCTCCACTGAGAGTGCAATATTAACACTCAAGCATACTGTTAGGTACTATACCAATAGGAAAACACCATTTACGCCTGTTTCCTCGATCTGTCAAAGGCATTTGACCCAGTTAATTATGATATTCTGTGGAAGAAGCTGCGAAGTGGCCTTACCAAGCGAGTTGATTGAAATATTTAAATACTGTATGGCCATCAAATAAATCAGGTCAGATGGACAGATGCACTGTCCAACGAGCAGGTTGAGTGCGGGTGAGACAGGGTGGCCTAACTTCACCAGCGCTCTTCAACCTGTACATTAACCAGTTAATCGTTGGCTCAGCAACGCTGGTGTCGGCTGCTCAATTGATGGGCATTTCGTTAACAGCATAAGCTATGCAGACGACATGGTGTTGCTGGAGCCCATCGATTAATGCATTGAGGACATTACTTAATATTTGTGATATTTATGCTGAGACTCACGGTCTCATTTATAATGTAAAAAATGAAGTGTTGTTATTTCGAGCTGGATCAAAAATTGAAACGATTCCACCTGTTAAATTAAGGAACGTACAGTTAAATAGAGTGTATCAATTTAAGTATCTTGGCACGTTTTAACTGAGGATCTGACTGATGATGCGGACATAGAAAGAGAAAGAAGGGCGTTGGCGGTTCGCTGTAACATGCTGTCCCGTAGCTTTGCACGCGTTACAGAAGAAGTTAAGATAACACTTTTCAAAGCTTTTGCCAGTCATTTTACACGTGCAGTCTATGGGTTAAGTACACGCAGAGAGCCTACAATGCCCTTCGGGTACAATATAATAATGCCTTCAGGATGCTGATGGGTCTTCCGCGGTATTGTAGCGCTTCAGGGATGTTTACATACGGTATGGACGGTTTTCATGCCATAATTCGAAAGAGAATAGCATCCCTGATGCGCAGGGTTCGTGGAGCTCTAATGGCATTCTGAGGGCAATATCCGATAGAGTTGATTGTCCCATCCAGGACACTGGATGCGTATCCACTTGCATGAGCCTGGTGTCAGGTGCAAAAATATTTTTGTAATTGTTGTGAAATTGTACGTGTATTAATTTAAGACTAACATAGTTAAGCTAATTTACTAACATAATTATGGACTATATGTGGGTCTGAAATAAATTTAATTATTATTATTATTATTATTATTAGTTAGACACTACAATATTAAAGCAAACACACACACACACACACACACACACACACACACACACACACACACACACACACACACACACACACACACACACACACCCTACACTTTTCTTTAATAGTTTATATCTTACGGATTAAGTTGATCACTATCTATATTATGGCTATGGAGGAGCAGGATCTTTTGGCACGGTGTTTTACACTTAAGAAGATTTCAACCATGTTTCAAGATCATTATAAAGTTTTAGTTGATCAATAAAGATTTATTATTATTATTAATTTAAGTAAAAGTTAAATTTAAGGTACTTATCTAAAATTTACTTCAAGAAGAAGGCAGACTTAGGAGTTCTCTTCTACATGGTTTATTAAGACCGCCTTTTAGTGCGGTGCAAGGATTTGAAAACGTTACCTCTCGTCCCGCGGGGAGAATTTTATAAGAAACAACGTACAAAAGACGTCTCTGCATGCATTGGCAGGGGCGTCCAAACGCTGAACTGTTCCATTTTGTTTATATTTTCATGAGATTAAAATAAAAAGAAATTTATAAAATGTGATCTCAACATGAACTTAAAATAGCAAGCCATTCAATTTGATATAAATTTTGCATGATTTCATTGTGCAACTCAAGGTACACGCTTAAATAGCGATGTACTGTAATTATTTAGTTTTTTTTATCGAGACACTTGTTATAAGTTGTGTTTGTGTTCACGCAACAATTACATTTCAGTAAATTAACAGGTACAAAAATAAACAATACTGAAACGCCGCCTTAATAAAATTGTTGCAAGTAATAAAAGTTAAACGTTACATTAAGTACTTCTCAACGCAAATAATTTTGTACCGAGCTACCGTTAAATTACTCTAGTAGCTTAATTTCCATACTAAATAAATTAAACTGATGATACATATGTTTAGGTCGGGGAAAGTTTCTTCGTATTTTGTTTGTATAAAATTGAAAAAATCTCTTTGCTTTTACTGTTTCTATTTGGCTGGTTTTAATATCAATACATATAGGACATTAAGAAAACATAAAAAAGTAAAAACACTTTCCCGCCATTTTCAATTGTTTTTCTGTCCGCCAAATGAGTGAATCTAACGAACAAATTCGATACTTTCTGAAGTTTTAGTAAGTTAGTTTACGACAGGCTGATTTCCGCAACTCACGTCTAAGCGTGTATTTTGCATGTGGGCAGGAATAATGTAATTATTCGAGCTGTGAAATCTCCCCGAAGAAGTTCAACAGTCCTTTGACATTGCAAGCAACTTCGGGGAGTGATCCCGGCGTGCCGAGATGTTTAACCCTGTATGTAGCGACCTCCGGACATGTCAGCAACACGTGGGCCGCCGTTTCTTCCTCCCCCATACATGCCCTGCACAGGGGACTATCTGTAACACCTATGGTAAATAAATGTTTGTTAAAGGAGCCATGTCTTGTGATAGCACTTGTTACTATTCTGATCTGTGGCTTGTTCAGTCTCGCTTAGAACCTTGGTTAAACGACTGTTTATTTCAGCCAGAGCATCCCTAGCTTGTCTACAGTCTACTAAATTTTTCCAAAGTTGAGCGTGTTGAATAGTGAAGTCTCTACGTACCAGTGAACGAACGTTCCCAAAGGGGATTGGTATGATTGGTTCCGGCCCTATAGTGGCCAGAGCCGTTCTTCTTCTGGCCAGTTCGTTAGCCGCATCGTTGCCTCTGGATCCACTGTGTCCCTTTATCCATTGCAGAGTCACATTATTGTGTTTACATACCTTATTTAATCGTTGATGGCATTCATGTATTAGTTCCGAGTTGACCACATTGCAACTCTGCAAACTAATGGAGAAGTCTTTACCTTCCTAGCATCTATTGCTATGGCCGCTTGGATGATACCCATACATTCCGCCTGAAAGACTGTGTATATATGCGGATATTGAGGTCTTCAGAGAAAGTTCTAGATCCTACATCTTCATTTGTTTTAGAACCATCCGTGAAAACTCTAAGCTCTTTTAGGCTTAATCCCTCCGGCTGGCTGGTTTCATTTAATTGTATTGTTGCGCGCCACTATTAATGGTTTATACATGGCAACACTAGTAACCACTAGCGCCCTCTAGTATCGAGTAGCAGAACTAGGAGAGTCAAGATCCTTCTAGAAATTTCGGGACCGATATGTACTGAACATTCTAGATGTTTCTACAGTAGAAGGTTCTGGAACTATCTGAGGCCCTATATAAGGCCGGTATAGACCGCGACCGGGTCAGTATTGAATTGGCGATACAAGCGAATACTTCGAAGATACAACTGCGAATTAAAGTGATCTGTAGTACAATTGTATTTTGTAATTAGTGTTGTGTAATTAAAGTGTCAATTTTGGTAATTCACTCGGCAGTTTTTAATTGTCTCGAACCCCAAGCTCGTAACAATTGGTGTCAGAAGTGGGATCTAATCATGCCGATTTTACCTAAAGATGACACGGAGGGTATCCGTACCCGAAGTCAACGCCAACAGGAGACGGACCAGAGACGATTTGGTGGTACAACGTCGCAAGCGTCTGAGGGCCAGCTGCCGACCACGGAGGTCGGCCCGTCAGCAGCTCCTACATTTGCAGCACCTGACTTAGGTGCTCTGATGATGATGCTGCAGGAGCAGGCCCGCAGACAGGAGGAACAGATGATTCTCATGAGGGACCTTCACGCTACCTTCGGGAAAGAGATAAGGGAGGTGAAAGATAGGGTTGCTCAATGTGACAACCGCCTGTCGGAAGCTGAAACCCGAATCGACGCTCACCTGGAACACGTTTTCGTGCGCAGCTCAAAGATCGCGTGCAACGCAGCAACGAAAACCTGCAGCAGTGGGCCCTTGAGGTGGAAAAGCTGGTTCGAAAAGCATACCAGTCTGTACCTGCGCTCATTGTAGGAACCTGGTGCAGACATTCATCGACGGCATCCGCGACCTTGAAGTTAGAGCTGCTGTGAGGCTCGGGCACCACGAGACGCTTAAGGACGCGTTAGCCCATGCACTGAAGTGGAAGCCGTGCGACAGGATCATCGTTCCCATCGCGTCAGGAGGTTGCAGCAGCTACAGTTCGCGACCGCAATAAAGGATACAGCCCTAGGTGCTACGGCTGTGGGAAAAGGGCCATCTTCGATCCAGCTGCCTAAGCGAACTGTAGAAAGGGAAGGTGAACTATCTCGACGGGGCAGTGCGGCTATCAGCACCGCCCAGCACAGCGGGAAATCTCATGGCAACGCAGATGCATTGTCAAGAAGACCTTCTCCTGAAGATTGCAAGCATTGTACTAGGCAAGAGGGTAAGGAAGTGGTGTCTGTGAGGATGCTCAGGACAGACCAGCTCAGCAATGAGTGGAAGGACAGCCTACGACATGCACAGCAGGAAGATTCGGACATCAAGCCGATTCTAGAATGGATGAAGGCCAGTGCTCCTAAGCCCAAGTGGAGTGACGTTTCAGCGATGATATCGACCACGAAAAGCTATTGGGCCCAATGGGACAGCTTGCTGATACAGGATGGAGTCTTGTGTCGTAAATGGGAAAATGGTCGGGGAGACAGTTGTCATTTCCCAATGGTTGTCCCTAAAGCTAAAATACCGGATGTTCTACAGCTGTACCATAATGGTTGTTCAGGAGGCCACCTGGGAGTTAAACGAACTCTACTGAAGATCCGAGAACGGTTTTACTGGGTCCACTGTCGTGACGATGTCCAGGACTGGTGTCGCAAATGTACAAGTTGTGCGGCTGTAAAGGGACCTCAAACTCGTAGTAGAGGTGCATTGAAATTGTATTTCATTTATATTGGTGCACCATGGGAGAGGATAGCCCTTGACATTGCGGGGCCGTTTCCGGAAAGTGAAAGTGGTAACAAGTATTTCATGGTTGTGATGGATTACTTCACTAAGTGGCCAGAAGTCTTAGCCATTCCAAATCAAGAAGCTTCAACAGTTGCTGATAAATTAGTTCATGAAGTCTTCTGTCGTTTTGGAGTACCTTTAGAGATTCACAGTGATCAAGGAGATTTTGAGTCTCAAATATTCCAGGAAACTTGCCGAGTTATGGGTACTCATAAAACAAGAACAACTTCTTACCACCCACAATCTGATAGAATGGTAGAACGATTTATCAGACATTGGAGAGGTACTTAGCAAAAGTTGTGGAAAAACGGCAACGAGACTGGGACAGGCACATACAACCGTTTTTGTTGTCATATCGAAGCGCTGTTCACGAAAGCACATCAGTGACACCAGCTTTCGCAAACTTTGGAAGAGAATTACGGCTGCCTGCAGACCTGATCACCGGAATACCATCTGATGCCCCACGCAGTATAACCGATTATGCAAATGACTTGCGGGACAAAATGAATGACATTTATGAGCACGTCAGACAGTCGGGCCAGCAAACGTCTGAGAAGATGAAAACACGGTATGACCGCAAAATGAACAACAAAGGGTTTGACGAAGGTTCACTAGTGTGGTTACACAATCCAGTTCGCAGCAAAGGGAAATCTCCTAAGCTTCAAGCTAAATGGGACGGACCGTAACGGATTGTGACAAGGATCAATGACGTAACCTACCGGATACAGAAAGGTGCAAGAGGTACTCCTAAGATCGTCCATGTGGATCGAGTGGCGCGTTATTATGGGGCCAATAATGCTCGGGACGAGCATGTCTTAGGAGGGGCAGTGTTGCGCGCCACTATTAATGGTTTATACATGGCAACACTAGTTACCACTAGCGCCCTCTAGTATCGAGTAGCAGAACTAGGAGAGTCAAGATCCTTCTAGAAATTTCGGGACCGATATGTACTCGAACATTCTAGATGTTTCTACAGTAGAAGGTTCTGGAAACTATCTGAGGCCCTATATAATGCCGGTATAGACCGCGACCGGGTCAGTATTGAATTGGCGATACAAGCGAATACTTCGAAGCGATACAACTGCGAATTAAAGTGATCTGTAGTACAATTGTATTTTGTAATTAGTGTTGTGTAATTAAAGTGTCAATTTTGGTAATTCACTCGGCAGTTTTTAATTGTGATCGAACCCCAAGCACGTAACAGTATCTTATACTTCTTATCGAATACACATTATTTGGGGATCTTATCGCACTTGTATAGTAAGATAAGAATTTTTGAGTAAATTCTATCAATTATACTTGTATGGGGGACCTACGCTTACTTCAAAGACTTAGTCTTGAGTCTAATGGCAGCTAAAGTCGCTTCTTGTTGTATGTGTAGATGAAGCGGGGTTAGCTCCAGCATAGCCTCTAAGGCTGCTGTTGGTGTAGTCCTTATGCAGCCTGTGGTAGCCATACATGCCGGTCTCTGGTAACGCTGAAGCTTCTTTATAGTGGTGGCTTCATTTGTTGTGGTCCACCATATCAGAGCGCCGTATGTGATCATGGGCCGAATAACAGTATTGTACTGCTACAGTATAATTTTTGACGTCAGACCCCATCGTTTGCCAATCATGTTTCTGCATTGCCAGAAAGTTATACTAGCTTTGTTGATTTTGTTTTCTATGTGTTTATTCCAGTTGAGTTTACTGTCCAAGGTATGACCTAAGTATTTTACCTCAGAGGATAGCTGGAGTTTTGTGCTGAAAAGACTTGGGAAATGATAGTATTTCAGCATTCGTTTTTGTGTGAAAATTACTGGGACCGTTTTATTTGGATTAACGGTCAAGTCCTATTCCCTGCACCATCTCTCCACTATACGGAGAGCTGCTTGGGTCAGATCTTACACCTTGCTTGCTGTCTTTCCTGAGACCGGTATTGTCAGGTCATCTGCATAATCTACTGAGAAGAAGTGATTGGTATTTAATTTACTGATGAGTTCATTAATGACCATATTCCACAGGAGAGGAGAAAGAACCCCACCCTGCGGGTAGCCCTTCTTGATCTGGATTGTTTGAGATTCACCAGAAATCTTTATTGTTCGTGTACTGAGCATGTTTACTATCCAGTTAATCAGTGCCGGTTCAACTTTATGTCTACCTGGTGCACATTTTATGCTGGAGAAGTTCGTTCTGTCAAAAGCACCTTCTATATTTATGAAGGAATCTAGACATATTACTTTGTTTTTGATGACCTCTTCAATCTTTGTTATTACCTACCGATTCTGTCGATTTACCTAAGCTGTAGGCGTGTTGTTTGTCGTGTAGCGGTAAGTTCATAAGCGCCGACCCCCTTAATTCCCTTTCACACATCCTCTCCATCGTCTTTAGGAGAAAGGATGTGAGCCTAATGGGTCTGTAAGATTTAGGGTCTGTATAGTCGCTCTTACCTGGTTTGAGTATGAATGTGATGTAATAGGGCTTCCCCCCCCCCTTCCCCCCGCTGTAGGAGTGCCGGTAATATGCCGTCAGGTCCTGCCGCCTTATAGGGGAGGAAACTGTGAATGGCCCGTTACCACTCTCTGTGCTAAATTCCAGTCTTTTGCTATTGGTGTCAGTGTATCTTCATGCCGGCTTACCGCCTGAGGAGTAAATTCCGTCGGGTTCCTTTAGAGAGATGAATCCCGGCGTGTTCTCTTTAGCTAGGATTTTCCTTATCCAATTCGCTTGTTCACAAGTTTCTATGTTACCACAGAATTTACGCCACCCTGTCGAGCGTCGATACCTGATGCATTTTTTGAATTCAGACTTAGCTTTCTTGAATAGTAGCCAGTCTTCATTCATTGAGGTATTCATGGCCTTATTTAGGGCTTTTCTTACCTTCTTACGTTTTCTATCTAGTTCTTTACCCCACCACGGTTGCTTTACCTCAGAATGCCTTGGTGCAGTGATTTTTGGACATGATTCATGGTAGCTATCCATCATGGCTTTACTAACAGCTGCTATCTGTTCTTCTAGGATCTATAGTATTTGTCCCCTCAAAACCCGCAAACGAAGACGTCAGCTTATTGAGGTATTTTGTTTTATCCAACTTGCGGGGTTTTCTACATGGTGATGTAGCGGGGATATCGGCCTGTAGTATGAAGCAGATTCATCTATGGTCTGAGCATGAGGCCTCTTTCAACACATGCCATCCCGTAATTAGTTTGGCTGCTTCTTCTGTTGCAAGTGTGAGGTCGATTATGGTGCGAAAACTTTTGTTTATGAAAGTTGGTTCGGAAACTGTTTAAAATGGTTAGGTTAGTGCTAAAGAGATATACAAATAACACCTTACCTCGTTAGTTGGGTTTTTCCATTCCCCAGAGGGGATGATGCGCGTTGGAGTCAGTCCCGATCACAACCTCTAGTCCGGTCCTCTCGCAGAAATTCACCAGCCTGACGAGGTCATGAGGGGTCACTGGATGATTGATCACTGGTAATGAAAAGTGGATCACCTATGACAAGTACGTGCGAAAAAGATCATGGTCAAAAGGTAGTCATGCTCCACAGACTGTAGCGAAACCCGGATTAACACGCAATAAAGTGATGGGCATCGTTTATTATGAGCTTTTACCGCCGAGTAAAACCATTGATTCGAATCTCTACCGGCAACAAATAATGAGACTCAAGCAAGAAATTGAGAAAAAACGGCCGGAATTGATCAACAGAAAAAGAGTGGTCTTTCATCATGATAACGCCAGACCACACACATCTTTGGCCACTCAGCAAAAATTGAGAGAACTTGGTTGGAAAGTGTTAATGTATCCACCATATAGTTCTGACCTTGCACCCTCATATTTCCACCTCTTTCGGTCTCTTCAGAATTCTTTGGGTAGTGATAGGTTACCAACAACAACAAGACTGTCAAAACTACCTGTCGCATTTTTTGATCAAAAATCCCAAGATTTCTACAGCAACAGCATTACGTCACGACCTACAAGATAGCAACAAGTTATCGAACAAAATGGCACATATATTATAATTAAATGTAGTTAAACTTTTTCCCCGACCCTATATTTTAGTGCGTATTTTTAAGCGTATGACTGTGCGTTCTATGTTAACATTTACTGAATAGTGGGTCCTCACATCGATTTCCAGTCGAAACATATATTTATTAATCTTACATGCGGTTGTAAGCGTATTTGCATAACTTCAAAGAGACTATAGAGTAACACTTTATCTCATACCGTTTTTCAATATGTACATAAACGTAACTATAGATTACAAAAAAGTCATGAAAGTCCAGGAGGCGAGAGAGGTTGATAGCAGTTAGTAAATTTTTTTAAAGGTTATAATAGTAATACAAACAGATGTACGTCCACTCAGGCAAAGAGCAATGGACATTTACATATCCCTTAACGTGCAAAACTCGGAGTGAGAAGTAATTTCAAGATCAATATTTTTTCCGGTCAGGGTTCGACAATAAAACCCACTATTCAGCAGACCACTAAGTAACAAAAACTACTTCCTAATTTTAGGAGGAAAAACTATATTTTATCATAATATCCCAAGAATTACAAATTCAAGAATTTCATTTTCTTGAAGTATTATTTGAAGCTACAATAACTAAAAATATTTCTAGTTCATTTATGACAGGGTAATAAGTAAAATTGTAATAATGTCACAAGAACACAGGAAAGAAAAACAACTGGAAATAATATGAGTACCTCTCAACGTGTCAACTTATTTCGCGTTTAGATGGACAGCGTTATTACTTTTATTTCGTTCTACACGGCTATGAGTTTATCTTTATATGTATAATTCTTCTGTCCGTGTGTACGTGACTGAACTCCTCCTAAACGGCTGGACCGATTTAGATGAAATTTTGTGTGTGTGGTTAAGTTGATTCAAGAAAGGTTTAGACTCACAATTGGACCCAGTAGGTGGCGCTGTAGTCGAGACCCAGAAATCAACCGTGCGAAGCCGCCCTGGCTTCGCACGGTTGATTTCCCAGGGGCGGATCGATAGTTTTATATAAAAGTAAAATCTACAGTCCATGTAACTTTAAAAAGTAACGTATCAAAGACATGATCAGCCTTTTTAAAGACCCCATTGAGACATAGGTATGTTCGACCATAAACCATCTTTCGGATTTTTTCTATGGATTTTTAAATATACCTTGCTGTAAGTTGGATGTCTGGACTTAATTTGCTAAACAGCAGGGCGTACCAAGTGCAAGTTAGAATTTTAGACAAAGATATTCTCCACTATACCTGTGTGACATATTTTCGACAATGTTATGCGGGTCATCAAAACAAAGTAATAGGAGTCGCCACTGTGATTGAAACCGACCGAAAGAACTAAAGTCAAGAAAAAAACCATTAATATTTCTATTTAACGGAGCGCAATGAAACTAAGCATATTTTCTGATTTAATTTTAATCAGCTCAACTAATCATAATATTTATTTTTACACACTATATACATATTATAATATGTTATTAAAAAAATAACTAATCATCCCGTGGGTGTCGTAAGAGGCTACAGAGGGAAATGATACAGGAGATGGGCAGCAGTATCTTACTTATATCAACTCGAAATATTTAAAAAAACCTCCTGTCAACTCACCCACCCCTATGAGCAATTTGTGGGGAAGCCTATGTTTAGCAATGAACATTTGATAGGCTGTAATGATGATACTTTGTGTCCTATGGTAATGATAGGAACAAATTTTAACAGATATACATTGACAGTAAAAGAATTCTGGGGTGTAAAACTGAATCCCACTATCCAAACACAAGTGTGAAAAATGAGGCCAAATTCGATATAATAAACGTCCAAGGTTCGGTTCCTTAAAAATGGCTATAAAACTGTACACCAATCTTGGAACTGCTATAAAGCATATAAAGTCTTCTACTTACATTGTCGATATGTTCAATTTTTATAATATTATTTTATTTATGCTCAATAATTTACAGAGGTTCAAAACCTTACGGTCACCTAGGCAATTCTCCTCCCAATGATAGATTGAACTGATTGAAGAATTGAAGAAAAAGAAATCTCACAATCTAACAAAGGGGAGTAGCATTATTTGTAAAAGAATATCGCGCTAACAAACCTATCTTCACAGCGTGATGGTTATAAGGAAATCTTTTAAGAGTGTACCTAAAATACCTACATAATATGTATAACTAGAGTTACATTTAAAGAGGGTGATAAATAAATAAAATGTTTAACAGTAAATTTTCATTAGTTAAAAATTCAGTCAATTTTTTTTATAATTGAACTCAGTACGCAAACAATTTATGTAAGCTAATGAGAAAATTCAACAGCAATTATAATCGACGCGATGTCCGTAAATAATGTTATCGAAAACTAAATTAATTTACAATTCATTTTGCTTCACAAATATTTACAGTTTTGTTTATTAATGTTGACGTAGACTACAAAACATTTAGCACGAGTGAAACGAGAAGAGAGACTTTTGAGAATTAAGTATTTGAAGAAACTATCGCTGTCGCTCTGCGAGCGCTCGGCGTGCGACAAGTACAACTGCAGATCCGACTGAATAGCCTAAGTAAAAAGGCATAATTCTAGGTTTGTCTCTCTACCATTTCCTCC
Source organism: Parnassius orleans (assembly GCA_029286625.1). NCBI lineage: Eukaryota > Metazoa > Arthropoda > Insecta > Lepidoptera > Papilionidae > Parnassius > Parnassius orleans. Next base: position 751 of record JAGSMP010000262.1, on the reverse strand, counting down.
TCCAATATTAGACCAATTTAAAAGATATTTCATAAACTAAATAAGAAGGATATATACAGTGTCCCTATGTCCCTATTCTTTTTTCAGTATTAGTTATCAAATTTGAACACTAGGCCTCTGTCGACAGCGGTCTAAATAGGCAATTTTGAGCATTTTGTAAGGGTTCTAGTGCTTATAAAGATAATGTATCATCAAAAAGGAAAACAAAGAGACATAGAAGAGGTTGATATTTATTTTACTGTAAAAACTCATTGATATAAGGTCATAAACCAGAAAGAAAACAGCCGAGAGCGTTTGTATGGAGAAAAGACCACCCGCATTTCCTCTTAAGGGTCCTTAAGTTGCACATAATTTTTACACTAACGCCTTGCCTTGAAAAGGGCTTTATATTTTAATATAGTTGTTTATACGCTACTTTCCTACTACACATAGACAGACACGCAAGGAAATGGTTCCTTTTAATTTCCTTTTAATTTACACATTAAGCTTGCGATCTGAACTCTGAACCCTTGTGTACCATGAAACTTTAGATGAGAAATTAATATAATCAAGGAAAATAATTATGCTTATAATATTTTTGTTTTTATTTTTTATTTTATCTTCTATCTTCTATCTTTATCTTTATATTCTCTGTTTTTAATATTTTATTATTTATTTGCTATAATACACGACATTAAGGTATACTACAGTTCATTTTCTAGAATGTTGCGGAATCCTGACATGCCAATGCAATATTATTAAAAAAATGATA